>CM060949.1:212185469-212785469 GCA_030765055.1 Mantis religiosa | reverse complement strand
TATTTCTAGACTTGTGACACTGAAAAAAAAAAAAAAAAAAAAAAAAAAAAAAAAAACCACGACTGGCGTCGATAAACAACATAGTTGCGCCAAGCACGGAATAATTAAAGACGAGCATCTACAAACAGGAATGTGTGCAGTGGCTATTAGCAGATTCTTCTTGCCTTGGTAACTAGCAAGAACAGCGCAGCATCGCGAGAAAACTCGGGTGCAGATACAAAACTGAAAAGCAGAACCTGGAATAAACTACCAGCTTCATATATTCCCCAAAGTTGAAATTTACTGTTTAAGGCTAATCCGAAATTACGATGCACTTAACGTAATGTTAAGAGGAAAGCTAACGCGATTTAATTAAGCTATTTACAGCTGAATTAACATGGAAATCAACCCAATGCATAATCTGGACTTAAAACATAACGTGGAAATGAACACAACATATTACATGGAGCTATTTATAGCTGATTTAACATGACAACATAAGCGTGACATCATGTAGAAAACAACACAATGTATATTATAAAGGCAAGCTATTTATAGTTTACTAAATGTGTTCTAAGAGTTAGCAATATGAAACTGTTGTTTTCATTACGGGAAGTGTGATATCACATAGCAATTTAACAATCAGTCGGCTTTAAGCAGTAGCAGAAGTAATAAAAACAACTATACCAATTCAGTATTTCCCGTTACGTCATGTGTATCACGTTAAACACCTTAAGTTCATCGTAATCCCGGCATTAGTAACCTAAATAGGCCGGATATTTAGGTCCTTAAAAACAAATTTTATGCAAAGGCACTAAAGTTATTAAAATATGCACTAAAGGTAGTTATAGTGCCTAAAAAATTTCCTCAAGCTAGCTTTGATTAAATGTATCTAAATGGCATTTATATTTTCTAAAAGTTTTATAATGCAATTAATTAATGAAAATTGTAAATTACGCAGTAGCGTAACAGAAAACATTATTGTGGTTAGAAACACCAGATTAGTTTTACATTGTGGTTATTAATTCATAAAGTAAATCTGTCTGATACCGATTGGGATTGCTCAGGCGGTTTCGTCTGTGACCCGCATTCGGTTTTTTTTTTTTTTTTTTTTTTTTTTTTTTTTTTTTTTTTTTTTTTTTTTTTTTTTTTTTTTGGTAATTCACGTCCTCCAACGTTGTCATATCGGATGATGAATGAAATGGGTGAAATGATGCTCAAATGAGTCTGGGGTACATGGAGCTTAAAGTTACCCGACATTCTTCTATCAGGATAAGGGAAAACCCCGGAAAAACAGTATCCAGGTAACTCACCCTAACCGAGATTCGAACTTGGGACCTCTTGAACGTGAGGCAGACACGCTACCAACTACACTACCGAGGCGGGCAGTCGGGAGCTAAGGGTTCGTTTCCCGTGGCCGACCTACCTGACCCATGGGTTTTTCCGGGGGGTTTCCGGGTCGTTAGGCGAATGTTGGTTAGGCTAATTACATCCCCCAAATTTCCTGTCCCTCCATTTCATTTCCATTATCATTTCATATCATCTCTCATTTGGTGGTCCCCCCAGGGTCCTACTTCGGTAGGTACGGGTTTGGCGCACCCGGGGTCCCGAGCCAACAGACTCCCTCGTGTGGGCTCCTCTTCGTGGTTGAGGGAGACGGTCAACAGGCCCACCCATGTGTAGGCCGTGCGTGGAGACCCGTGGAGAAGGATTTTAGATTCTTTTCTAGTTTAGAGTTTAGGATTTAGTGAACGACATTTTTAGTAGGTTTTGATTGATATTTTTTATGTTCGTGTATTTTTAATACGTTTTGTTACACTTGTATAGTTTTTAGAAGGTTTTAATCTGGCTTTTGCCATGACTAGTTTTTTAAAGGGCGCTGATGACCGCCGTAGTTGAGCGCCCTTATATATCATCATCTGGTGGTGTCTTTCAGGGTAGAAGTCTCGGCGGTGCATGGCAGGATGATATGCTCTGAGTGAACCCCTTCCTCCTCCGGTAGATCGGTTGCCGGTCTCCGAACCGACTGCTGGGACCGTCTCCGGGCCACAGTACGGGGGAATGTCCGTTATCCTGACCTGCCGGGGAAGGTTTCCATCTAAGTAAAATGTAGGAACCCTGACCTCTGCATCGTAGTGGCTCCTTGGCACGGCCACCCTCTGTCTCCTCTCGCCTCATCCTTCCTCCGGGGGATGCGCCACTTGGAAGAATAAGGTACAATAGACCAAGAGAGGTCGCAGTGCCGAATCCCCTCCGAAAAAAAAATCTCTCTGATAAAGTGATAAAATAAACTTACGATAGTAAGTCGCCACAAACGGCGTATCTCGGATGCGAGAGCCCCTAGTGGTTTACCGGGAAAATATATGAGTCAAATGAAGAATTTAATGTCAGGACAGCACGTTGGCCATGGTAGCTCAAAGGTTAAGAGCGACTGGACGGAAACCAGGAGATCCGTGGTTCAAATCCCGGCCATGGCATTGAGTTTTTCATCTTGACTCTATCCATAAAAAAAAAATCTTAGCCTATATAGGGCTAGTGTGGAGAAATGATTAATTTCCATCAATTAACTAAAATAATAAGAGTTAAATGATGAAGCCTGGGACTTAAGTACTTACGACAGTAAGTCACCACAAACGGTGTATCTCGGATGCGAGAGCCCCTAGTGGTCTACCGGGGAAATATACGAGTCAACTGGAGAATTTAATGTCAGGACAGCACGTTGGCCATGGTAGCTCAAAGGTTAAGAGCGACTGGACGGAAACCAGGAGATCCGTGGTTCAAATCCCGGCCATGGCATTGAGTTTTTCATCTTGACTCTATCCATAAAAAAAAAAAAATCTTAGCCTATATAGGGCTAGTGTGGAGAAATGATTAATTTCCATCAATTAACTAAAATAATAAGAGTTAAATGATGAAGCCTGGGACTTAAGTACTTACGACAGTAAGTCACCACAAACGGTGTATCTCGGATGCGAGAGCCCCTAGTGGTCTACCGGGGAAATATACGAGTCAACTGGAGAATTTAATGTCAGGACGACACGTTGGCCATGGTAGCTCAAAGGTTAAGAGTGACTGGACGGAAACCAGGAGATCCGTGATTCAAATCCCGGCCATGGCATTGAATTTGTCATCTTGACTCTACCCATAAAAAAAAATCTTAGCCTATATAGGGCTAGTGTGGAGAAATGATTAATTTCCATCAATTAACTAAAATAAACAATGTTTTTCACAATGTTTTACAACCAAAGTACTACAAAATATTTGAATCAATACTATAACCGGGGCGGTTCTCTCTTGATGCGTTTGAATCGCCGAGTCACCTACTTGTTTTTTGTTTTATGTTCTAGCATTTAATTTTCATTTATAAAAGTTCTCCAAATTATATCTTGAAGTGGAGCCGCTCTCTTGGCGCTCGCGTGTCGGTAATGCAGTTAGCTTACTTTCCGACTAGTTCGTTATTAAAAGGCCGAGGTGACAGTAACACTTGCGGCGAGTGAGGAGAGGTTGGAGGGGCAGAATGTATTACTGGTTACCATGGCTACGGATTCGTTCCATAGAAGCTGTATATTCCGCACTAACTCGTGTTTCCAACACAATACAGGACATTATTCCTACTTTTTCGTTTATTTGAAAAGAAATTTGTTGGTAGAAGTGCTAACCCGCTTGAAGTGAGAACGCGTGTCAGGTCAACACCAACTCCAATACTCAGACCATAATACGAGAATCGATTGTAGGGAAAATGGCGGCGCTCGTGGCCCAGCTTGTTATGTTGTGGTTATATCTACAGAGTAAAGTGTGTGTTTGTTTACTTTGATTATGTGTTTGAAGAATTAATGTAATTCATATTACAGTGGCAATTAGTGACTAACGAGATAGTTTATAGTTAAGTATTTAACATAAAGTGATAACGTTAACCTAAATATATACTGTGAAGTATTGTCGAAATGCATCGTTGTTGTGTTCCCAGCTGCAATCTAATTATGGTGGTGCACCTCACACGACATTTAAATTTGCGAAGGAAAAATTTAATGGGATAAGTGGATCAGGATCATACATCGTAAAGATTTTAAAGTAAATGACAAAACTGTAGTTTGTATTCATCATTTTGAACAGTGCTTTGAGGTTAAGGAATACATATTTCCTGTAAATGATGGTGAACCAATTCGTGCCCTTCGAAAAGTACCAAAATTAATAGATGATGCCTTCCCCACGATTTTTAAGAATCAGCCATCCTATCATACATTAAAGCTCAACCAGAAAATACGAAATCCTGAAGAATGCATCCAAGACATTTTACAGAGAGTGAAGATAATTTTAATATTTGGTGTGCACAAGATGTTTTTGACAGTTTTGAGTCCTTAAAAAACGAAGTGGTGAGGATATTTTAACCCATTGATAGGCATTATTAAAGACGATTAGTTACGTTCTTTTCAATAATATTCAAGATCCCAGCTTCACTGATGTTCCTTCACTTAATAAGTTTCAAAGTATTTCATAATCTAGAAGGAATATTATGAGCCTACCAGTGGAAAATTTTAAATGGATCTTGCAGTGTGAGGGAACTTGACACCTTCAAACGTGACAATTGGAGTAAACTGGACAATCTGGTGAGTTCTCTTAAATATTATAGTATAAGCAGTATGTCCTTACCAGAAATGTTTACCATGTAAACAATGTAAAAGAAACTTTAGTACTTGCTACAGACGATAGGATGATACAGTCCAATAAGATAAAGTTTGCTGTGTTTAATGCTTATGAGTTGTCATGCCTTATAAATTAAATTTTGATTGGAAGTATAAGGTGGAAAATGCATAGTACTGGTCGTGCTACTATATAATGTTATAAGCTCTTAGAATTTGTCATGATGCTCTTTATTTATGTTATTGCACATTTTAGTTGAAAGTATAAAGTGATAAATGCTTAGGAGATACCTCGCTGCTCCGAAATATGGATTATATTATGTTCATTGTGTATAGTTTCCTATTCTGCGTAACCAGAGTCGCTGGGCTTCGACGGGTGCCATCTTGGAATCTGTATTATGGTCTGAGTATTGGAGTTGGTGTTGGTCAGGTGCTATTGTTTATTATCAGTTTGCATCTTGTCTAAAACCGTAATTTTTTATGTCATCAGTGATTATTGTCTGATATGTGAAGTTTTTAATTTATTTTCATATTTAAGGTATTTACAATGAATCCAACAGCCAACTTGGCGTGTCTCCAAACACCCTTTTCTTTATGGAAAAATGATGACAAACGCGTCGTGGTAAATATTAGTAGGTTGCCCGCCTCGGTAGCGTAGATGGTAGCGTTTGTGCCTCACGTTCAAGAGGTCCCGAGTTCGAATCTCGGTCAGGGTGAGTTACCAGGATAAGGTTTTTCCGGGGTTTTCCCTTATCCTAAAAGACGAATGTCGGGTAACTCTAAGCTCCATGGATTCTGGGCCCATTTAAGCATCATTTCACCTGTTCCATTCATCGTCCGATATGACTTAAAAAGTTAAAGGACGTAAATAACAAAAAAAAAAAAAAAAAAAAAAAAAAAAAAAAAACAAGTAGGCCAACACAAACGCTGTGTTTACCAGGAAATTTAAGACTCGTTCGTACGAGGAACGTAATTGTGTCGGATTGAAGGAGTTGAGAAAAACACAAACAAAACTGCAGACGCTGTTCGGGAAAGCTCACGTCTATATATTATAAAATACAATGAGAACGTTAAGCTAAACAGACTTTTCATGCAATATCCCATTAGGGAAGTAGACAAGAAATGATATTTCTGGGCATGATGAAAGCGAGGACTCATTAAATAAAGGTAATTTTAAGGAATTTTTGGATTCATATACAGAGGGAAGCCCATCGAAATTCAAAACCACTATTACGTTTTTGCGATGCTGATTTTGCGAATTTAGGTTAGCCAATTTTGCGAGTCACCTAGTCAATTCGCCCAGAGCCAAGCACACAGCACAGTGGTGTCGTTGAAGATTGAACCTCCTCCTCAGAGGAGGGGCCTTCGACATCTTACCATTTCGGGACCTTGTCCCTTACTGGCATGGTGGTGAGTTTTAATGATATGACGATGGGTAAATGGTGGTGAATAGGTAATGTTTTTTTTAATTAGTTGTTAGGGATTGGAAGTGTAATGGATATCTCAAATATGAGTTGTAGGGACCTATGGTGGGGCTAGCACTAGTCTGGGTCGCTTGTAGGTTTCACCGGGGTCGAGGTCATATTACCCCAGACCGCGGATTAGACTATTGAAGCTGGAAGAGAGCTTGTTATAAAAACCATGGGATAGGGTAAGGATGTAGTCTGTGATTTTTGGGAAGGAGAGGTCTGCATGGATATTATCACTAGGGATGTACCAATCGGAAGCTGTTGCTATCCGAAGGTAGCGGTTTTGAAAGACTTGGAGTTTGTGGAGATGGGATTTTGCTGCAGCTCCCCAGGCTGTGCAAGCATAGGTTAGTGCAGGGCGGAGTATTTGCTTGTATAGGTATATGAGCAATTTGCTGTGCAGGCTCATTGTCGATTTCCTATTATACATAGGGTACAGCATGGCCATCCTTCTGGACACTTTGTTTGCCACAGTGCTGATGTGTTGTTTCTACGTCAGACGCCAATCCAGGGTTACTCCGAGGTATGTAGCCTCCGTGGATCATTGTACTCCAGCCAGGCGGAGATTGGGTACATCTTGTAGAGTGCGGCGGGTGAATGTGACTGCCTGAGATTTACAGAGCCGAGCCTGTACTATAACATCAATGTTTTCCCTTAATTGCTGCAAGGGGAACAAAACAGTGATACAACACAAATGTTAAAATAAGTAGATAGGTAGTTTTAGATTCTAAAACCTCAAAATGGTTCCCAGAGTTAAAATATGCATTTTAGGCATTCGAAAATCCACTCCATACACTTATTTTATTTAAAATGCAAAGATATTTAACTAGTTTCATTTTGTTCGTACACATAAAAAATATTCTAAGATCCGAAATGTAATGATCAAAGTCTAGAAGTAACATTTAGCAGAAAGATCACTTCAGATTATTTTGTTTTGCGCAATACCACCCAATAAGCATTCCTTTTTACAAACATCTTTGATATCTTGGCAGGATCTACAAATAGTTACCATATTGTATAGTACTGGAAACACACATGCTGTTGACAACAGACGACCTTGGATGTTTTATGACGAACTAATTCCGGAAGAGCCGTTTAAGGCAGAGATATCTAATCACCGAAAGCATCTTGCAATACTTGGGACAGAGGAATATTATTCAAAATTGTGTTCTAGTAATGTATTTTACAGTACATACTGTTTAATAGCTTTTTTAACCTGTAGTTTTCAAGTTCTTTTATTCCAAAGGATTGCGACTTGTATCTCTTAATAGGAATCACGTTGCTGAAAAATCAAATTGAACTTACAAGAAATTAGTGCTAACGCTTGTTTATTATAACCCACTTATACTTTTTTTAATTTAGTAATTAGTAATTTATTTCCTTTTACATCAACAAATGGAAATACAAAATCAAGATAACAATTATAAAATCCATACTGAAATATGCCATATATTCCTAAATCCTGAAAATCCTATCATGTTATCATGTTGCCCACCATTGAATAGTAATTCGGTCCCCATACACCTAACCCTAGGTTTTTGTGTAATGGAGGCCCTCTGCTCCTTTTTACACTTTCTGCCATTTCACCTATCTCACTCTACATTTTTCTCTTAATTGTTCTTAGCCATCTCTCTTTAACTTTCCCTAAATAATTCCCTATATTTCTCCTGTTATTTTCTCCTTTTACTGACAACATTTTTCTAATTACTACTTCACCCCCCAAACTGTCCCATTTACGTAGCTAAGCCTGCTCTCTCCATATCTTTGTTTGACTACAATATAATATACAATGGAAATCTGCATTCTCTTCTCCACACAATGGACATTTATCTAGCTCCCTCTCTTGACCTATACCTTTCAAGTTTCTCACTCCTGTTCTCGCCCAAGCAAAACCTCCTCGCCCTAACTTATTACATATATCTATATATCCTTCCCTCCCCCACGTTGTTTTTATTTCTCTACATAATCTTAGTGAGCTTTTGTCACTTATATTGGCAAAAATATCTTGTCTGTCAATATCTTCTAATCTTAGCTTAACCTCTTTCCAGAAGCTTCTATACCCATACTCTGCATTTATCCAAGAATGACCCATACCTATCTGCTTCAATAAGTCATACATTTTATGTGCCCAAGACCCATCCCAGTTACTTCTCTTTTGAATATGAAAACATCACTTATACTTTATATTCATACGTTGTTCCTGTATTAAAACAATGTACTGTAGATCAGTCCTGCGCCGTGGCGTAGTGGGCTAGAGCGTGTGCTTTGGTTCCCTGCATTCGGAAAGCGCCCGGGATCGATCCCATCCTTGGTGAGGATTTTAAGTACCCGGTATAGGACTGGTGTCCACTCAGCATCCTGAGGAAACTGAGTAGCTACGATAGGTAGCGAACTTTGGTCTAGAAAACCAACTTTCCGACTGGGGGTGCCATGATACTGGCCATATCTCCTCCATATTGGTTGGATGATCGCCCACCTCTGCCTTGCGTATGTGGGCGAAGGGCAGCAGCTGGTTGGCAGACTCATTCCCACTTGGGCTATTACGCCATGGGTTACGTTCTTTACTGTAGATGTAAGTCATCCAAGTGCAAGCATCCATGACCAACATCGACAATCAAATGGGAAGTGGGGTTCACTTCTTTCCTTCGTTGCGGAAGTGGATACAAGCAGGTTCCAAAAGTAAACAAAGCATTTTCTCATATGACTTAGAACAGAAGTTCTTTAAACACATAACTGAATTAAAATGATAAATGACATGGTTGGAAAATGGCCTCAGACTGGGAATTAATTTTTCAGACCAACATTAATGTGACAAAAAATAGGATCATGTTAGTTTTAAGCAGTAAGCTTGTCATTGGTAATTTGAGCTCTTTGATTGGTCTAAAGGTCATGCCAAGATAGTATTTTTCTCGTTTTCGTTTATTTATACAAGTAATCAGTATTATCACCAGTGTTGATAGTTTTGGGGGATAACTTCATTTATGTTATTATTGTTATGATCATTATTTTTAGATCTTCTAAGTGATAGAGAAGGAACATAAGAAAAAGTGCAAAAAGAGGGGATTTGATAAGATAATTAGCTACAGTACGAAAATGATGTTTTCTTTTAGAAGTGGAAATAACTGTAGTGGTCTACCTATTTCAACTCGGTTTGCGAGGTGTTACATCTTGTAACTGCTTACATTATATTTTAAATTCCCTGATAACCAAAACTCTCTATCTATACAGTTTTTTTTTTTTTTTAATTTTACGTCCTCCAACGTTGTCATATCGGACGGTGAATGAAATGGGTGAAATGATGTACAAATGTGTCCAGGATCCATGGAGCTTAGAGCTACCCGACATTCGTCTGTAAGGATAAGGGAAACCCCGGAAAAACCATATCCAGTTAACTCACCCTGACCGAGATTCGAACTCGGAACCTCTTGAACGTGAGCCAGACATGCTACCATCTACGCTACCGAGGCGCGCACAGTTTGTATCAACCACCAATATACCTTAAAACAAACTTCTAAAAATTATTTTTCCCGCCTCTGTAGCGTGGGTGGTAACGTGTCTGCTTCACATTAAAGAGTCCCGAGTTCTAATCTCGGTCGGGGTGAGTTATCTGGATAAGGTTTGTTTCCGGTGTTTCCCTTATTCTGAAAGATGAATGTCGGGTAACTCTAAGCTCTATGAAACCTGGGCTCATTTGAGCATCATTTCACCCATTTTATTTATCGTACGATATGACTTAACTTGAGGGACGTTAATTTAAAAAAACAAAACACTTTCTGTCTAGGTTTTGGCAAGTCGGAGAATAAAAACTTTGCTTTGGAATCTGTGTAGGTCTCCCCCCCTCTCTCTCTCTCTCTGTCTCTCTCTGTCTGTCTCTCTCTCTCTCTCTCTCTGTCTCTCTCTGTCTGTCTCTCTCTCTCTCTCTCTCTCTCTCTCTCTCTCTCTCTCTCTCTCTCTCTCTCTCTCTCTCTCTCTCTCTCTCTGTCTCTCGAAAATAGAAAAACGCTCTCTTATAATGATGATGGTAATAATAATAATAATAATAATAATAATAATAATAATAATAATAATAATAATAATAATAATAATAATAATAATAATAATAATAATAATAATAATAATAATAATAATAATAATAATAATAATAATAATAATAATAATAATAATAATAATAATAATAATAATAATAATAATAATAATAATAATAATAATAATAATAATAATAATAATAATAATAATAATAATAATAATAATAATAATAATAATAATAATAATAATAATAATAATAATAATAATAATAATAATAATAATAATAATAATAATAATAATAATAATAATAATAATAATAATAATAATAATAATAATAATAATAATAATAATAATAATAATAATAATAATAATAATAATAATAATAATAATAATAATAACAGGTACCAAGTTATTATTTTATTAATTTCTTGAAGTCAACCTCCAGTATATACCACTGCCCATATTCGGTACCATTTGTTCGGTACCAAATCAGTACTGATACATTATTTTCCAAGATGCTGGCGTGGACAAACATGTATGACTAAGTTCGACGAGAGGAACTAGCTCTTCGACCGTCAGAAATCTGCCCGCCTCGGTAACGTAGATGGTAGCGTGTCTGCCTCACGTCCAAGAGGTCCCGAGTTCGAATCTCGGTCAGGGTGAGTTACCTAGATAAGGTTTCTTCCGCGCTTTTCCCTTATTCTGAAAGACGAATGTCAGGTAACTCTATGCTCCATGGACCCCGGGCTCATTTCAGCATCATTTCACCCATTTCATTCACTATCCGATATAACTTCCTAACGTTGGAGGATGTAAATAACAAAAAAAAAAAAAAAAAAAAGTGTTCTATAGACCCTGAGCTCATTTGATCATTATTTCATTCATCGTCCGATATGACTTAACAATGCAGGTTTCCCCTTATCCTGAAAAATGGTGACTCTAAGCTCTATGGACCCTGTGTTCATTTGCGTATCATTTCATTCATTGTCCGATATGACTTAACAATGCAGGTTTCCCTTATCCTGAAAGATAAATGTCTGGTAACTGTAAGCTCTATAGACCTTGTGCTCATTTGAGTGTCTTTCATTCATCGTCCGATATCACTTAATGTTGGAGGTTTCCCTTATTCTGAAAGATAAATGTCTGGTAACTGTAAGCTCTATAGACCTTGTGCTCATTTGAGTGTCTTTGATTCATCGTCCGATATCACTTAATATTGGAGGTTTCCCTTATTCTGAATATGAATGTCTGGTAACTGTAAGCTCTATGGACCCTGTACTCATTTCATTCATCGTCCGATATGAGTTAACGTTGGAGATTTCCCTTATCCTGAAAGATGAATGTCTGGTAACTCTAAGCTCTATGGATCATGTACTCAAATGAACATCATTTCATTCATCGTCCGATATGAGTTAACGTTGGAGGTTTCCCTTATCCTGAAACATGAATGTCTGGTAACTGTAAGCTCTATGGACCCTGTACTCAAATGAACATCATTTCATTCATCGTCCGATATGAGTTAACGTTGGAGATTTCCCTTATCCTGAAAGATGAATGTCTGGTAACTCTAAGCTCTATGGATCCTGTACTCAAATGAACATCATTTCATTCATCGTCCGATATGAGTTAACGTTGGAGGTTTCCCTTATCCTGAAACATGAATGTCTGGTAACTGTAAGCTCTATGGACCCTGTACTCAAATGAACATCATTTCATTCATCGTCCGATGTGAGTTAACGTTGGGGATTTCCCTTATCCTGAAAGATGAATGTCTGGTAACTCTAAGCTCTATGGATCCTGTACTCAAATGAACATCATTTCATTCATCGTCCGATATGAGTTAACGTTGGAGGTTTCCCTTATCCTGAAACATGAATGTCTGGTAACTGTAAGCTCTATGGACCCTGTACTCAAATGAACATCATTTCATTCATCGTCCGATATGAGTTAATGTTGGAGGTTTCCCTTATCCTGAAAGATAAATGTCTGGTAACTGTAAGCTCTATAGACCTTGTGCTCATTTGAGTGTCTTTCATTCATCGTCCGATATCACTTAATGTTGGAGGTTTCCCTTATTCTGAAAGATAAATGTCTGGTAACTGTAAGCTCTATAGACCTTGTGCTCATTTGAGTGTCTTTGATTCATCGTCCGATATCACTTAATATTGGAGGTTTCCCTTATTCTGAATATGAATGTCTGGTAACTGTAAGCTCTATGGACCCTGTACTCATTTCATTCATCGTCCGATATGAGTTAACGTTGGAGATTTCCCTTATCCTGAAAGATGAATGTCTGGTAACTCTAAGCTCTATGGATCATGTACTCAAATGAACATCATTTCATTCATCGTCCGATATGAGTTAACGTTGGAGGTTTCCCTTATCCTGAAACATGAATGTCTGGTAACTGTAAGCTCTATGGACCCTGTACTCAAATGAACATCATTTCATTCATCGTCCGATATGAGTTAACGTTGGGGATTTCCCTTATCCTGAAAGATGAATGTCTGGTAACTCTAAGCTCTATGGATCCTGTACTCAAATGAACATCATTTCATTCATCGTCCGATATGAGTTAACGTTGGAGGTTTCCCTTATCCTGAAACATGAATGTCTGGTAACTGTAAGCTCTATGGACCCTGTACTCAAATGAACATCATTTCATTCATCGTCCGATATGAGTTAATGTTGGAGGTTTCCCTTATCCTGAAACATGAATGTCTGGTAACTGTAAGCTCTATGGACCCTGTGCTCATTTGAGTATCATTTCATTCATCGTTCGATATGACTTAATGCTGGAGGTTTCCCCTTTTCCTGATAGATGAATGTCTAGTTATTGTGATCTTTATGGACCCTGTGCTCATTTGAGCATCATTTCATTCATCGTCCGATATGAATTAACGTTTATATATATATATAAGATTCATTTCACTTTCTGTCTAGTTTCTGGTTAGTTGGAGAGTAGAAACTGGAATCTGCGTATGTCTCTCTCTCACTCTCTCTCCAAGATAGGAAAACGCTCTCTAACAACAATAATAATAGTAATAATAATAATAATAATAATAATAATAATAATAATAATAATAATAATAATAATAATAATAATAATAATAATAATAATAATAATAATAATAATAATAATAATAATAATAATAATAATAATAATAATAATAATAATAATAATAATAATAATAATAATAATAATAATAATAATAATAAATAGGTACCAAGCTATTATTGTTATTAATTTCTTGAAATTAACCTTCAATATACCGTTGCCCAAACCCCTGTTCGACACCAAATCAGTACTGATACATTATTTCCCAAGATACTGGCTTAGACAAACGTCGATGACTAGGTTTGAAGAGAGGAAACAGCACCTCGACCTAAAGGAGAGGTGAAGTGAAAGGATACTAAGGTGATCGAACCTGAGAAGACACGAGAGTTGAGGGCAGGATCCATAATAGCTGTAGATTTTTTTCTTTTTTTTAATTTACGTTCTGCTACGTTAAGTCATATCGGGCGATAAATGAAATGGGTGAAGTGATGCTCAAATGAGTCCGAGGTCCATTGAACTTAGTTACCCGCCATTCGTATATCAGGATAAGGGAAAACCCCGAAAAAAACTTATCCAGGTAACTCACCCTAACCGAGATTCGAACTCGGGACCTCTTGTACGTGAGGCACACACGCTACCACCTACTCTACCGAGACGGGCAGCTGTAGATTTAAACTCCCTGGTGACGGCTAGTGCTACTGGCACTCCTACCCTCACTATACATTCCCTGGGTAGTTTGGGACTCGGAGACCTCCCCCAATCCGGAGTTCAAGGATTACAGAGAGAAATGTTCTACCAGAAAATCCCAGGATGAAAAGTGAAGCGAAATGTGAAGTGAGGTGATATGGAGGGACAGGAAATTCGGGATATAGTTATCCTTCCCAGGGAAATTGCGGGGTCTAGCAGGGAAATCGAACCCACGACCTCCCAAGGGCAGGCCAACAACTCTACTGCCTGAGGTACTGCCTCGGTAACAGATACCAAGCATTACGTAGAAATTAAACTCGAATACTGCTCACACGCTGCATTTATTGATGGAATATAGTTTTATTACAAACGAAAAGCGACCATTAGCTAAGCGACAGCTCTAGGTCGAACTTTAATCTTGGCCGTTTCCGTTATCTCGTTATGCATGTAACTTGCCTTGGCTAGTAGTCGTTCAGTCTGAGCCAAGACTCGAAGCAGACAACACGTTTGGCACCTGTACAATAGTCAACTAACAATGACTTCCACCGGTCCTGCTTTCGACTCCAATTGTATGACGCTAACGAGGTTTGTGTTAGCGGAACAAAAGAAAATTCCAACTGCAACAGGAGATCTTACACAGCTGCTCAATAGCATAGCAACCGCAGTCAAGGCCATCAGTTCGGCAGTGAGGAAAGCCGGCATAGCTAAGCTGTAAGTGTTATGTATAGTAGACAAATTAACAACGTAATGGTGCTCTCGTTGCATATAGTCTCTGGGTGTTTACATTTTTCGGGGCTCTTTAACTTTATCAATATTATTTTTCCATTGGTTATGTGTTGATTAGTATGTTTTATATTTATTTACCTATCTTTTATTGGTGCAACAAACAGAGCTGCAAAGATCAGCGGTCTGTTGTAGATGTTTGGACTTAAAACAAGTGACTACAGTAGAACGCCGGTAAAGCGAACTCCACGTATCTTAAATTTTGGATAATACGAACGGAATTCGTGACAGTGGAAAAAAGATTAAAATGACACTTCTAGAGTAAAGAAACGATTTAATCACAGCGATGTACTTAAACATTATTTTTAAATGATTTATTAAATACTAGTATTGTATAATTAAGCAAGTTTGTAGAGACGAAACACATTTGTTCCATAAGATAGCAGTTCCAGATGTAAACATTTAGAAAGAAAACATTTACTGCAATCATAATAAAATTGGGCTATCTATTTATGTATTTTACTACACATATTTTTATTGAAGCATGCGACCTTGTTACTACATTTGTTGTAGACCTTGATAACGTTAAGAATTGTAATAAATAATCACGTATTTCTTATAGCTCTTTGGTGGTGTTTAACTTTTCCTTTTGGTAAAAAAGGAAGTAGTAGGAGAACTCATGTTCTATCATTTCCAAACTTTTAAAAATTCGCCAGAAAAGATTACACGAGTAATGTCACAAGAGGGTCCGAAAGTGAGTTAATTTTACTGGAAAACTCAGAGCCTTGAGTAATATTTATTCCAAGTATTTAACGAATAAAAACTAATTTAAATCCTAATTTCGACGTACAAAATAATTATATACTAGCTGATTGTGAATGCTTAAAAGCTTTTAAGTTACCTTGCTACAGTCGCTTGTCGACTAATTTCAAACTGAAGTATAAGACAAATGCACGTCGCGGAAGTAAAGCCATTTGTTAATTTTGCTGCGATATCGACTATTGATTGATGAAAATTCTAATTTTCATTCAACTCACGGGTCCGTTTTCTGATATTACCACGTAATTCAGTTTAAAAATTCCTGGAAAGCACTTGGCTATTAAAAAAAAAAAAAAAAAAAAAAAAAAAAAAAAAAAAAAAAAAAAAAAAAAAACTTTGAGATATTTTGGTATTGATGAGTAATTTTCAATAATTAATCATTAATTCGCTCTGAAATAGCAATTTATTTTCTCATTTTATCCCAAGTGAAGTACCTTAAAATTACTAATGGTTATACTATGTAATGAAATTCCTTATGTCACTTTATTTCTGTACTTTTGCTTCGTATAATTGTACAAAGGTTTCCTTCCAGGGATAAATTAAACATTTTGGGCATAGCTCATACGAAAAGTTTATTCAATTTCGCCCGCTTGTTCGCCGATCCCCAGTTACCCCATTCCAAAAGTATTAAATTATTGCCGGCTACTTTAATGCACGATGCTTTTGGGGGGGGGGTAATTTTATGTCCTCCAACGTTAAGTCATATCGGACGATGAATGGAATGGGTGAAATGATGCTGAAATGAGCTCAGGGACCATAGAGCTTAGAGTTACCCGACATTCGTCTTTCAGGATAAGGGAAAACCCCGGAAAAACCCTATCCAGGTAACTCACCCTGACCGAGATTCGAACTCGGGACCTATTGAACGTGAGGCAGACACGCTACCACCACGCTACCGAAGCGGGCTCACGATGCTTTAATATTATGGTTTACTGCATGGCAAAGAGTGGAAGCATATAACAACGGAGTTGTTTATGCAAGCTTCTCGCACATATTACTCAACAGAGCGTTGAGGCGTATCGACCTTCAGGTGACCAGCGCTGTGATCGTCTCTTATCGGGTCTTATATGGTCGATTAGAAGAGTGAAATATTAGTAAGTTGATGTACAGTAAGTTAGGAAGCACAAATAGATCGATTGGAAGCTGCGTGTATCTTACGTATGTTTTCTCGCGTCTGCCGATATATAACACATTGCTGTCAAGAAGACATGATTATATCTGAACAGAGTATACATACACTGGACTCACCGTGTATGTGCGATAAACTGAGGTAAACATTTCTGTGTTGCGATTTTTTTTCGATACGCTTTCTCGCTTTGCCATGTAGTATGTACACTCCGTTTAGATATAATCACAGCAACGTATCATACATCGGCAGGTGGGAGAAATCATATATAACGTGTTAGAATATTATGACAAAGGGAAAGAAGAGGAAATCAAAATACTTTGATATCAAGTGGCTGCAATGGCAATGTAAATTTGTGTATAAAAATTGGCTAACCTTTCAGCTTCCAAGTGCTCTGGTTTCGTCACTTACTGTACCCCAGGTTATTAATATTTCGCTATTCTAGTAAACAATAGCAAGCGAATGCAGCACTCAACGCTTTGCCATGTAGTAATTAATAGGTTTTACAGCATAATTTGTATCAGAAGAATGTTATCGCCTTATAAGGGCGATCTGATTTGGTCACACACCCCGTCACAAAAAATTGAACAATTGGAATTCTAGGATATACACACTTCTTTGTGCCTTTACCTTGCTTTATTTTCCACTTGGATGTAGAGCAGAAATACCAAACCACAACAGATTATATTAGATGTTTATTTATTTATTTATTTATTTTTATTTATTTTCAGTTCAGTATAGTGTTAAATACACAAAAGAACTACGTCATATGAATTTATACAGTTTAAGAACACAGCTATACAGGTTGTGTGATATAAATAGAATACTAACTTGCTTTAATAAATCCATACACACTAACAATAATAATAATAATAATAATAATAATAATAATAATAATAATAATAATAATAATAATAATAATAATAATAATAATAATAATAATAATAATAATAATAATAATAATAATAATAATAATAATAATAATAATAATAATAATAATAATAATAATAATAATAATAATAATAATAATAATAATAATAATAATAATAATAATAATAATAATAATAATAATAATAATAATAATAATAATAATAATAATAATAATAATAATAATAATAATAATAATAATAATAATAATAATAATAATAATAATAATAATAATAATAATAATAATAATAATAATAATAATAATAATAATAATAATAATAATAATAATAATAATAATAATAATAATAATAATAATAATAATAATAATAATAATAATAATAATAATAATAATAATAATAATAATAATAATAATAATAATAATAATAATAATAATAATAATAATAATAATAATACTTTTACAAGCATTGTTGAAAACAGGCAAGTTGTCAATTATATACAATTAAAGTTGCTGGATATTTTGATATATATATACAGATATTAGAAGAAACTAAAACTTAGGTGATGTTATTCTAAATGTATAATGTCTTGTACACCTAATACAATGTCTAGGTTTTAGTCATAAGTATTGTAAAATAAGAATGTGTACTTAACTTGTAAATATCTCTTACACAGATAGTATAATAAAACAGGGATTTCACATTTGGAATCTAGTATTTAGTTCATCTAAATTAACATTAAGTTGCATGCATCAATTTATTATTTTTAATTACCAAAGACTTAAATCGTTATATGTCCTACGCCGTGGCGTAGTGCGCTGAGGCATCATGCCTTGGTTCCCTGCCATGGAATGCGACCCGGGTTCGATCCCACTCCTTGGGGTTTTTGAGTCCAGAGGCTCTACTCCCATTAGCCTTGAACCCGTAGGAACAAGACCCGGGCCTCCTTCAACCAGGGAGTATCCGAGCTGTCCCAAAGGGCGCTCGGCGTCCTCCGTGGGGCTTTCCGTAGGGCAAGACCTTGTTACCTAAAAAGCCCCCCCATCTGGTCCTATTGTCTCAAGACGGGATGGAAGTGGATACGCCACTTACGCGCGTCGACACTCAAGGTGAAGACTACCGAAAAACCTCGGTGGGGCCGCCTGGTGATCTAGCACACCTTCTACTAGCTTTGCAGGCTATTACCCGGGAGACGTAATGGCTTCCCGCAACCCCGTCCTAAGACGTACCCGATTCCCACGGGTTTCGGGAACACACTGCCCCCTCGAGTCCATCCCAATCCGAACAACTCCCGAAGGAGGGGCTCGGCTGTTCGGCCCGAGGTTCCTCTAGTAACGTCAGAGGTACCACGAGTGCTAGGGGTCCGTAGCGCCCGCACTTTGGCAGCTAAAAGGGACGGATCCCTTCCCCTACGGGGACCCCTTGGGGTGCAGATTTTAGGTCCCAGCTATAGGACCGGTGCCCCCTGAGGAAAGTGAGGAGCTTACAAGTAAGCGGCCCTGGTCATGAAAGCCAACTTTCCGGCTGGTGGTGCCGAAATGCTGATCACATCTCCTCCCCGTATCGGTTGGATGATCGCCCACCTCTGCCTTTTTTTTTTTTTTTTTTTTAATTTACGTCCTCATACGTTAAGTCATATCGGACGATGAATGAAATGGGTGAAATGATGCTCAAATGAGCCTGGGGTCCATAGAACTTAGAGTTCCCGACATTCGTCTTTCAGGATAAGGGAAAACCCCGGAAAAACCTTATCCAGGTAACTCACCCTGAACGAAATTCGAACTCGGGACCTCTTGAACGTGAGGCAGACATGCTACCACCACGCTACCGAGGTGGGCACACCTCTACTTTGCGTATGTGGGCGTGAGGCCGGCAGTCGGTTTGGCAGGCCCTGGCCCTATATGGGGTGTCGCGCCATGGGTTTAGTTTTAGTTCTTTTTTAATCCTTATACCTAAGGAGAACTGCATAAGTCAAGATGCAAAAGTTGGCATAATAAATAAGGAAAGTAGTGCGAAATAAAAGAAAAATAAATTTGAATTTTCGTATCGGCTTTTATGCTTCCGTAGGATTTATTTAATGACTGAGAGAGAGAAAGAGATAGAGAGAGACAAACTAACCCTGCCAATGAATTAAACATACATTTCTAGACGGAAAACGTAGACCACGTTTTTCGGATCGTCTATATATCACAGTTGTATAAAACTGAATTATGTGTAAGTGGTGTATCTGTTGGTGCAAAGACAGAAACAGATGAACACAAAAAAAAATCTTCATATTCAAGTTTAGCTTATGATTAGGATTACTACAGAGGGCATTCGGCACCGAAACCTGTGATTTATTGTACCTAAGCCCCAAGTGGGGCATCCTCAGGAGGGAGTATGAGGTGAGAGGAAACAGAGGGCGGTCGACCCAAGGAGTCAAGACGGCGCCGAGTCACCTACCGACACTTCTACCCTGAAAGAGACCACCAGATGAGAGCTGATGTGAAATAATAATAGAGATTAAATGGAGGAACAGGAAATTCGGAGGATGTAATTAACCTAGACAGCATTCGCCTGGCGACCCGAGATTACCCCCGGAAAAACCATGGGTCAGGTAGGCCTGTCACGGGAATCAACCCCAGGCCTCCCGAATGAGGGTCACAGACGAAACTGCCTGAGTCATCCCGCTCGATTGTTTTAGCTTAGTTACCAGATGTACGAAGACACAAAGTTGAGCTCTAAGTCAGTTTTTGCTTTTGTAAATACGTGAGATAGGTACATAATGTTCATGATTAACTGCTATAAATGTCTAAAACTAGACCGAATCTTCTTGTAAACATATAGGCGGCAAGGCGAGATAGATGCCTTAACGGAGCATTCTTAGGCTGTCTCTATGTACACCCACGAATTTTGCTCCATCAAACAGCATCCAGAGAGCGTTTCGTTAAAGTATTTCTGCCTCTCTCTATCTCGTCTACCATATGTTTTAGTTTGAGAGAGATTATACATTGACATTATGGTCTCCATAGAGACCGTTCTGAATGCAATTTCCAGCTCTTCTTGCATTCATCTTTGTGACTGGTTTCCTTTTGCATCACAGCTTTTAGAACTTCCCACAGATAAAGGTCCAGGTAAGATTAACAGAATGTGTAAGGAATTGTTCGAAAAACAGCCGGGGTGGGCAGGGGCCCCTAACGTTTCCAGGTGTGACGGAACTACCCACAATAGCCTGTCTCTACAAGAAGTCTCACTGGGGATTCGTCACGCACCAGAACGCCAGGACGGACAATTGTAACTGGAAGCAAATTCCCCGCCACGTCCCTTGCTACAACCTCCAACAGCATTCGTCTACTGAACCGGGCAAACCGAAAAACTCAACGTTCAGAGTAGCCGGTACAACGAGATGTGCTATGAGCTATATTGTTTGGAGTATAATCCATATATAATTCACAGAATTTTTAATACATAATTAATAAACATCCTATACGTTTGTTCGTTCACTTTCTTAACTACTTTGTCCAAGCATCTTTAAACAAACTAGGCCGCACCGTGGCTCAGTGGTTAGACCGCTTGGCTCTAACCAAGGCGGCCCGGGTTCGATCCCAGGCGACCGCAAAGTGAGATTTGTGGTGGACAACACGGCGCTGGGCGGGTTTTCTCCGGGATCTCCGGTTTCCCCCGCCATCTCATTCCACCGCTGCTCCATCTTCATCTCATTTATTATCAGTGTCATCGCCTGCGGTGCCGTATGTAGTAAAAGCGGGTGTTAAATACTACACATTTATACAAACTGAAGTTAATATTGTCTATTAAAAGTTTCATTTGTCCGTTCTAAAGAGGAGAGGGCAGACAACGAAGGGGAACACCTCGCGCAAAACGACCTACATACGGGTCTAATGCATTTGACTCCCCAGGAGGAAGGGGTGAAGTGAGGAAACCGCAAGAGGCCACAGGTCGCAGGCAGACATGTCAACTGCTGGTAGTTCTTTATCCCGGCGCCAGGACCCGGTACGCAGTGCCCTCTCCCACGTGGAGATAGCAACCATGAGAACAATATTTACAACGCGCAAGCACCCACGACATCGGTCCGGCATCGCTATACACTATGAGCCTGAAAGTTGTTAAGGAAATGGAACAGAAAGGACAGAAAATTTTGATGGGAAAGTACTGTCCTCCACAGGAGAGCAAGTCTCCGAGGCCTAAGACGCAGGAGGGTTGGCGAAGGTTCCCACACCCTCCCTGGACAGGTTTATGACACCCCAAGTCAGTACATTTACAGACCATTTAAAAACATTCTGACGGCTTCTACTTTTGTGAATGAATCTTCTCGGTTTTATAGTACAGAGTGAATAGGGCGCATGCTTTTTTAACGGTTCTGCTCCTTGTGTAGTTATCGTTCTCTGTCTCACACATTCGCTGTCCTTGTCCCACTGTGTAAGGCAGCACATTCCTTTCAGGGACCTTCTTTGCTTTGCTGGACAGTAAGCACCCCAGCATTATTCCAAGTGACAAGGGATAACGAAGTTAGAGTGTCTGGTCGACTGGGATCGAACCCGTGAACTCCCGAGTGCGAGTCGCAAACGTTACCGTGGCACCATCTCGCTAAGTTTTTTTGGGTTCTAAGGTATTATAAACATACTACAAAATGAAAACTGGTATGATCCTGACAACTGACAGCATCGTTATGCAGATATTTTATTTGCTACTTGTCTATACACTGCTTTTAACGGCAATCAAAAATGTCATAGCTGATATGTTGACAATGTCCTATTCAGAGCTGGTCAAAGCACTGCAACATGTTTACACAATGTACCTTACTATTAATATTTATAGCTGCTGAAAGTGAGATGTCAAGGTCAAAATGTGGTTCGTACACCTGACACGAAACTGTGCTGCCTCCTACCGATTTGTTGTAAAGTGGCTGGCTTAGAGCTTAGCACGGCATACGTTAAGTGTCTCGTGTATTTGCATTTCACTAATTACTTTCTATACTGAATAGCCATAGTTTGAGAATCTCTGAGCTCAAAGACAGCAGTTTTAGAAAGAGGTTTTGTTTGTGCGTGTGTGTACAGCTCAATTCAAAACCAAAAAGTCTGTTAAATACTATATTTGGATGGATCTTTCCAAGGATTCATCCCAACTATCCTTTAATTGATAACATTTCCATGATTTTATTTATTTTTTTATTTCATTTGACTCTGGGGATGATGGGGAACCATCATGTCTAGAGAAAAATGTCCACACCGTAGCCGAGAATTGAACCCGAGATCCCTAGCACATCCGGCAGGAACGCTATCGACTGAACTACATACAAGTAAGAGGCCAGCGTTCCATTAGATTAGATTAGACTGATCTGCGTTCAGTGAGTTCACTAGTAGCCACAAAGGCCTGTGAACATTGAACATGTCAAAGAACTGTACATTTTAATAGCATATTTATGTATTTAGATACTGATCATAAAAGACACATTATATACAGGCAATCATGGCGAGGCGTGACTTTCAAAGCGAAGGAGGCTCCAAATAATAATTTCCATTAAAATAGTAGCAGTGGCGGCTCGTGGCCGAAATGTTTGGGGGGCACGGGAATGGTTTTGCTTTTCTAAGTATTGATAATGAATTATTATACCTGTAAATCTTAAGAACCTTTCTTCTCTCCAAATTCTACCCCTATAACCCACTGCCCCCTCACCAGAGCAATTTTTTTTTTTTTTTTTTCCACAGATTCACGCGCACATCGCTGTATGTACACACATTAAAACTCGTAATTTGCTTAGGTTCAGAATATCAATAATTACACTTTTGGCTTAATTATATACAAAATTATTATATATATTATACACAAATATACTAATTTAATGAATTTTTCCATCACTCTTTCATCAAAATCCTGCCTGTTACGAACTCAGAAGCCTGTATCTGTTGCTCTATTTTCTCCCTACAGACTTTCAACATGCAGTCTAATAGTTCATTTTCCACTGTTTTTGAAGTTCCTCTAAATACTGTGGCTATTTCTGGATTTCCTTCATTATTGTATCCAGTTCAGCTGTATAGTCGATAAGGCTCCTGTACACCCCTGAATTGGAAGAAGTAACATACGTGTCATGTCCTCGTAAAGCCAATTCAAACACATCGCAAAACTTCACACATGAAATAAGCCTTTTTAAAATATGTGTATTTTTATTCACTTGAATGTTATATTTCTTAACATTTTCTTTAAACACAGAGTCAAGACATGATGCAATGTTTTGTTTTCAGAGGAGTGACAGATCTACCACACTATTCATATGGTGCACTGAATCTTCATGGCTTTTATTTTGTTCATTTTTTCTCGTAGAAGTTTTATATCACTCACTCCCTAACTGTCCACAAACAATTGGAACATTTAGCAGCAAACAAAACACACGGGTAGCAGAAAAAGGACTTGAGAAATTCGCAGCTACAGATCCTCTCACATTTCTCATATATGACCTTAGAATTAAGGTGCCTCTTAAACACCAGGTTTTCATTTTTATTAATTTCTACTTTTTCTATCAAGAATTCGGGCGTTGCTCTATCCAAAGACTCCAATTTTACTTTTTCTTAAAGAAAAAACCTTGAAAGTTGCACTTCCATTAGTGATTTTACAGAGTTATCCATCATTCTTTAGTTACTGTATTTTATAAAGCCATCAGTAAAACTCTGTTTATGTTCCTGACGATATAAAGAACTCTAAAATAAGAAAGTTGTGCAATGTAACAGTATAAAACTGCTCTTCGGACGGCGATATGCAAGTCTTTCCCCCACTCCCTCACCACGTTCAGAGCTGCATGCCTTCCGTTACGTGGAAATGCAGCAGGCCGGCGCTAATCTTACCGCGCCGAGCTATATACTGTAGGTATGAAGACATCACTTTTACCATCATATAAAGCTTCCTCATATTTTAAAAATAAACTGTCCTTAATAGTCGCAAGGCCATGGTTCATTTAATTCCGTAAAATGTTTTAGGGGGGCGCGCGCCTTCGCGCCCTTATGACGAACCGCCCCCTGAATAATAGAGGATAATGACTCAAAGAACTAAAGCTACTCTTTAGTACTCTCTTTATTGAACAGTTATACGTAGGCCCTTCTTGCATTACAAGTCTGCTCACACTACAAGCATATTCTTGCTAACCCTCTCCACTCAGATGTTCTAATTTTTCCTAGAGCTGGCCCACATCGCGTGAACTGTTTGTCTAAAATGGAGAGAGTATGCAATTCACACACTTTTGCTAATAACTTAAAACTTAACAAGAATTGCCTATTTGTCGCCAATATATACCAATCTACGTAAAAAACTGTTGCTAATTGTATTGGAATATACTTAGAGCTGCATTTAAAAGCGCCACATAAAATAAACAAAAAAAAAAAAAAAAAACTTTTCTTCACACACTACAGAGACTTCACGTGACAAAATCTGTCAGTGCTTCCTAACTATCGATGAGTCACGATTGATTCCGGAAACCTACGAAGCATGGTATTCAAAGTTAGGAATGCGTACATACAGAAATATTCAGTATTGAATGAGCTCGCGGCATTAAGCAGCAGCTATCCAATTGTCCGCGGCACCTAGGACCCCCAGGGGCCTACTTCGGTACGTACGGGTTTGGCGCACCCGGGGTCCCGAGCCAACAGTCTCCCTCGTGTGGGCTCCTCTTCGTGGTTGAGGGAGACGGTCAACAGGCCCACCCACGTGTAGGCCGTGCGTGGAGACCCGTGGAGAAGGTTTGCGGATTCTTGTCTAGTTTAGAGTTTAGGATTTAGTGAACGAAATTTGTAGTAGGTTTTGATTGATGTTTTTTATGTACGTGTATTTTTAATAGGTATAGCTTTTGCCATGACTAGTTTTTTAAAGGGCGCTGATGACCGCCGTAGTTGAGCGTCCTTATATATATATATATATATATATATATATATATATATATATATATATATATATATATATATATATATATATAATCATCATCATCATCATCGCGGCACCTAGGATGTTCACAAATAAATGTTGAAAATGTATCCAGAGCAAATAAAATATTGTTTGGCATGAATTCTCTTATTTTTATTATTTTTCTCCTGAAATTGTTGGGGAGCTGCACTTCCAGCATTTCATTGCACACTTCGCCACTGCAGGCAATGTGAAAAACAAGGCAGAGATAATTATATATGATACAAGACCAAACATTCCCCTGCAGACTAGCAAATTGTAAATGCAAATACAATTTGATAAATACAAATATAGCAATTTGTAACTTAAAACTTCACTTATCTTATAAGAAATGATGACACTTTTCTTATAAATTGTTCGGCGTCGCGATTTCATGAAAATTTTTCCACATCGTCTCCCGGAACCAACAAAACTGTCGTCATCGTTACAAACGTTAGATGTTAATATGTTCTTGTTAGTAATACCAAAATTTGAATAAAAAAACAAATTTAAAACAGAATCGACTGCCGGTATTTCAAAATTCACTACGCGATGTTTGTTTATTAAAATAAATATCGTTTCCCAAACCATTAAATCTATCGGTCCATTTAATTGTTTTAATAATTTAACTTCTGGATTTACTTCATGGTTAAATGACCAAAAATGATTTGCTACGGCCGATTTATCAGTTTGTTTACACTTAATGTTACGAAAATGTTCTTTCGTTCTGGTTTCTAAATTACGTTTTGTCTTTCCAACATAAACTTTATCACAATCGAAACAATTAAATTGATAAATACCAGATTTTTATTATTAGGAATTCTATCTTTTTTAGAGAAGTGCCATAGCAGATCCCAGTAACAACATATACAAATACAACATCAGGACCATCCAAAGCCCCTTCCGAAGATTAAACATCTGTTGAGACCGGTGAAAGACAAACTGGACTTCCAAGTTCCGGGAGTGTACCGCATTCCCTGTGAATGTGAGACACCGTATATAGAACAAATGGGAAGGACTATCACTACCAGAATAAACGAACATGAACGCTCTGCTATCACTGAACTGTACCCGGAGGCTAAGGTACAATTATACAACTTACTTTGATAATTTAAAAGCTTTAATAAATCTCTTATTCACACTGACAGCTTACTTGCACAATTACACTTAACTTAAACTTCCTCGAAAGTTAAACTTTGTACACATTATAACTTCACTCTAACGCCTGCTATTACATGATTTTGAACTGCACCCGGGAGCTAAGACAGTTATAAATCACCGTGCGCGCGCTATGAAAGGAGAGCCCCGACTGCTTGTCTCGTCAGCCCGGAGAGCTGTCCGGGAGAGGAACCAAAGCAACCTTCACGCGCTCACACGGAGAAAAAGGGAAACACAAAACAACTGAGGCACACGCCTCTTAAAGGAAAGGTGCAATCAGCACAGAGACCGGTGAAAGACAAACTGGACTTCCAAGTTCCGGGAGTGTACCGCATTCCCTGTGAATGTGAGACACCGTATATAGAACAAACCGGAAGGACTATCGCTACCAGAATAAACGAACATGAACGAAGAATTCGTTTAATGCAACCTGAGAAGTCTGGACTGGCAGAACATTGTTTTGATAACGACCATAGAGGCGGGAGATGACCATCTTACCAAAATGCAAGTTACTGGGAGCGGTGAGTTAAGAAGGCTTTGGCCATTTCCTCCGAGAGGAGCACGCTTAATCGTGATGCTGGATTACAGTTCAGCTCCTCTTGGAAACCGGCCATAAAATGGAAATCCGTTGGCTTAAGAAGCACAGATCAATACAGCTTGATAATCTAGTTAAGTAGTTACGTTTCTTCGACCCAATTAATTTTCTATACTCACGGCATCTCCTGACCTGGCATTTAATTAACTGAAAACAGTCTTGTGTCCAGTAATGCGAAATTTGATAGTGTTTGTCATTGTTTATATTTGCGTTATATCCAGTGATTCATTTGTGGTTATAACATTTAATAAATATCCTGATGATGGGAGCGATGCACACTCTCGAAACGTCGATTTCTAATCGTATTTTTACCTGGCTTGCTCCCCGAGAAGAACTTGAGCATTCCGCATTGTACTACACGAAAGTTTATCTGCTATTCATAAAAGCAGATTTTATTATATTTTAGTAAAATATAGCAACCATACTGACAGAAATATAAAATGAACACTTTAAAACTGGTAGTAACAATTTTTAGGGCCGCGCCATGGCTGAGTGGTAGGACCGCTTGGCTCCTCAAGGCAGCGCGGGTTCAATCCCAGGCGACCGAAAAGTCAGGTTTGTGGTGGACAACATGGCGCTGGGACGGGTTTTCTCCGGGTCCTCCTCTCACGGGCAGTTTAAGGAAATCATAAGAACATGTAGACACGCTTAAAATCGCCTCGAATAACAAACAAAAATAAAAATAAATAATATATAATAAAACATATAAATAACAAAAAAAAAACAAGGCATGTGTGCGTGATATAACTAAACAGAAACTATATATATATATATATAGTGACTTTGTGGGTTCGTAGAATTAAAAGTTCAGTTTGTAGAAATTCCAAAACGCTCTATATTTCCAACCTTCACAGTAGCAGAATTACTTAACGTACACAATTACAATCTTCAAGGTTGTCGACCACAAACAAAAGAGTTCACTTTCAAAACACAGCTGCACGCGCACGATTATCAAGTTCCAATTACGACTGACTCAACTGGTTATCCGCAGCTTCTTCTATAGCTCCACTCATTGTCCTATAAATTTGTGGAAAGTTCTGTAACAATCAAGACGGCACTAGAAAGACGAACTTTTCAGTCATCTATCTTTATCTGTTTTGGCAAGCTTTTTATCTCCGCGTTGCACTATCTGTCCCTTTGTGTACGCCGCGGCGCAAGGCGCAACAGTGGCTCGTGACAAAGTTCATATCAAAGTCCAACATAGCTTCAGGATGAAATGCGAACATTTTCAGCAAATCCCTCACTGATTCTGCGGAAATATTTTCGTTATTTTTCATTTCTCAAAAATTAATCATCTAGATTCTCTTTGAATTTTATAAATTACAAAAACATAACAGACATACACAAACCTAAAGCTCAAAGTTTTGTTAAACACTATTTTGTTATATTAGGCATTTCCAAAATACTGGCAATTATTTATTTAAATTTGCCCATATTTTAAATAGATACGTTCGAACGTTTGTGATCTGTTTCTCTTGGGTTCTGGTTAAGAAATTGTAAGAGCTTTCTTCTAATGAGCCAATCTTTTTCTGGACTTGCAAAATGTACACTAGAAAACTAATACGTATTGTACAATGGTATTTTCTGACACTTCTAATGAATATGGAACATGCTTAATGTAAACAAGGTTTAAAAGAAGTAATTTGTATGAAAGCTAGGAAAATATTTAACGATGATGAGTAGAAATTATAAAAATTCGAAACACAGCTCCTTAGGTTTAAACTACGGGGATATGTTTCTTTAACCATCGGAATATATGGCAAAAAGTCTGATAAATGACAGACATCACACTTAAATTAGGAACCTTTTAAGGGTGTAGGAGAAGAATGGCAAGCATATCGCTCCGTCCTTTCAACCTCTTTCATGATTCATTTTTATTTTATTTATTTTAGAAACGTATCCATTTTAATTGAAATTTCACATCTTTGAAGCGCTGTCATAATAAAATATATACCTTGAACTTTCTATAAATAACCCTTAAACTTCCCTTCATTATCACTGCATTTGGAATATCATAAAGACATAAGAAATATACAAAAACCTACTACAGAAGAAACGCATATCTCTACATAGTTTAAGTAATATTTGTGACAATCATTTAGCATATAAACATTGTTGTCCATTTAAATATTACCACATCTTACTCAGCACCATTAGAAACGTTAAATCATTCTTTTGTTTTTTAAGAATACATGGATTCCGTATACAGTGTTCCCGAACCGCTGTCGTAAACGCACATGCTCTCCCTAAGGTAGGTTACATGTTACCGGAATCCAAGGGGTATACAACGTATGGTTCGTAAAATGATTAATGAAAATATTTTTATCGAATAAGATGACTATAAATGACTTGCTGCAACATAAAAATTCAAGGCGGGTTTCACACTAAACTGAAACAACATAACTGTTAGATCTAAACTCCTTTTTTATTTCTTTAGTACATTTGCTACTCGATAGTTGATTAATAATTATGCATTTATCGTTCGACCTTCGTCTCTCAATCTGTTTACATTTGTAGCCAAGGCAAACGACGTCGGCAAAACCGTTGTTGATACGGTCTTCCTGCAGCAGAAATATTTCTTCCCGTCTCACTATTTGTACACTTGCATCCAAAAAACACTGCCAGTCAGTGGCGGCTCGTGCCGAAAAATGACAGTGTGCTGCGGGAAAAGGTCCATGCAACTCACATAGTTTCGAAAATGAAGTCCATGCGCCGATGGTTCTTATGGTATAAACTGAATTTCTACTTCCTTTCGCTTTTTGCTCAATTTTTAGATCGGATGTTGGTCTCCCTAACATTTTTATACTAATCCCTTCTTCTTCTTCTTCTTCTTCTTCTTCTTCTTCTTCTTCTTCTTCTTCTTCTTCTTCTTCTTCTTCTTCTTCTTCTTCTTCTTCTTCTTCTTCTTCTTCTTCTTCTTCTTCTTCTTCTTCTTCTTCTTCTTCTTCTTCTTCTTCTTCTTCTTCTTCTTCTTCTTCTTCTTCTTCTTCTTCTTCTTCTTCTTCTTCTTCTTCTTCTTCTTCTTCTTCTTCTTCTTCTTCTTCTTCTTCTTCTTCTTCTTCTTCTTTTTGTTGTAATTTACGCCCTCCAACGTTGTCATATCGGATGATGAATGAAATTGATGAAATTGATGCTCAAATGAGCCCGGAGTCCATAGAGCTTAGCGTTACCTGACATTCGTCTTTCAGGATAAGGGAAAACTCCGGAAAAAATTTTATCCAAGCAACTCACCCTGAGCAAGATTCGAACTCGGGACCTCTTGAACGTGAGGCAGACACGCTACCATCTACGGTACCGAGGCGGGCAACCCTTGAAGAGGGAGTTTTCAGAAGTTCATTAACCGTGTTCATTATTTGTTGGTTAAAGTTTTCGTAATATTAAATTACTCATACATTGAATAAGTATCACACTCACACAAAATTAAGAGACATCATATCAGCCACTAAATAACGTTACATAAAGGAATACTTGGATACAATGCGAGCACACGAACAATGCGAACCACATTCACTTGTTATGAGGGATTCTCGTTATGGTCGCGGTAATGGAGTATGGTGTCAACATGATAGGTACATCACAATCTGCCCTGCGATTTAATAGCCATTAGGTATTGGATCTGTTTACGTAAGAAGTATGGAATTAGCTTCTAGAACTAAAATATAAAGCAATGATTGATTGCTAAATGATATTCAATGTATATTCAAGTTCTGCGGCTGTAACTATAATGCCCGATTTCACCAACAGATGTTAAGACTTAACACGAGTTTAGCAATAGTTAAAACAAAAATTGCATTTCACCAACAAGTGTTAGCGTAACACTCATGTTAAATCTCATGTTAAACTAACAAGCCGAATTTCTAATGTTAAGTCCTTAACAATTGTAAATAGTCAAGATGGCGAGCATGAACTCAGCTGTTGATGTCGATTTGCTATATTTAAGACCGTCTAAATGGCATTCGTAATAGAGTACGGCCAATGAGGAGAAATGATTTTGAGGAGCTATCCGAAGAAAATTGTTGGAGGTCTAGACTGTCGAAACACGTTGCTATGAATGTTACTGCGGAAGTACAAGAAAGGTTAGAACATGCATCGAAAGGAATATGGCGATCTCGCCTTTGCTTCAAGTATTAGTAGCCTTACGATTTTATAATTCACTGAATTATGTGGATAATACACTGTCCACCTGCCGTCTTGAAACGTTCAAGTCACTTGTCCTTCGCACCTCGTTTTAAATTTACGTAATACTGAGTTAGAATATACATCGAAAGGAATATGCCGATCTAGCCTTTGCTTCAAGTATTAATAACCTTGCGATTTTATAATTCACTGAATTATGTGGATAATACATTGTTCACCTCCCGTCTTGAAACGTTCAAGTCACTTGTTACTCGCACCTCGTTTTAAATTTACGTAATACTGACAAGTTGTTTGGTGCTTGTATAGTGACACATGCATTTGAAGTAAATTCGTTTCCAATATTTTCCCCGCGACATCTTTCTATTTTACAGTCACTGCATCCGTCCTCTTATTTTCCACAATATCCTTACACTTCATCACCATTTTAATTAACAATTCTTTCTCCGTCGATGAAAAATTTGTCTCGCGGCTTTATTTATGATTTTTTTCATCCGCCATTTGTGCAGACGAAAATGAAAACAAAAGCGCATCGGGGTACGTTCAAAAAATCATCCATAGCCTTCTATAATTATGATATTTACAAGTTTCTTGGCGTTAACACAGGTTTGTTGACATTTTAAGAAAACAGTTTGGTGAAATGCAAGAAATTTAACATTAGTTTTAGCGCTGTGACAATTGTTACGTTACATTTGTTAACGTCGATTTTAACGTCTGTTGGTGAAATCGGGCATAAGTGTTGGTGGTTCTGCTTCACCGTGCAGCGAATGATCGCCGCACAACTGCGTACTACTATTACCGAGCTTGCTGTCTCTCAGCACGTTGGAGTCAAGAATACATTCCATTAGTTACGCAGATGTTTTCCATGCATTAAGAATTCATTATTGGTCGTACTCGATTTCTTACAGTTATAATAATGCATTGTTATTTACATGGTCTTTTAACATTTCTACAATGTGATTTATAAAACATTTATAAAACAGAAAAGAGCGTGCTGCAGCACTGCTGTCATCACAGGTTCCTAAGGTTCAATACTATCTATAGTAATAAGGAAGTAGATCTGTGTATCTGCAGTGTTGTCATGTTTTTTTTTTGTTTTTTTTTTTAATTTTATTTTATCCATCGATCAGCAATTATGCTTTACAGATGTTTGTTATAAGATACATAGGAACAGGACACATAACAATGGAGGTAGCCATGAACGACTCCTCTAACTAAATGTGGAGGATAACTGTAACACAAATTGAGAACTTAAAGTCTGATGGTAGTAATCACGTGTCTGAGTCGTCTGTGCTGGAGACGTCACTTAGGAGAAGATCTTGGGGCAGTCTGCGCTTCAGGCGAGTTGGCTGGCGAGTGCGACAGCCGAGACGGTAGGTAACAGCTCCAGGGACCTCCTGGAGATGGTAAAAGAATGGACGTGCCAGGCGTCGGATGTATTGGTGAACGGGTAAAAGACCAAACTCATAATGAAGCTGCTGGTTTCGGATGAACCATGGAGCGTTTGTAACTGTACGAAGCACCCTGTTTTGTAGTACCTGCAGTCGGCGGAGATTAGTCTTACTGGTGCCACCCCAGACTGGAGCTGCATAGGTAAAAATGGGACGGACTAGAGATGTGTAAAGAAGCAGGGAGGATTCATAACCAAGTGAAGTGCGCCTGTTGAGTAGAGGGTACAGTTTTGATATCCGGGCAAATGCAAGCGTAACAGACCGACAGATGTGGGCGTTCCAAGTAAGTCGAGTGTCCAGTAACACCCCAAGGTATTTCACTGGCACATTGCTTGGTAACCATGAGAGCGGTTCCCCCAGCAGCCATAGTGATGGAGGATCCCTATAAGGTCGTAAAGAGAAGATCTTAACCTCTGTCTTGTTAGTATTGAGGGAAATGCGCCAGTGAGAGAACCAATGAGCTAATTGATCTAGGGCAATTTGCAGTTTCTGAATGGCATGAAGAATATTGACGTGAGAATAATAGAGAGCAGTATCATCTGCGTATAACGCCGTACAAACTGGAGCTATATCAGGAAGATCATAAGTGAATATATTAAAGAGGAGTGGTGCAAGTACTGAACCTTGAGGTACACCTGCTAAAATAGGCCGTCGGGTGGATGTGAAACCAGCAATGCGCACCACAAAGGTTCTATTGGTGAGAAAACTTGCTATGATTTGTATCAGATAATAAGGAAGACCAATGCGATATGTTTTAAGTAGTAGTCCACTGTGCCACACCTTGTCGAATGCCTGGGCGATATCTAGGAATGCTGCTGTTGTCATGTTTTAAGTGCACAGTTCTAGATTATTCACATATGAGCAATGTCTTCAGGTGACAGTTTGTCTTCCCAAATATAGTTTTATTTTTTGTAGATGCACCCCCCGCAATATTTGCTTACATGACGTAACTACAGTTATAAGGCAGTTGGGTAGAATTCTGTAACCTTTTTAAATTGTAAGCTTTAAAATTGGCACACTAAATATGAAAAAAAAAAAAAATGCTGTACAAAAGCTCAAATCTTGAGTTCAAACAATTTCTCAGATAATATAATTAAATGAAAGGTTAGAGCCAGACTGAAAAATTCAATGCCATAGCCGGAATTTGAACCACGGATCTTCTGGTCTCCGTCCAGCCGCTCTAAACCATGGAGCTACTATGGCCAACGTGCCAACATGACATTAAATCCTCCAACTGACTCGTATTTTTTCCGGTAAACCACTTGGAGTTCTCATAAACACATGAGACAACTACCTTAAATTAATTTGCATTAATTGTACCTAATAGTGGTCCGAACTATAAAAGCCTGGGCCTTAAAGTACCTACAGCATAGTAAGTCGCCATTAAGTCCTAGTCCACGAGTCAGTTGGAGAATTTAATGTCATGTAGGCATGTTGGTTTAGAGGTTTAGAGCGGCTGGACGGAGACCAGAAGATCCGTGGTTCAAATCCCGGCTATGGCGTTGAATTTTTCAGTCTGGCTCTACCCTTTCATAGTACATCCTACACACGGCTAGTGTGAAAGAACAATTCATTTCCATTAATTGTACCTAATAGTGGTCCGAATTATAAAGTCCGGGCCTTAAAGTACTTACAGCATAGTAAGTCGCCATTGAGGTAGTTATCTCATGTGTTATGGTTTAGAGCGGCTGGACGGAGACCATAAGATCCGTAGTTCCAATCCCGGCTATGGCATTAAATTTTTCAGTCTGGCTCTACCCTTTCTTAGTGCGTCCTACACACGGCTAGTGTGAAAGAACAATTAATTGTCAATACAATTAAATGTTTTGATTTAGCCGACAATGCAGTTTTTAAGAAAACTGCATTGAACATTCATGTTTTAATAGAAGCATTATATTAACATTTTCTGATACCTCAGTAAAACGAAGGCATTTGTTACTATTTGCCGTGAAATAATTTTTAGTTTTTATGAACTTTTTTTTTTAATTTACGTCCTCCAACGTTGTCATATCGGACGATGAATGAAATGGGTAAAATGATGCTCAAATGAGTCCGGATCCATAGAGCTTAGAGTTACCTGACATTAGTCCATTAGGATAAGGGAAAACTCCGGAAAAACGTTATCCAGGTAACTTACCCTAACCGAGATTCGAACTCGGGACCTCTTGAACGTGAGACAGACACGCTACCCTCTACGCTAATGAGGCGGGCTTTATGAAGTTGTTGGTCTTAAAATTCAATTTTTGCAGTATAAATTAAATGTTCTGTGAGTCAATAAATAAAGCGATCATAAAATCAATGTTTGAAGCTATAGATATTATGGAAATTAATTGTTCTTTTACACTAGCCGTGTGTATGACGCACTATGAAAGGGTAGAGCCAGGCCCTTTAGATATTGTGTCTGAGATTACGTATGTACATTTATATAGAAATCGGAGTAAAAGTGAAGTGTAAGGAATAAACTTCATACACAATAATGCAAAACCAAGGGAAAAAACACAAACCGAACAGGAAATGGACAGAATTAAAAGGGAACTCAGAGATAACTTAAACATATCTATGCGGCTTTAAAAATGTCTATTCGAGAAAAATATTTGGCCGAAATAATGGGAAAGTGTGTATAGAATATTTGATATAATTAAAATCCCTAAAATCGTAATCCCTGGATGTGTTAACACATCCGTGCTTGGTCGAATAACAAAATCGGAACGCACCACACACACCTCCCTCTGCTATGTGCTTGCCCACTGAAAACTTTTATAAAATGCACCTGAAGCTGTAAGAGGCATAGAAACCAAGTGTACCATGGCCAACCATGGCTATGTATTCGACGTTACTGTACTGTCTGCCCAACACAAGAAGACAAGCTAGAGGAATGTGTAACGTAATCACTTTTGCTGGCCACACAGTGTTTATGCTCGCATTCCCAGTATGAAAAGGATGCTAGATTCGTTTAAAATACGCAAATGTTTTCACATAGCTCACCCATACATAATATCTGTCACTACAGTTACTGCTACAATCTGGCAGCATGGGTGACTCATATGCACTCACACACTCATTTCCTAGTAAACAGATCCACTATATAGCAGAACAGATTAACAGTTCAAACTCCTCTCCCCTTCATTCGTATCTTGCCTTCTTGTGGGGGCATTTTAATGTTGAATGATCCCTGGTATACGAGATTACCAGCACTTTTGTACTCGAGAGGAATATTGTTGAGATGTATTCGTCTAGATTAATAACAATCTTTCTCGAAAGAACTACAAATAGGGACATAATGCATTAATATGTACTACAGATGGAAGAAGGATTGGAACTAGGAACCTCTTCGTTACAATCCCTGTGCTTTAATCACTCGTACACAAAACACACGATATGTAGGTTAAAGCAGCTAGCTAACAGATAGTCTTTAGATTTCTAATTCACCTACCACTGAAACATTTAATAAAAAATACACGTTATTAAAGAAACAAATGAAGCTAAATGCTAGTACACCAGAATCAATTAAGGTGGCGTGCTAGGAATAAGGAAACGCTTATACATAAAACAAATGAAACAAACAAGTAGTTCTGCACAGGTTCTCATGAGAAATTCTAGCGAATATTTCTTTACAATAATAAGAACATAGAAAAGCATTTTTGTTGTGAATAATTTGTAGGCGCGGATAGAGATAAATCATAGTGGGAAGAGGAAGTAAACGAAACAAACCGTTACACATGTTTTATAAGCCAGGTCTGAAGGGGAAGCAGGCTTTGTAATTTTAGAGAGATTTCGGAGGCGGGAGGAAGGGAAATTAATTGCAGCCAGAGGCGGCCCCTGAACTTATAAAGATACTGCTACAGTTGAGATAAGGGGACCGGAATAATTTTTCTTCTTTTTTTTTGGGGGGGGGGGGTCACGATCACGCAACCACAAATAGAAAAGGTCTTAGAAGTTGCACTCACATAACTTTCTCTACTCACTCTTGTACACATTATTCCTACAATATCTACTTCATGTTAATCGAGATAAACATTTATAGAAATGCCTTATTACATATTTCCATATTGCTGCAAGAAAAGTAAGGAAATGCAGTGCAACAGAGTGTAAGGTTTAAGCGGTAGTCAAATCTTTCAAGAACTAGTTATGTGGTGGCTTTGAAATTCTACTCTCTCCATATGGTCAAGAAATAAGAAAAATGAGAACGAATTACTATTTGAGGAAAATATAAACATTTAAAAATTCAAACCAGTAAGGAAAATTTCGAAAATGATTAAATAAAAAATATTTAGCATAAATTGTGTGTTTAACAAGATTTATATTTTTTACTTGTGGTTTATGAGTTTCGTAAAAATCGTTCAAAATGAAGAGCTCTTCAGAGGCTATTCCCAGAAAATGCAAAATATATATTTAATTTGTCAGGAAAATATTTTAAAGATAAGGTATTTAAAAAATCGTTAGTAATTTTTGAGAAAATCAAAATTTTCAAAATTTTTCTATATAACGGGTAGTTTGGGATGGGGAATTTTCTTGAAAGTTTCATCCTTGGAGGATACTGAACCTATATGCCAAGTTTTATATTTAACAAACTTTACGATTTTGAAATAAGCTGTTCACACACACACACACACACACACACACACACACACACACACACACACACACACACACACCCATTCCTAAAATCTTTTTTTTCCGAATTTATATAGAAATTTAATGAAACTGGATGCAACTCATCTTATCAACCTATTTTACTTTATGTACTGAATCAAAAGGATTCTATTTACTCGGTATTACTCAATAAACAACTCTCTTTTTAGATTAATAATAATAATAATAATAATAATAATAATAATAATAATAATAATAATAATAATAATAATAATAATAATAATAATAATAATAATAATAATAATAATAATAATAATAATAATAATAATAATAATAATAATAATAATAATAATAATAATAATAATAATAATAATAATAATAATAATAATAATAATAATAATAATAATAATAATAATAATAATAATAATAATAATAATAATAATAATAATAATAATAATAATAATAATAATAATAATAATAATAATAATAATAATAATAATAATAATAATAATAATAATAATAATAATAATAATAATAATAATAATAATAATAATAATAATAATAATAATAATAATAATAATAATAATAATAATAATAATAATAATAATAATAATAATAATAATAATAATAATAATAATAATAATAATAATAATAATAATAATAGTGCTATAACTATTTTGTACTACGGGAATCTTCTTCACTACTACATATGTATATGTATGTATATCAACCCCCTCTGTGATGTGGATGTAGAGGATCAGCGTTACATTTAAGAGGTCCCGAGTTCGAATTTCGGTCGGGGTGAGTTATCTGAAGAACCTTCTTTCCAGGTTTTTTCCTTATAAGATGAATGTTAGGCAATTCTAAGCTCTGTGGACCCGGGTCTCATCGTCCAATATGACTTACGCTGTAGGACGTAAATTAAAAAGAATATGAAAGTAGTATATTCTAAAATCTGAACAAATATCTTCCAGTTCGTTTTTAAAAAGGTACAGAATATCTTTGTCATGGTACATATTAAGGTGACTACGTATGTATACTTTACCTTTTGCACATTCACTTTAGTGATTATTAACAATCTCATGACGCGTAAACTGTGATCCTCGAAAAGTCTAAAATTAGATGTGAAAATATGTACACTTATTGTTTTAAAGGACCGTGAAGAAGAACGTTAGCTGTACATTTGTCCAAAGGAGTAAAACATTATTCTGCAGGAGCGTTATTGTCACAAAATTCAAGTATATTTTACTTTACGCGGGTGTTTTTCTTTTGCACCACAGGACACCTACACAATATGAAGGAAATCGTTCTTCAACTGTTTGGAGAAAAAAAAAACGACTTAGGGAACATAATACTATCATTCAAGACTTTGGTGACAAATGAATGTGTATCGATATCTAAAATTAATCGATGCGCGTTCCAATTAAATAATAAACATGTTTGATATTTTGTAATAAACATGTAGTTTATATCTGCGCCACAGCCTTTACACAAAAATGGGAGTGGTCAGATATTAAAAAGTAGAGCCCTATTATCGTTTCAATATCATGTACTCAAAACAGGTTTGAAGGACCATGAGAACAGTTAGAACCATTCTACTCAAGGCATTCTCGTCACCTCCAGGAGCCTGTTCGATTCTTTAATCGACTGCCTAATGGGGCTCGTATGCTTTGTTTCAGAATTCTATGGACCTCTTCCCGCTCTAAGATATAAATTATTTCGCAGGATGTTTTACCTGCATTACAACGCAATAATATGCAAGGAAGTCGTTAAATTCAGATACATATTTCGTTTTAGTATGCGGAAATAATGTGATTGCATTATTAAAACGTATTATTTTTGTACAATGGATGACTCCAGACAAACCTACCTTAATTCTTTTTTACAGATTTGAACCAAATTTGAAACGTATGAACAAACTTATTTCAAATTCTATTATCTAAAAATTCAATATTTTAAATATTTTATTTGTTAATGGCGCCAATTACCAGGTTTGTATCAGCGCCGCAGGTGTCCCGGAATGTTGTCCCATAGGATTTTTTTTTTTTTTTTTTTTTTTTTGTATTTACGTCCTTTAACTTTTTTAAAGTCATATCGGACGATGAATGGAATGGGTGAAATGATGCTCAAATGGGCCCAGGGTCCATGAAACTTCGTTACCCGAAATTCGTCTTATAGGATAAGGGGAAATCCCGGAAAAAAAGTTATCCCGGTAACTCACCCTGGCCCAGATTCGAACTCGGGACCTCTTGAACGTGACGCAGACATACTACCATCTACGCTACCGAGGCGGGCAGTTCTTTTACACGCCAGTAAAAGGGGCTGTCGCTTGTAAGCACACTTAAAAAACCGTCAATCTGGTCAATCCCTGTAACCTTGAACAATTTATTCTCTTCAATACATACTAAATTCACCTCATCTTTGGAATGCGGCTGCTAAAACATATAACAGACAGTGCTCTCTACCCATCATTTGTAAGAAGAGGAAATTAATAGTGAAATATAGTGGAAAATATGTTGTCAGCTAATAGGTGGATATACCACAAAGAAAGAAGAATACACCAATAGATTTGCACCTATGTATTCTTTCCATAATTCAAGTTATTATATTCCTTAATGGTCTAACTCTGTCATTCATAGTGAAAGCTGAAGTTAAAGATTCTTTAAGTATACAGAAAAACACATATTTATCAAAACCCTAATCTTGAAGATGTCAAGGTTAGGACCTACTGTGATAATTTGAAGGTGAAGGGTCACTTATTACATATTATGAAACTGTTCTGCCTTTCGTTTCTCATTATTTAATAGCAGAAGTGAAAGCTATAAAGTAATGACTAAAGGTTTAGAGCTTTTTATATTTGTTTTAAATTCTTCAGGTTGCATTCTTGCATTTAGTCAATCACTTTACATTGTGATAGAATTTGCATGAAATACTCTAGAGCTTATGCGTGATTGGAGGCATTTAGTAATAGTGAAGTCAAAATTAATATATATATATATATATATATATATATATATATATATATATATATATATATATATATTTGTAGTCGATAGATAGAGTCAACATGAAAAATTCAGTGCCATAGCCGTGGTTCAAATCCCGGCCATGGCATTGAATTTTTCATGTTGACTCTATCTAGCAAAAACTTTAGCCTATATATGGCTAGTATGAAGAAATGATTAGTTTCGATCAATTAACTAAAACTATTTGTAGTAGTTTATTGACACTTCGTCACTTACAATTCTATATTATCGAGGGACTAGTTTCGGAAGCCATCTCTTCCATCCTCAACCTCTCTCCAACTCCCTCCAATTGGAGAGAGGTTGAGGATGGAAGCAATGGCTTCTGAAACTAGTCCCTCAATAATATAAAAATGCAAGTGACGAAGTATCAATAAACGAATCCTGTGGTGTTGTCATATGGAAATCTCCGTAAGTTGGGTGTGACGACCGCCAAGTAAATCCATTTCTAATAAATATTATTTGCATTATGAGATGAATTTATATTTTGCAAATAGTGATCCATGAGGAAGGTATACAGTAATGTTACTAAAATAACTGTAGAAACCCCATATTTTTAGCTCAAATAGATTTCATAATACAAACAAATATAATACCAGTATATTATAATGAAGCTTTGCAAGGTAGGCACTGTGATGAACATCATTATTGGTTGGCATGTATGCATGTATACATATACTGGATGTTAATGAACTACACCAAAATAATTTCAACGATTGTAGACTTGACTAATATAAGTAAGTTCAATGCATGGTCTGTGGCTAAACGTAACACAGTTAGTATAAAACTGAATCGAGAAGATATTGACACATTGCTTCACTCACACTGTTTATTCACAGGACATGTTTCAAGAGCTCTTGCTCCTATCCTCAGCTGATACTCGACTAGTGTAAGTTGTAGTGGTTTCTTCTTTCTCCGTATTGTCAGTAGATGGCATGATGTACTTGTCAAAGATGTCTGGTGGTGGAGTTTCAAAATTCATGACTCTATGACGATTTTTGTTAATGAAGATTTTTTCCCATACGGAAAGGTCTATGGGGTGATTAACGTATTTTATTAGAGATGTTTCCAAATTGATGTCATGTCTAGTATTCAAAACATGAAAAGCCACTGCTGATTTTTCTGTTTCACCATTTTTAATGTTTCTCACATGTTCTTTAGTTCTGATGTTAATATTTCTTTTTGTTTTTCCTATATAAATTTTAGGGCAAGTTTCACATTTGATCTCATAGATTCCTGGTTTTTCTTTGGTAGTGATTGAATTTTTGGGAGGGCCTTTTAACAAATTTCTGATATTAAACCTATTTTGAGGTGCAAGAGTTATGTTGTGTTTTGAGAAGATTTTTTGGAATTTGTTATAGGCTGATGAATGGAAGGTGAATTTTTTAAAACGTTTTTTCTCTTTTTCTCCTGTAGGTTCTAGGGTGGTGGTTTCTTTTATTTTCTTAGCTTTGTTGAGTCTGTTAACAGTTTTGTCTACTAAATTTGGGTTGAAACCGTTGGATATAGCAACTTTTTTTATGTGTAGGTATTCTTCTTGATAATCTTCTCTGTTTAGTGGAAAGTTGATCATCCGAAAGATTAAACTGTTGAAAATGGCATGTTGGTGTTGTTTTGGGTTGAAACTGTTGTTCTTAATGTAATTATCTGTGTGTGTCGGTTTCCTGTAGATACCAAAAGTGAGTTTGTTGTTCATTTTTTTGATCTTGATGTCCAAAAAGGGGAGCACACCATCCTCTTCTGTTTCCAATGTAAATTTTATAGCTGGATTTTGTATATTCAAAAGTTTAAGACCATCTTGTATGAGTTTTTTAGGTACTATTGCAAAAATGTCGTCAACATATCGATACCACACTTTGAAATAATTTGGAAAAGCTTTTGTGATATGTGTTTCAAAAGCACTCATGAATAAATCTGCCAAGAAGGGAGACAATGGGTTGCCCATAGCTAGGCCCGTTTTTTGTTTATAGATCTGTCCATTAAAGCTGAAAAAATTTTGATTGATACAAATTTCTGTAAGTTGTGAAAGTTCTTCTATTTCTTCAGGTGTTATTTGTATTGATTCCAGCCATTTTTTGAGAAGTGGAATAAGCTCATTGGTAGGTATATCTAGAACCTACAGGAGAAAAAGAGAAAAAACTTTTTAAAAAATTCACCTTCCACCCATCAGCCTATAACAAATTCCAAAAAATCTTCTCAAAACACAACATAACTCTTGCACCTCAAAATAGGTTTAATATCAGAAATTTGTTAAAAGGCCCTCCCAAAAATTCAATCACTACCAAAGAAAAACCAGGAATCTATGAGATCAAATGTGAAACTTGCCCTAAAATTTATATAGGAAAAACAAAAAGAAATATTAACATCAGAACTAAAGAACATATGAGAAACATTAAAAATGGTGAAACAGAAAAATCAGCAGTGGCTTTTCATTTTTTGAATACTAGACATGACATCAATTTGGAAACATCTCTAATAAAATACGTTAATTACCCCATAGACCTTTCCGTATGGGAAAAAAATCTTCATTAACAAAAATCGTCATAGAGTCATGAATTTTGAAACTCCACCACTGGACATCTTTGACAAGTACATCACGCCATCTATTGACAATACAGAGAAAGAAGAAACCACTACAACTTGCACTAGTCGAGTATCAGCTGAGGATAGGAGCTAGAGCTCTTGAAACATGTCCTGTGAATAAGCAGTGTGAGTGAAGCAATATGTCAATATATTCTCGATTCAATTTTGTACTAATTTGTGCTTCACTGTCCCTACGCTTCTTTCAAGTTTATACTTTGAGTAACACAGTTAATTGTTCTCAGAAACTAATTGTAGTTAGTTTATTGATACTCGTCACTTACTTGTTTATATTAATGAGAGACTAGTTTCAAAGGCATTCACCTCCATTTTCAATCTCTTCCCAACTGGCATCTGTTGTTATCTGCTCTCTCTGGTGGTGGAACTATGAACTTCTTTGTCAAATTATCTACTGGTGGGATTTCAAAGTTCATTATGCGATCCTTATTTTTCCAGATGAATATGTTCTCCCATGTTGTCAATCTATTTTGGTTTATCACTCCTTTTAATAATTTTGGATTTGGATCAATGTCATGATTTTCATTCCAAAAATGAAATGCTACTTCTGACTTATCTTCTTGTTTCAATCTGATGTTTCTAAAGTGCTCTTTGACTCTGGTTTTTAGATTTCTTTTAGTTTGACCTATGTAGCATTTTTCACAATTCTTACAACTTATCTGGTATTTGATGTCACTGTTACTACATTCCTCCAAACATATGTAATAGTTAATTGTGTTAAACCTAATAGGCATCAGATGCGGATAAGTTGGTATTTAATCAAGGTGAGTGAAATTACTGGAATAGAATGCCTTTAAAACTGCTTGCTAAATACAGAAATATCAATTCCTAGTAGCTCATTGTTGGTGTTCTCAAAATTTAATGTCTCAAAGATCTCTCTTATCTGAACCACCTGCCAGTGTGACACTGATCAGCGATTAACTGCCTTCTGCATCATGTAAACTACTTTAGTGGACTCTTTTTAAGTGTTCTGGTGGCCCAATCCGTAACACCAAAAACTGGTGTTACAAGGGTCATTGGTTTGGTTCCTGTCATGTAGATAATTTTTTTCATCTTTTTAATATTTAAGTTTTAATAGGAATAAATAGCATAATACTTAAGGGGAGCCAGAACAGCCTATCTCACCAATGTTAAAATGAGAGTTTTCAGGTGTACTTAGCTCAGGAACCACTGAACGCATCAATTTTAAACTTCTATTTGTTATTGTACAACACTTTTACAATTCATTAAAGATAAGAGATCTTATTTTGGAGTTTTAATAAAGGATATATGACTTTTTAAATAAATGCCTTGAGTTGTGCGGCATACCCGCATGTCAGATTTCAATTGGTTGGTGTTTACCTTTGATTTGGGTTCTAATTGGAGCTATGAGATCTCTTATCCTCAGGTGAATGGTTGTAGGAAATGGATTTGTTGTTTGTTGGCTGCTCAGTTGTCTCAATAATACACTGGTTCGTTGCAAACATGATTTAATTTAATTCTCACTAAGTTCGTTGATTCAGATTGATTGGTAGCGGTGACCACCTGTTACTAAACTTCCTAACAGAATTCTCTTACTTCTTTATACGGCGAATACTTTGCTATTATAAACTTCTTCTGCTGCTTCTCTTACGCTGGTTGCGTTATTCTTGACTTCCCTACATTTCGGACTTAGAAATCTTTACTACTTCTTCACGCGCACTGACACATCTTTCCCCTCGTAGTATGACTGTTGAAGTGATTTTTCGTCTACTCTGCGATTCAGTTCGTACCTTATTCTGATCCCCACCCTAACTCTTATCACATGACCAAAATAACTCACCCTTCTCCCCGTTTCTCAAATCTTACATTATTATTGGTTTCTCATTTTATTTCGATTTTTCTTTATTGGTTAGCAAAACTCATCGAACTCATTGACGTTACATCCCACCGTGAGTTGGGTCACGCCTACCCTGGGCTCTTTGTAACGGTATACATCGTTATCACCTCAGCAAAGTAAATCCTTTTAGGTCTTATGCTTGACCGCATCTTGAAAACCTTATTGTTCCTACACATTCCTGGTTATAGTTCTCAGACATTGAACCTTTCCTTAAACAAAGAGGCTAACGGTCACCTCTTCCCGTCTCTCCGACTTGTGTTCAGATTTTACAGAAATATTTTCTCTCCCTTACATGGATTCTAGCATGTTAGTTGTCTTAAATTATATTCTTCCCATCTTATTCTTAATTAAACCGCTATTTTAATCATTACTCTAATTTCATTCTAATTTCATATTAATATAACAATATTTTATATTAGTTTAGCAAAGCATTTTCATTAATTTATCTTCTTTTTTAATTCTCGTGATTTCAATTAATTCGCCACCTCCTAATCGCTGTCTGATACTGCGGTTACATAATGCCCGTTTGACAAAAATGAAATACCCATTATTTAAATTTTGTCAAACCCCCGTCGTGACATTTCCTCCTTATATATCTTATAATTTCTCATTCCCTACTTGAAACATTTCTCGGTGGTCACCGTTCCCTCATCTTTATCAACATGGTACATTACATACATAGAAAAATACACTGTTATACATGGTTAATACTCTAGAAACAAAATCACATTCATGTTATTCCCAATATTTACAATTCACTAGCTCAAATGAGCTATGTGTACTTGACTGAATTACTTTTGTCTCACTTGAGATCAACCTGATTATATTCTATCACACTCCTTAAATACTAGTACATTACTACTTACAATGTTACGTTTACATTCAATGATTCATATATTTACATTTCCTTATTGGGACTTTTTTTTTTTTTTTTTTTTTTTTTTTGCATTTTTCACTGCAAGAACATACGTCCGGACGCTGTTCATGTTTGTGTTATGAAGCACAAATACGGTTACCTCTCTTGTCTACCTGGAACGAGGTGTGTCGTTTACCTGCCTGTTGGTAAACATTTGCAGTTTATTGTCTTGTCTTTCCGCACTTAAAACTTCACTCAATTTTTTTTCACAATGTCACGGCGAAAGTCTGTGACCTTTACAATAACAATGACTATAGGTATTTACCTTTTGACACATTAATACACCTGGAGTTTATGGGATATTTACATTTCACAAACTACTTTAAAGTTATCTAAAACATTTTATTTAGCTGTAGTTATTAATAATATAATTTCGTTTGTGCACAGGAATTTTGGAACTTGCAACTCCCACGCAGTGTTTGAATTTCAAACGAAAACGTTACCCGTACTAATTATATAACTTTTACTTGGTATTCTTTACATCTTCGTATATATAATTTCAATCACATTCACACAGGTGATTCTTGGGTCTGCTCTGTACTGTTTACAACGTTTTTTTGACGATATGGACTTATTAGGGAGATGTTATATCTGCCTATCGGTTTACCATTTCTTGGGTGTATTAGAGCATACGCTCTGTCACCAAATATTTTCTCAATCCGGTATGGGCCTTTCCATAGCATATATAGCTTTTGTCTTCTTTCCTAACAAATCTGACTTGTCGAACGATTTCACTAGAACTAAGTCGCCGACCTTTGGTTCCCAATTCTTCTTATACCGCAGTTTCTTTGCGTTTCTTTTCTCTACTTTTTCCATTATTCTTTTAACAGCATTCTGGATCCGTTCTCGATCTGTCTCGGTCGTCACTTGTATACTTTCCGGAACACCCTCTATTAGTGATTCCGGTGTTAAATTCTTATGCAATTGGATAGGAGCATATCCTGTGGTTAAATTGACTGAATTATTGAATATAAACTCAATATAGTTGATGTGGTCTGGCCAGGTAGTCTGTTTCAATGAACAAAGGACTCGGAGATGAACACCTAGGTCTTTCAGTACGCGCTCGCTTGGACTTATATTTGAATGGGGGAACATCATGTATCTCGAATTCATACTCAAAATCACTATAGGTCCCAGTGTGTTCCGAAAATACATTTCTATGTTTACATAAAATGTTATAAAAAATCTCTTTTTGGTGGTCGTTGAGAAGGTTTGAGTTTGCTACTGTTTCTCTTATTTTGTAGCTCATGTTTATGTTATGTTCAGCTACCTGGAAATCATCTGTTTGGGTAATCACTTCTCTCCCAGTTGCTTCTTCTTGCCCAAGTCCGTATGACGTCATCTCTAAAAGCCCTTCTTCTCCAGCTATATACTCATCCTTATCATAGTTTCTCATCTCTTCTGCTTCTAATGGATTCATCTTAACTAGCTCCATCTCTCCTATTCGTATAAATTCTACAAAAATGTTTCTCCATCTATTTCTTTTTCTTCATCTGTCAATCTTATCTCATTTTCTGCTTCCCTTGAGCTAAACGGAACTTTAACTATGACGTCTTTAATTTTGATTTCCAAGGCTTCCATTTGATAATTCAACTTAGCTTGAAGCGCATACAACACGTCATTACCCATAATAATGTCTACAGATAGCCTATTAATAACAAAACATACAAATTCTATTGTATCCTCCCCAATGGTGATTTTCAAAAGCATTTGTGTATTAATCTTTTGTTTGGCGCGACCTACCGCCAGAGTACAATATGCACTTTTCACGGGCAATGTTTGCAATTTCATTCCATTGTTTTTTAAGTGATAAAAGAATGCTTGACTTATAGCTGAAACTGAGGATCCTGAATCTATGGTAATGTGCCATTTTTCTTTGTTTATTATTGCAGCAATACGTGGAGCATCTCTCACTTCTTGCAATTCTGTTAAGTGATTGTTTATTTGAGTACCGTTTACTATTTCTGTTTCTGTTTTATTCTGTACCACCCTACTCAGAGCTGTGTCCCTGTTCAAATTAAGAACTAGCGTGTTCATCCGGGTCCGATGCGGGACGTCTTCTATCGCACCCTGGAGTCGTTTCCCGTCTGCTGTGTCGTATCTGGCCTTTCATCTACCTGGGGCGCCGCGTCCCTCGGTGTGGGTGGAGGAGAACGCACCCATTCTCTTGAGAGAAGTTGATTCCTCTGTCTTACTTCAGGTCTGTCTGTATAGTTCTCTCTACCAGCGTCACGTGGTTGATACTGTCTATTAGCTTCTGGTAGTCGGAACGTCGGTCTTGCATTCCCTCTTCGAAGAAATGGGGGGTGACCCCTATTTCCATTCCTAGTTACATGTACATATCTTATAGGGAAATTATATGAATTTGAATTTGGTGGTCCCTGTCTCCCTCTATTGTTGTTAGGGAATTCCCTCGGGACGTGGGCATCGTATCTTTGACGAGTAGCCATATGGTTTGTGTTAAAATTTCGGGGATTGTGTGCCCTTTCCCCGTCATGATTATTATTATTCCACGGTCTGTGTGGATTTCTCACTGGCATTCGATTCTCATGTCTATTTTGTGAATTTTGCGTCCCAACGCTTTGTAAAGCTGTTAATAATGTAATTGCCTCTCTCAATGTCTGAGGTCTTGCTACCACCATGTGATTTCTAATGTTCTCAGGAAGGTGGGGCGTGAGAAGAGAAATCAGTTCGGCTTGCTGTAATGGAGGTTGTAGATATTTACTTATTTGCGAATATCTCAGGAAATAATCAGTAATAGACTCTCCATTATTACCTTGGTATCGGCCATTTGTTATCTGATTCCTTACTTGGTATTGGACATTGGCGTTCCAATACTTTTCTAGGAAAGCTGTTTTGAACAACTCGTAGCTGCATCCTTCTCCCACAGTTACTCGTAGCCAATTAAGTTCGGCAGATTGTAACGCCCTTTGAACTATTATCATCTTATATTGCTCGGGTACACCTCTGATGGCAAAATACTTTTCTAAGTCGGCCAAAAATTGTACTGCGTTGTCATTGCGACAATTAAATTTCGGGAGGGGCAATTCGCTTAGAAAATTCATGTGCACTGGTGGATACATATTTACGTTTTGCATATTTACTTCGCTATTATTGCTGTTTTGAGGAGAGACAGAAGGGGCGCTAACCTGTTCGTTCTGCCTCTCTCCATTGTGTGTATGTATAGAACAATTGGAACTCTCAGGTACCTGCCCTTGCTGTCCCAGCTGTAAGCCAGTTACAGTATCTCTGATTTGAGATATCTCGCTTACTGTTTCCCTCAACATTTGTGTATTTTCTGATTGAATATTTGTTACACGTGCTACCTTTTCTTTTAACTTCTCCATGTCAGCTGCTATACTATTGTTTACAGTGTCAAACCGGTCATTTATCTCTTGTACAAAAGTTACCTGTGTCGTGGTCAGTTCATCTAATCTTATTCTCTCCTTATTAATTTCCTCCCCTATTCTATTTTCTACTCCTGCAACGAGAGATTTGGTAGCTTCTAGGTCACTTCTTATAGTACCTACTTCTCGCTGCAGGGCCTCTTTTACAGTCTGGATTTCCCCTGTTATTCCTTGAATTTTGACAGTGATTCTAGCTTCTGTTTCTTTCCCTTGGCTTGTAATTTGACTTAATTTTTTGTCCATAGCTTTGCTCTGATCTAGTAATTTAGCCTCTAGTGATTGGTTCTGTTCTACTAATTTAGCCTCTAGTGATTGGTTCTGTTCTACTAATTTAGCCTCTAGTGATTGGTTCTGTTCTACGAATTTAGCCTCTAGTGATTGGTTCTGTTCTACTAATTTAGCCTCTAGTGATTGGTTCTGTTCTACTAATTTAGCCTCTAGTGATTGGTTCTGTTCTACTAATTTAACCTCTAGTGATTGACTCTGAATAGTCATTTGCGCCATGAGTTTCTGGAACATCTCTTGTAGATTTTCCATTACCCCAGGATTGTCACTTCTCCTATTTACATTTAAGCTACTTACACCATTTACACCCTCATCTACTGATCCTATAACACTGCTTTCCATTATCTCTTCATTAACAACTTCTAACTCTTTCTCTGTCTCCATAATTATTTGTTCCCCAGAATTTTCCATTTTAAATTTATTCTGTACGATCTTCTTATTTCTCAAAAGCATTGAACTTCCCCTTTAAATTTTCTAATTTCCCTTCCAAAATACTTATTACTAAGAAATTACATAGATATTGATCTCAATGAATGATATTACATTTACAAGAAATATAAATTGAGTATGTGTAACTCACAGTTCTGTTGTACGGCTGTGGTGTTTATGTGATGTCTTTACCAATTTTTGTCGTGCTGCTCGTCGTCTAGTAGGCTCAGTTGATGTCGAAAGAACTTGAACTTCTCTCTTGGTTGGGGGAAAATTTTACTTGTTAGTTGTTTTTGCCGTCTTCTTCGTAGTCTCTGCTGTCCTCATCGTAGTTGTCGTCGTCGGTCTTCTCACTTCTCCTCGTAGTCGTCCTTCGTCGTCGTTCTTCTCACTTCTCCTCGTCGTTGTCGTCGTTACATTTCACCCATTTCCTACAATTCGAAGCCCCAACGTGTCGGCGCCATTATGCGGCATACCCGCATGTCAGATTTCAATTGGTTGGTGTTTACTTTTGATTTGGGTTCTAATTGGAGCTATGAGATCTCTTATCCTCAGGTGAATGGTTGTAGGAAATGGATTTGTTGTTTGTTGGCTGCTCAGTTGTCTCAATAATACACTGGTTCGTTGCAAAAATGATTCAATTTAATTCTCACTAAGTTCGTTGATTCAGATTGATTGGTAGCGGTGACCACCGTTACTAAACTTCCTAACAGAATTCTCTTACTTTTTTATACGGCGAATACTTTGCTACTATAAACTTCTTCTGCTGCTTCTCTTACGCTGGTTGCGTTATTCTTGACTTCCCTACATTTCGGACTTAGAAATCTTTACTACTTCTTCTTCACGCGCACTAACACATCTTTCCCCTCGTAGTATGACTGTTGAAGTGATTTTTCGTCTACTCTGCGATTCAGTTCGTACCTTATTCTGATCCCCACCCTAACTCTTATCACATGACCAAAATAACTCACCCTTCTCCCCGTTTCTCAAATCTTACATTATTATTGGTTTCTCATTTTATTTCGATTTTTCTTTATTGGTTAGCAAAACTCATCGAACTCATTGACGTTACATCCCACCGTGAGTTGGGTCACGCCTACCCTGGGCTCTTTGTAACGGTATACATCGTTATCACCTCAGCAAAGTAAATCCCTTTAGGTCTTATGCTTGACCGCATCTTGAAAACCTTATTGTTCCTACACATTCCTGGTTATAGTTCTCAGACATTGAACCTTTCCTTAAACAAAGAGGCTAACGGTCACCTCTTCCCGTCTCTCCGACTTGTGTTCAGATTTTACAGAAATATTTTCTCTCCCTTACATGGATTCTAGCATGTTAGTTGTCTTAAATTATATTCTTCCCATCTTATTCTTAATTAAACCACTATTTTAATCATTACTCTAATTTCATTCTAATTTCATATTAATATAACAATATTTTATATTAGTTTAGCAAAGCATTTTCATTAATTTATCTTCTTTTTTAATTCTCGTGATTTCAATTAATTCGCCACCTCCTAATCGCTGTCTGATACTGCGGTTACAGTTGACTTCTAAAAGTATTCAAGATTTATTTTTTCTTAAATTTAAATTTTCACATATCTTTCTACAAGTACCTTTAAAAACTGTTTAAGTATTGCTTTAATGCCAGAAAAAAAAAATGCAGACTTGTAGCTTCAGTAGTTTTATAGATGAGCGCACCCGAAGTTTAAAAAAATAAAACAGAGAAAAACAGCATTTAAGTTTTGCTATGTTGGAGCTAGACCCCAGAATTTCCCCAGATCCATATTCTGCATCTTTTTCATCATCAGCATCTTCCCTCTTTCGTTTTTCACTCCCTATCTTCTTCCTAGACTCCATGGGTAGTTGCTCTATGGTATTATTAATTATTTTGTTAAATTTGGCGGAGGGGTGGCTGGTAAATTGAGAACAGTAGCCAATGTCTTACCTGCCTCAGTTCTCTTACCAATACTTCTCAAGCCATAAGCTAACCTTACATTTACTTCTGTACCACTTTCAATATTTCTGGATGTTTCAAAACTATATTCTTTATTACAGTTTTGGCAACCGAGTGATAATGTAGCTAAGAATCCATTTATTTTCTTGGTGTCCTCTTATATGAATTTTTTTTTTTCATTTTCACAAAATTTACACTGTAAAAGACTTCTATATCTACTAACTGAAAACTTGTTTATCTAATATCACTATTTACTTTAGTTAAATTGTTATCACTGCCATTACACAATGCAGAAACCACCTTTTTTTAATTGAAGAACCAATTTTCACTTCACATTCATCACCAATGATTGAAGTTCGGTTTGATGAAGTCAATATATTGTTGTGTGTTACTACACTTTTTCCATTTTAGGGGTTGTAACTCTTTAATTATGTAATCAGGATTACTTAAACTGTTTATACTGGTTCCCATGCCGATTTCTTACACCAATTTCTTCCCAACTTGAAATTGCTTCTTCTCAACTTGAAAACAGCACTAGTAATTCAAAACATAATAAACAAAGCATGGAAGAATTAACATCAGATGTACAGATTAATATTAATAGAAAAAACAAGAACTTCCTTTCCTAATAAGGGTGTGCTCTGGAATATAGCTTCAATAAGGTTACAACCAAGGAGAGAATACAGTTACAAATGGCTAATAGGGAGCGTTGCACACTGTGCAGCCTTTTCAAAATGAGTCTATTTAGGTCTTTTAAAACTATGGGTCAGGAAAATAAATATCGTCATTCACTTCTACAAACATCAGGGAAGATTATTTTGGCAAAAACTCATTTTGTGAAATTTCACTCCAGAATGCCGTTCTGGCTCCCCATAACTAAGTAAGTGAATCTGATTGGCCAGTGCCATAGCACTACTATGAATTCCTTCAGTTCAACTCTAGCTTGGTCAGCATGCTCTCCCAAACTCAAACCAATTGATTTCTCTTTCTGGCATCAACTCAAGTCTCTGGTGTATGAGAAACCTTTTACCTCAGAAGAGGACCTAACTGCCCAAATAATAGCAGCATGTGAAGTTATGCAACACACACAAGGAATTTTTGACACTGCATGACAGTCGTTCCTTCGCTGTTGTCAACTTTGCATTGAAAATGCATGTCACCATTTCGAGCAGCTCCTGGAAACATGACGTAAAGAGTTGCATTTATTTGTTATTTTATACAAGTTTGCTTACCCTTTAAACCACCTCTCATTTAGATGTACAGCATGTGAAAGTATTAAGCAGGAATCAACCTTTGCTAGAAGGAACTGTAATTAATTGCACTGATAAGGTGAAATTGCTCAGTAAAATACATATATTTATACGAGAATTAAAACCTTCAACAAAATATTTAAAAAACGATCAAACAAACAAACAAACAAAAATAATAAAGACAAAAAAATGAGGGAAACTTGAACTCGTTTACCTTTCACTTGAAAGCTAATGTCATAACCATTGCACTTGAAGCAGACTCTGACACATCTCTTCATCTTCGTGTGTTGTGTACTCAAATGGGTTAGCATTAGCAGTGGTGTACTGGCACTTTGGAAACTCTTAGCCGTAACTTCCACATTTGAACCAACAGGCCATAAGTCTCTTATTTCAAATTACTTGTTTAAGATATTTTCACTTGCTCTGAAAATATTTTGGTGTAGTTCATTAACACCTGTATTTGTAATTACTCAGAACTGAAATGTAAACTATTGACATGATGTACTAGAAGAATTACTAGCAATACACATCCTGTTAGCTTGTAGAGTGCTGTATCTGCAGAACATGAGCTGTGACATGATATCTGTAAGTTTCTTAATACTTTGTTTATTTGGTCTAGAGAGCTAAAATCAGTATTGTTCAGTTCTTCTGTTTAAAAACCATGAGAAAGTGTATTAGTTGTATCAATTTGCAATTGAAATGAGACACAAGGTGATTTGTCTTTCCCTTAACACTACCAATACAATCTAATTTTGTTAGTGTGGGCTCAAATAAAATGGGGGCTTGCAAACAATAACAATATTTTGAAACTGAACTTTTGAAGAAACTGACAAGAGAGCAAACAAGACTGGGAAAACTGCATGAGACCTGCAGACAAACTACAAGATGACTTTTGGAAAGAAACAGCACGTGACAAGATTTTGGAGTTTGTCATCATAAGTTTTCAAGGCTCAGATGATCAAGATAGTGACAATGACAAATTCTCTCTTGACGTAAGTGACACTGGATGAATATGGATGAGGATGAGCCAATAGCAATTCCAATGAATTAGAAAAATAGGTAATTCATAAACTATAACTCTAATTATAGCATTTAATACATATGCATAATATGTGAATATCCATGTTCGAAGTTTAATTTACACAATTAAATTATTATAAAAATTTGAAAAATTAAGTTACAACTGGTGCCAAGGAGACTTCAGTACTCTAGGATAGTGTGTGAGAGAGATGGAATTATGAAAAGAGTAGGAGTAACGAGGTGGCAATGTTGATCATGCAAACACATCTCATTTGTCCAGAACTCTTCCCATTTGAAAAACATATTAAATAAGATATAAGAGAATTAATATAGCATGTAAAGGGATGAGTTAGCATAGTAGCTCTATTCCATAATTAAATCATGAGGTTACAGTATAGGGAAGTTATTAAATTTAAAGGGAGTCGATTAATGACACTAAACAACACTTACTTTTAAATTTCCCGGAACATCAAAGTATAAACTTGAAAGAAGCGTAGGGACAGTGAAGCACAAATTAGTACAAAATTGAATCGAGAATATATTGACACATTGCTTCACTCACACTGTTTATTCACAGGACATGTTTCAAGAGCTCTTGCTCCTATCCTCAGCTGATACTCGACTAGTGTAAGTTGCAGTGGTTTCTTCTTTCTCCGTATTGTCAATAGATGGCGTGATGTACTTGTCAAAGATGTCCGGTGGTGGAGTTTCAAAATTCATGACTCTATGACGATTTTTGTTAATGAAGATTTTTTCCATACGGAAAGGTCTATGGGGTGATTAACAAATTTATTAGAGATGTTTCCAAATTGATGTCATGTCTAGTATTCAAAAAATGAAAAGCCACTGCTGATTTTTCTGTTTCTCATATGTTCTTTAGTTCTGATGTTAATATTTCTTTTTGTTTTTCCTATATAAATTTTAGGGCAAGTTTCACATTTGATCTCATAGATTCCTGGTTTTTCTTTGGTAGAGATTGAATTTTTGGGAGGGCCTTTTAACAAATTTCTGATATTAAACCTATTTTGTGTTTTGAGAAGATTTTTTGGAATTTGTTATAGGCTGATGGGTGGAAGGTGAATTTTTTAAAAAAATTTTTCTCTTTTTCTCCTGTAGGTTCTAGGGTGGTGGTTTCTTTTATTTTCTTAGCTTTGTTGAGTCTGTTGACTGTTTTGTCTACTAAATTTGGGTTGAAACCGTTGGATATAGCTACTTTTTTTATGTGTAGGTATTCTTCTTGATAATCTTCTCTGTTTAGTGGAAAATTGATCATCCGAAAGATTAAACTGTTGAAAATGGCATGTTGGTGTTGTTTTGGGTTGAAACTGTTGTTCTTAATGTAATTATCTGTGTGTGTCGGTTTCCTGTAAATACCAAAAGTGAGTTTGTTGTTCATTTTTTTGATCTTGATGTCCAAAAAGGGGAGCACACCATCCTCTTCTGTTTCCAATGTAAATTTTATAGCTGGATTTTGTATATTCAAAAGTTTAAGACCATCTTGTATGAGTTTTTTAGGTACTTATTGCAAAAATGTCGTCAACATAGCGATACCACACTTTGAAATAATTTGGAAAAGCTTTTGTGATATGTGTTTCAAAAGCACTCATGAATAAATCTACCAAGAAGGGAGACAATGGGTTGCCCATAGCTAGGCCCGTTTTTTGTTTATAGATCTGTCCATTAAAGCTGAAAAAAATTTGATTGATACAAATTTCTGTAAGTTGTGAAAGTTCTTCTATTTCTTCAGGTGTTATTTGTATTGATTCCAGCCATTTTTTGAGAAGTGGAATAAGCTCATTGGTAGGTATACTTGGATATAAAGAAATGACGTCAAAGGAAACTAAAACATCTGTAGAGTTGATCTTTGTGTCCTTCAGGAGATTTAACAATTCAAACGAGTTTTTGATATGTGTGTTTGGAGGAATTTAGTAACAGTGACGTCAAAATTAATATAAAAATTATTTGTGGTTGGTTTATTGACACTCGTCACTTACTTTTTCATATATTTTCCATTTTGTTATTCCTCAAGACTTGTTCGCCGATTCTTGATGTGTGTTTGGAGGAATTTAGTAACAGTGACGTCAAAATTAATATAAAAATTATTTGTGGTTGGTTTATTGACACTCGTCACTCGGAAGAGATTGAAAATGAAGGCCAGGGCCTTTGAAACTAGTCTCTCATAAATATATGAAAAGTAAGTGACGAGTGTCAATAAACCAACCACAAATAATTTTTATATTGAGTTTTTGACACTTAAATTTTCAAATTTTGTGAAGGATCTGAAGATTTGAACCAGCCATTTTGATAGTTGGTATGTGGGTGCATCAATGTGCAATAGTACCTAAAAAACTCATACAAGATGGTCTTAAAATTTTGAATATACAAAATCCAGCTATAAAATTTACATTGGAAACAGAAGAGGATGGTGTGCTCCCCTTTTTGGACATCAAGATCAAAAAAATGAACAACAAACTCACTTTTGGTATTTACAGGAAACCGACACACACAGATAATTACATTAAGAACAACAGTTTCAACCCAAAACAACACCAACATGCCATTTTCAACAGTTTAATCTTTCGGATGATCAATTTTCCACTAAACAGAGAAGATTATCAAGAAGAATACCTACACATAAAAAAAGTAGCTATATCCAACGGTTTCAACCCAAATTTAGTAGACAAAACAGTCAACAGACTCAACAAAGCTAAGAAAATAAAAGAAACCACCACCCTAGAACCTACAGGAGAAAAAGAGAAAAAATTTTTTAAAAAATTCACCTTCCACCCATCAGCCTATAACAAATTCCAAAAAATCTTCTCAAAACACAACATAACTCTTGCACCTCAAAATAGGTTTAATATCAGAAATTTGTTAAAAGGCCCTCCCAAAAATTCAATCTCTACCAAAGTAAAACCAGGAATCTATGAGATCAAATGTGAAACTTGCCCTAAAATTTATATAGGAAAAACAAAAAGAAATATTAACATCAGAACTAAAGAACATATGAGAAACAGAAAAATCAGCAGTGGCTTTTCATTTTTTGAATACTAGACATGACATCAATTTGGAAACATCTCTAATAAAATACGTTAATCACCCCATAGACCTTTTCGTATGGAAAAAATCTTCATTAACAAAAATCGTCATAGAGTCATGAATTTTGAAACTCCACCACCGGACATCTTTGACAAGTACATCACGCCATCTATTGACAATACGGAGAAAGAAGAAACCACTACAACTTACACTAGTCGAGTATCAGCTGAGGATAGGAGCAAGAGCTCTTGAAACATGTCCTGTGAATAAACAGTGTGAGTGAAGCAATGTGTCAATATATTCTCGATTCAATTTTGTACTTCCCGGAACATGTTTCAGAGACTATTTTCCTCCATTGTCAACTGGACATCGACTGCTTCTCAGTGGTGTAGCTGGTGATATTATGTCGTAGGTCTAAATCTAATATGCTCAAACATCAAAGATGCCATCCATTGAACAAAAGATCTGGTATATAGCAAAATGAATGCTGTGACTGTAGTCAAATTTATACTGGAAAAACCAAAAGAAATTTAGAAACAAGAGCAAAGGAACACTAGGAACATAAAATACAAACAATTAGAAAAATTAGCAGTTGCCACACATTTTTGGGAAAAAAACCACAACATAAATCCGGAATCAAAACTACTTAAACATGCAACAGGAAAACAAGAACTGCCCACATGGGAACAAATCTTCATTTCAAAAAATAGAAACAAAGTATTCAATTTCGACATCCCCCAGAAAGATTTGTTCAGCAAGTTCCTCGAACCACCACCAGAGGAGATCTACGACATAATATCGCCAGTTACACCACTGAGAACCAATCGATGTCCGGTCGACAATGGAAACATGTTCTGAAACATGTTCCAGGAAATTTAAAAGTAAGTGTTGTTTAGTGTCATTAATCGACTCCCTTTAAATTTAATTTATTACAACAACACTGTTTTCAACATTTCCATGAAAGGAATTATAGGGAAGTTAGTTTATATAAACTGAGAACTCTAAATCTACACTGAAGAAGGAAAAGATACCTAGAATATAATGCAATACAATGCACATACACATTTTCCCATCATAAGAAATGCACATTTTTTCTTTTACAGATATGGTATTGCTGGAACTACAAATGTTCAAGGTGAAGAAGTGAAGAAATTAGATGTACTTTCCAATGAGCTTTTTATTAATATGCTGTCTTCCTCTTTCACATGCTGTCTCCTTATCAGTGAAGAGAATGAGACTGTAGTTGAGGTAGGTCTCTAATAGTTTTATGAAGCACTGTTGAATGTATAACTATGGAATTAAAGTCTTAACGTGGAGCACAGTGCCAACATATGTTTATAGATATATTCTGAACTGATATTGTGTTGGGGATCCAAATTGTTGTTGAGGCACATCTCTGCTCTGCCCCAGTGGACTTCGCCTTGTTGGAATAATGCTATTACAAAAAGTGTAAATTCCCTGACTTGATTTCCTTTGAAGTGTGTCAGAGGGGTTTGGTGTTGTCCTGAGCTGTAAAAGGGCAACTGTCAGTTGGAATTTTGCCAAATTGATGAGATTCTCCTGGCTAGATGACAACTCTTCTCAAGTCACCTAAGAGGGAATGTTATTATTTCACTATTGGTACTGGCAGTTAAATGTTAACTATTGAAAGAATCACTCATATGCTAATGTCAATGAATGTGATATTTATTCACAGCTATTTCACAGAATTCAGAATATTTAGTGCTAGAAATCTACTCTTAGCACTATCATTACACATCTCTATTGGTAGCTTTCTAACCTGTTTCAAAATGTAATCGATATTGATATATATAAAAATTATTTGTGGTTGGTTTATTGACACTCGTCACTTACTTTTTCATATATTTATGAGAGACTAGTTTCAAATGCCCTGGCCTCCATTTTCAATCTCTTCCCAACTGAGAAGTTGATATATATTGATATATATTTATGCAATTAATATATTTGAATTTTTAGAAAAACAGCAATGTTTCTGACCATTATAAAATCTGGGACATTTGTGAATAGCATCAATATACCACCATAGGCACAGCAAAGGGAACTTAAAGCAATGACGGTCTGCCATTGGCTTTGCTCTTCTGATCCTCTAGTAACGTCCAATCATATATCAATATTAATTCATGAATCCATGTGATGATAGTGGCACTACATAGAGTCCCAAATATTAGATATGGCTTTGTTTTCAACGTACATATACAAGGCACATCCAGAAAATAAGATTCCTGATTCTGTTTCCTTTAAAGTAAACATATTTAGACAGGAAAATTAGGCAAGAATGACATAACAAGCTTATGCTGTGCGGACAGATCTCGCCTAGAGCCAGTAGCGCAGCAGCATTTCCCCGAAGTGGCATTTCTTATTTGTTCTTCCACCACCTGTGAGGTGTGGTCAATGATGAAGTTCCTTAATGCATAAAACATTGCCCATCGAAATTCATGTCAGCTCTGTCAGGTTTAGGGTTAGGGTAGAACATCATGAGCAAACAGATGATATGACATTGATCCGAAGGTGGTCGAAGTGTCCATGATGATGAGAGTAGTAAGTGTGGCCATCCCTCATCAATGATCACCTGGTTGAGCTGGTGTGGCAGAGCATCATGGAGAACCAACGGAGGTCAGCAGCCATTTCACAGCTAATATCCCAATCCTTCTTACATGAAATTGTCGCTAAGCACCTGCTGTTCAAGAAAGTGCATGGCAGGTGGGTGCTGAAAAACCTGACACCTGAGCACAAAATGCAGCACTTAGGAGCAGCATTGACAATTCTGCAGCGATATCATGATGATGGTAACAAGTTCCTCAACAGGGTCGTCATGGGCGATGAGAGGTGGATTTTGCACTTTACCTCGGAAACCAAGCAAAGTCAATGCATTTGCAGAAGTTCAGCTGGGAGCTGTTTGATTGACCACCATGCAGTCCTGATCTTTTTCCCAGTGATTTCCATCTTTCCTTGCACCTCAAGAAATTCTTGTCCTCCGTACAAAGTTTCGACAATGATGAAGAGCTGAAGATGACTGTCACATGGCGGTTCAATTCATAGGTGGCAGACTCCTATGACATAGGAATACAAAAGTTGATCGTACAATATGACAAGTGTGGGAATTCTTTTGATGACTACATTGAAATATAGCTCAAACATTTGCTGTACCTGTTGCCAATAAAGTTATTCATGTAACTATGCTGTCTTTGTTTTAAAAAATCAAGGAAACTTACTTTCTGGATGTGCCTCGTATTACATATTGTTAAAATATTTTGGTCACTTTAGAATATTTAAAATAAATAAACAATGTACAATAACAGAAATGTTGAAGTTATTAATAAAACATTGCAGAATACAATAGATTTAGTGCTGAATTGGCCAGAAAGAAAACTAATAAATTCAAAAAGACTATAGAGATGCAGTCAAGTATCTATTCTTTCCCAAATCAGTAATAAAACTTCATACAGGTTAGCTGAGGATGTTAAGAAGGTCCTAGCGAAATGTATTCTAGGTTAACATTAGCAATATATGGAGTATAGAGAGTAGTTCAACTCAAAATTATATTAATTTTATGCTTCCTTGTATCATAGTCCATACACATCAAGGAAAAAACATTAAGTCTGTGAGACTATATGTTAAACAAATATTTACTAAATGATATGCATAAATAAAATGTCTTAGGCACAATAAATTTGACTTCAGCTGTTAACACAGTAGGATCAGTATGCCAGGGAAAATTTCTTGTTATTTTGTTTGTTTAAAATCATGGTGGCTAGCGGGCTATAATGTAGTATTTTTGTTTCAGATCGAGCAAGATAAGCAAGGAAAATACATTGTCTGCTTTGATCCTCTCGATGGCTCATCAAACATTGATTGCCTCATATCCATTGGGTCCATTTTTGGGATTTTCAAGTGAGAGACTCCATATACTATTTAACTATTACATACTAATTTTTATATTATTTATTCATGTTGTATACCTGAACTTATTAAATTAATTTATGAATTTCACTAGGAATAGGACATAGCTCATAAAAATTCAAAATTTTCACCCAATCCTATTTTGACATATTTAGTAAAATTGATAAATTGTTTCTTACCACACACATATTTAAAATACTTTGAGAGATCTGTCAGACAAAAGAATTAGTCACGTTTTGTGGTCTAAAGTTTTTTTAATAGTTCATTTTTAATGCACAGAAAAAAATGTAAGTTTTTCTTGTAAAGGGAAAAATGAAGATATGTTTTGATTTGTCATAATGATAAAAATGAGCATTCAGCTACGTATTTAATACAGAGATACACATATACAAACAAAATCTTTTGTCCACATTTTTATAATACTTTTGCTGAGTAAATGAACTGATTTCTTGAACAATTTTTGCAGAGTCTATTGTGCTAACTAAATGGCTGCATAGATAAATGTTTTTCTAAATTAACACCTTGTGTAAGTCATATTGTAATATGAATGTAAAGTGGCAGCTGATGAAACCACCTCTTCAGATATAAGATTTGTTATATTATCCAAGAATGAATAATTAACACAGGATATAATGATATACAATTAAGAAAGATATCTCATATAAAGCAAAATTTGATACTATAAAACCAGCAGAAGTTAAAAGTAAAAAAACAATAAATTTACTATGAAACAGATCTCTTGAAAATTCTTCATATTCTGAATTACGAGGGCTGTTCAATAAAGAATGATCACAATTCTTTTGACAGCTTACCTTTACTCATCCTCATAATTTTGATGGTCCTTCTTAAAATAGTCTCCCCTGAATGTGATGCACTTGTCCCAGCATCTCTGACAGTCTTCAAAGACATGCTGGAAACCATTTTTTGAGAGATCCTTTAAAATCGCCTCCGCAGCCTTCACCACTGCTTCTGATGATGGATAATGCTTCCCACGAAGGCGTTTCTTCAAGTTAGGGAATAGAAAAAAGTCATATGGGGATAAATCCAGACTGTAGGGAGGGTGAGAGATGCACTTCATATTGATTGTTGCAAGATATTCAGCAACAACATTGGCAATATATGGCCGTGCATTATCGTGGTGCAGCATCCAGCCTGCTTCACAGAAATGTGGTCTTATGTGCCTGATATGGACTTGCAATGTTTTCAGGACATCCCTGTAGTATTTTCCAGTTACTGATGTGTGTGCAGGTACAACAAGCTGATAAACCATTCCATGAATATCAAAGAATGAGATGACCATAACTTTCCCAGCAGAAGCAACCACTTTTGCTTTTTTGGGGGTTGGTGATGAAGGAGATTTGCACACTGAGCTTTGCTGGTTGCTCTCAGGATCAAAATGATGTAGCCAAGTTTCATCAGCAGTGATTACATTTGAAAGAAACTCCGGATCTTCCTCTAACATCAACTTATAACTGCATGCAGACCTGCATGCAAATGTCCTTTCCTTCAGGAATACACAGTCTTGGAACCCATCGCGCACAAACACGTCTCATGTGTAATGTTTGTGTCACCAACCTGTGGGTGGCACCCAATGAAATGTTCAGTATTTCAGAAGGTGATCTTAAGGTAATTCGTCAATCCTCTCTCACAATGGCAGCAGCAGTGTTGATATTCCGTAAGAGCAGTAACTGGAGCACCGGGTCCACTTTCCCTAGAAATTGATTGTCTCTCCTCTTTAAACACTTTAAACCACCTTCGAACTGTGCTGTAGGGAAGAACAGACTCTTCATAGGCCTCAACTGAAGATTTGTTGAGAAAAAAGCAGAATTTCAAAGCTGCATATTGTTCCTTGCGTGTTACCTCCATTGCAGCGGTAGGCGATACTGCACATGTCTGAAATTGCCTGGTTCTCACAGGCAGGAACCAGGAGTACCAACAATGAAACTACTACGGCGTGTTTGTTTCCCATTAAGCTAACAGAATATAATAAAGATTGAATTTTAGTGCGAAAAATTATGATCATTCTTTACTGAACAGCCCTCATACCATCTACACACAAACAATAATCTTTAAACAAAGCATGAGTTAGTAAATTAAAATGTTTCCGACTCAAGAAGTAATGGCTAAATATTATATGTGTTTGGAGGAATTTAGTAACAGTGACGTCAAAATTAATCTCAGAAGCTATTTGTAGTTGGTTTATTAATACTCGTCACTTACTTCTTTATATTAATGAAATAATATATTTGAAACTAGTCTCTCATTAATATAAACAAGTGACGAGTATTAATAAACTAACTACAAATAGTTTCTGAGGCTAAATATTACTTTAATCAACATTTCTCTGTCACATTAAGTCGAGAGATCCAACTATATAAATTAGATTTACTCTTACCCTAACAACTTAAACTTAGATTTCACTATTCTTGCAGTTTCCAAATCCTTTTAAATGTGGTATAGATAGACTTCTATTCAGTAGAAGAATTTATAGAATTCAAACTCATCTCTCTGTAATTAAAAAAACTACTTGCGCGACAGCCCTAAGGGGGCCAAGGCCTACCAACCCGACTGCCGACCTCACGCTCACTTATGCATGGCAGAGGTGGGCGATCATCCAGCCGATACAGGGAGGAAATGTGGTCAGCCTCTCGGCATCCCCCAGCCAGAACGCTGGTTTTCGTGACCAGGGCCGCTTACCTATCGTAAGCTCCTCACTTTACTGACGATGCTGAGTGGGCACTGGTCCTATACGCGGGACCTAAAATCCACACCCCAAGGGTGGGATCAAACCTGGGTCACTTTCTGTGGCCAGGGACCAAGGTATGCTGCTTTAGCCTGCTACGCCATGGTGCAGGACTCTCTCCGTAATTAGTCTTTTGTAAAATATAATAGAGAGGGATCCCATGGTCAAGTGGTTAGATCACTTACCTCTCAGCCAGGTAGCCTGGGGTTGATCTGGAGGACCACATGTGGGATTTGTGAAGGATGAAGGGGCATCTGGGTGAGTTTTCTCTAGTTCTCCTCTTCATTAATTCCACCAACTGCTCCTTTCCTTTCATCCATTGCGCCACCATTTCATATCATCCACTTCTTTCCCTCATATAAAGTATCGAGTTCATTCCTTTCTTGGAAGTGTTGATACCCCATCTCAAATATTCTCTCAAATCTAGCATTCCTCTGCTCCTCAGCAGATTTCTGACACCTTGTAGATTAAGCCTCCATAAGAGGAAGATAAAAAGAAAATAGAAAAAATAAATAATACAATGGAGTTAATTTTCTCCATGGATATTAGTATATGACTGTGCCATGGCTGAGTGATTAGACGCTTGGCTCTCACCAAGTTGATCCGGGTTCGATCCAGGCAACCACAAAGTGAGATTTGTGGTGGACAACATGGCACTGGGGCAGGTTTTCTCCAGGTCCTCCAGTTTCCCATGCCAGCATTCCACCAACTGATCCATCATCATCTTTCTATCACCTCATCTCTCTCGTACTTTCACTTCCGGCATTGGGCTGATCACTCATCCCAGAAAACCTCTAATCCTCAACACATTGCCTATGGCCTCAAGGTTGCGCGGTTCAGCAGGCCCTATGTTCCACTTAAAGGAAATACAGGAATTCATTCATTCATGGATATTAATATGCCACTTTGTGCCTCTCTGCCCCTTAATTTTGCTACTATATCCACCCCTTTCTAATTTATTACGTATTTCTATTCCTTTTAAATATAATAGAAGCCCTAACTAACTATAATTTTGGAATAGGAGGAAACTGGGAATCATAATGTTCAAAATGTTCACACTATACTCATTAAATGTATATAAAGCAATTCTTTTTGTTGTAAGTAAGGTAAATTTGAAGACTGCTGATGTACACAATTATAATACCAGGCGCAACAATGACTATTTTAGAGACTGTACTTCTAAACGATCTACTGATAGAGGTGTCGTTATAATGGTACAGATTTTATTTAATAGACTGTCAAAATCAATTAAAGCATTAAATGGTACGAAGCAATTTCAAAACAAAATACTTTTTAATGGATAAATGTTTGTACAAAGTTGATCTGTAAATATTTTTTTATACTGTTTATATTTTGCTCTATATCCTATAATTGTAAACTTTTAGATTGTAATTGGCAATGTCAGAAACTGCTTTGCAGTCTATTGACACATAAATAATAAAAAAATAATAATCATTATTATCATTCTTTGCTGGAAAGTCAGCATAGTTGTTAATATTACTTTTCAACTGTAATTATGTTAGCAGTGCTTTGAAAATTAATTAAATGTTTAATTATACTTAATTAATTCACCTTCTAGTAACAATGGCAACATATTTACTAATCTCACTGGAGTAAAATTAGGCAAAACTGTTAATATCTTCCACATCTCACAAAATGCAAACTTTCTTTACAGGAAACCAGACAATGTGACAGTTGCAACCCAAGCTGATGCTCTTCAGGCAGGCTGTAAGATGGTTGCAGCAGGCTATGCGCTTTATGGAACAGCAACCATGATGGTTCTATCCACAGGTGGTACAGTCAATGGATTTACACTTGATCCGGTGATTATATCTGCATTCTATTATTTTTATGCTAGCTTTAATGTAAAATTTGATCTGGGAGATAGACATTATTTATACTTATATCATTTTTCAGTTCTACTCACTGTATCAACATATTCTTTTATTGCTGATGAGCAGTATACTAACTTATGAGGAGAAGTTAGTGAGAAATAACTTTACGTTTCAAGCATGTTTAAAATTTCACTATTATCTACCCAAATTTGCTCTTAGGAACACTAAGAGATGTTAGAATTTGAGACATATTCAGAAGGTCATGAACTAAATTCCCAATGGATTGCCAATTCTGACTTGGAATTTTCCAGATCAGTAGAAAAATTAAAAAAATTACTTGTAATTGGTTTTTAACATAGCGTCACATTTTTATTTTTTGAAGGACTAGTTTCAAAAGCTGTTGCTTCTATTCTCAACCTCAAAGTCCGACTATCTTCTGTTGTTGTTGCTGATTTCTCTCTGGTGGTGGAACTATGAACTTCTTTATCAAATTATTAACAGTTGGGTTTCAAAGTTCATTACTCTGCCCTTATTTTCCCATATTAACATGTTCTCCACCTTGTCAGTTTGTTTTGGTTTATCGCCAGGTATCAAAAATATTTAGACTGCAGAAAAGGGCTATTCGTTATATAGTAAATATTCCTTTCACCACCAGCTGTAAACCATATTTTAAACTACTAAAAATACTTCCATTACTCTGTGTGTATATATATGAAGCTCTAGTTAGGACAAGAATTGTACTTGCTCAATTTGAAACAAATTCGCAGATACATATACATAATACAAGAAGTAAATCAGATCTACACATTATAAGCCACAATACAACTTTATTCACACATAGCTTCAAACATAAAGCAGTATTATTATATAACAAACTACCCGATGGCATTAAAAGTATAACATCGGAAAAAAGGTTTAAACTGACTGTAAAATCATTTTTAAGAGAAGGTTGCTATTATTCAGTGGAAGAATACTTAAAACATGATCAACATATCAATGCTTCCTAAAATGATGTTTGTGAATAAATACCTGTGCAACTTCGGAGGTGATACTTGTAATATTCAGAAAAGCTGTAAAAAATATCCTACTAAAAGTAATGTCACAGACAACAGATGAGTTTCTAAGAAGTAAAATTAAATAATAAAGTAAATATTGATTTTTTTTGGTAAAAATTATGTCTCTTACAGCCTAGTTCTTAAAAATGTAATACATTAAACTATTATGTGACCTAAGTTGCATTATTCTTAATTACTATTTGTATTATTATTCTGTTAATTACTACTGCATTACTTTAATCACTATTGTATTATTTAACTACTATTGTATTATTTAATTACTATTGTATTATTCATAATTGTATTACTCATAAGAAATGTATTATTCTTATGGGTACAAATTTGACGAAGCCATGAATATTGTATATTCCTAAGGTGAATAAAACTATCTATCTATCACCCGTTTTAATAATCTGGATTTAGTCAAGGTCAATAATTTGATAAAGAAGTTCATAGTTCCACCACCAGAGAGAAGACAACAGATGACAACAACAGATGAGGTTGAAAATTGAAGCAACAGCTTCTGAAATTAGTCTCTCAATTAATTTAGATGTCACTGTTACTAAATTCTTCCAATCACGCATAAGTGATAACTATGTTATATCAATGCAGTGACTTTATGATGGCTCCTAGTCTTGGTTCCTGCACACAAAAATATCTAATAGTTTTCCTATATATTTTAACCTAATGCTTTTGAAAGTTGAACATTATTCATAATGAATATTGTTTCTTGCAATTTGCAGGCTATTGGAGAATTCATCCTTACTGATGTCGATATAAAAGTTCCTCCAAGAGGAAAAATTCTGAGTATTAATGAGGGCTACTCACACTTATGGGCTGCACCCATTGCAGAATATGTACAAAACAAAAAGGACCCCAAGGTACGTACTTGATATATTATTTCTTTTCTAGGATGGGAGATTTAAAGCATTGTATTTCAGCAGAAATGCTATGTAAAGAATATACATCTCTGTCCATAACTAAAATATATTTTTTCTTATAGGGTAGAAGGGATTAGGTATCACTCTTTTGAGGGGTATTCTTTGGAACAACTTTAACTGCAATGGTCATATCGGCAGCCATTCTCCTTTGGAACATATCGAAGGTGTTAACTCGTGTTCGTTGGGTTTTAATCATTAGATCACGTACACATTTATACTACACCTTTAACTACAGTGGTCATATCGGTGGCCGTTCTCCTTTGGAACAGATTGAAGGTGTTAACTCGTATTAGTTGGGTTTTAATCATTAGATCACGTACACATTTATGCCTCGCCTTTAACTACAATGGTCATATCGGTGGCCGTTCTCCTTTGGAACATACTGAAGGTGTTAACTCGTATTTGTTGGGTTTTAATCATTAGATCCCATACACATTTATACCCCGCCTTTAACTACAATGGTCATATCGGTGGCCGTTCTCCTTTGGAACATATCGAGGGTGTTAACTCGTGTTCGTTGGGTTTTAATCATTAGATCACGTACACATTTATGCCTCGCCTTTAACTACAATGGTCATTATTAAATTTTAGATGAGTCGCATTTTTTACACATCTGCTTCACTTTCGTACCTATTTTGAGGACATGTTTTGCAAATCTTCGTTTGCATCTACGGCTCTTGTCGCACAAGAGCCGTAGATGCAAACGAAGATTTGCGAAACATGTCCTCAAAATAGGTACGAAAGTGAAGCAGATGTGTAAAAAATGCGACTCATCTAAAATTTAATAATTTTTCGCTTCACTGAGGTGTTCCAATACAGTTGAATCTCAATACAATGGTCATATCGGTGGTTGTTCTCCTTTGGAACATATTGAAGGTGTTAACTCGTATTTGTTGGGTTTTAATCATTAGATCACGTACACATTTATACCTCGACTTTAACTACAATGGTCATATAGGCGGCCGTTCTCCTTTGGAACATATCGAAGGTGATAACTCGTATTCGTTGGGTTTTAATCATTAGATCACGTACACATTTATACCCCGCCTTTAACTCCAATGTTCATATCGGTGGCCGTTCTCCTTTGAAACATATCGAAGGTGTTAACTCGCATTCGTTGGGTTTTAATCATTAGATCATGTACACATTTATACCTCGACTTTAACTACAATGGTCATATCGGCGGCCGTTCTCCTTTGGAACATATCGAAGGTGTTAACTCGTATTCGTTGGGTTTTAATCATTAGATCACGTACACATTCGCACTCTCATTAATAGTTTCAGACTCTGGAGAAGAAGAGGAATTATCTTGGTCGGAGAAAAATCCCAACCACCACTGCCAGGAATCAAACGCGGGACCCCTAGCACAGCAAGTAGGTGCTGTACCGACTGAGCTATGGGGCCAGCCTGTTTACATTCCTATTATCCAAATGTGGAATATTTAGGTGATGACTAGCTCTGTCATTTAGTCCAGAATAAACTTCATACATTCCTTCTAATAACATTTACTGTTAATTTTATTGTTTCCATTGAATGGGAATGTTCTTAGGAAAGGACAAGTAGCTGGATCTCACACTTTTTGGGCATCGCTTAGTGCTACATAGTTTTGTAACCTTATGTTATAAAAGATAATCCATAACACCAGCCCTTGTGGTAACCAGGGTTAAAGAATAGTTCCAACATAGTCCATGTGTGCCATAGACGGTGACTAAAATGGATACCCATTTACAATATGTAAAAACATTTAATATAAACAATAGTTGATCAATAAATTGAAATGCTTACATAAATTTGCTCCAAGCAGCATAAAACAATTTAACAGAAACAATGAATATATGTAAAGTTTAACTCAGTGTTAAAACCAACATAACTTGTAATACAAAAGTGAATCGAGAATATATTGACACATTGCTTCACTCACACTGTTTATTCACAGGACATGTTTCAAGAGCTCTTGCTCCTATCATCAGCTGATACTCGATTAGTGCAAGTTGTAGTGGTTTCCTCTTTCTCCGTTTTGTCAATAGATGGCGTGATGTACTTGTCAAAGATGTCCGGTGCTGGAATTTCAAAATTCATGACTCTATGACGATTTTTGTTTATGAAGATTTTTTCCCATACGGAAAGGTCTATGGGGTGATTAACGTATTTTATTAGAGATGTTTCCAAATTGATGTCATGTCTAGTATTCAAAAAATGAAAAGCCACTGCTGATTTTTCTGTTTCACCATTTTTAATGTTTCTCATATCTTCTTTAGTTCTGATGTTAATATTTATTTTTGTTTTTCCTATATAAATTTTAGGGCAAGTTTCACATTTGATCTCATAGATTCCTGGTTTTTCTTTGGGATCAAATGTAAAACTTGCCCTAAAATTTATATAGGAAAAACAAAAATAAATATTAACATCAGAACTAAAGAACATATAAGAAACATTAAAAATGGTGAAACAGAAAAATCAGCAGTGGCTTTTCATTTTTTGAATACTAGACATGACATCAATTTGGAAACATCTCTAATAAAATACGTTAATCACCCCATAGACCTTTCCGTATGGGAAAAAATCTTCATTAACAAAAATCGTCATAGATTCATGAATTTTGAAACTCCACCACCGGACATCTTTGACAAGTACATCACGCCATCTATTGACAATATGGAGAAAGAAGAAACCACTACAACTTGCACTAGTCGAGTATCAGCTGATGATAGGAGCAAGAGCTCTTGAAACATGTCCTGTGAATAAACAGTGTGAGTGAAGCAATGTGTCAATATATTCTCGATTCACTTTTGTACTAATTTGTGCTTCACTGTCCCTACGCTTCTTTCAAGTTTATACTTTGGGATAACTTGTAATGATTAGTGATGATAAGGAAACATTAGGCATTAATTTCAAATATAAAAATATTAATTAAAAGAAGTGATAAGGCATGTAACCAGTGCAACATAGCTTAATTAAAAAGCTAATTATGATGTAAATAATTGAACAATGTAGTAACAAAAAGAGTTGAAACAATTAGGTTCACATGATTAAGAGAGAGGAATGGGATGTCACAGTAACTTCATGAGGAAGTGGTGTTAAGCATAACAGGAGTAAAGAAGAAATGTGACAAGAAAAAGAAATAGAATCGTAGTAGCCCTAGTGGAGTTCACACATTAATTAAAGTGAACTTGGGAACAATTCGGTAGGAGGTTGTATAAAAGTATTATAATGTAATGTCATGAAAATAGATAGAAAGGAAATTTAAACTCCAGTGATTGGCTCTGAATATACCATCTCCTTACATAGAAAGTTTTTTGTACAACGAGATCTACCCGAAATTCCGAAGACCCCGGCCTCTACCAACCCGGGAGTGATGGAAAGCTCCGGGGCTCTTTCCTTGGGGCAATACCTTGAGTCTAAAAAGCCCCCCATTCAAGACGGGTGGTAGTGGATACGCCACTTATGTGCGTCAACCCCGCAGGGAAGATTACCGAAAACCTCGGTGGGGACGCCTGGTGATTTGGCACACTTTCTACTAGCTATGTAGGCTAGTACCTGGGATTTCTTAGACAAACCTCTACCCCCTCCAGGAGACCAAGGCCTGGCCGGAGGTACCCGATCTCCTACGGATGTAAAGAAAACAAAAGGTAAGTCAAAGCAAGCCAGAACCTGCCAACCTGGCTGCCAGCCTCACATCCACATATGCAAGGCAGAGGAGGGGAGGAGATGTGATTAGTGCAGGTGGAAAGTTGGCTTTCTAGACCAGGGTTCGTACCTGTGTAACTCCTCAATTTCCTCATGATGCTGGACTTAAAATCTGCACCCCCCCTTCTGGGAACATTTCTTGGCAGGGATCCAAAGCACAATGGCGCCATGGTGCAGGACTACATAGAAAGTACCTGAACTTAATTACCTCTCCCCAAAGATACTAATTTCCTGTTGTAACAGAAAAGCAGTCATATAATTTGAAAATAATTTGGATTAACACAAAAAGAAAAATGTAGCGGAGGTACCATCATCACAAGTTATGAAATAAACAGTAAATTTCAAAATTTCTGAAATAAGAGTCTCATGGGGAATGTTTAAAATAAAAGAAGATTTAACTACCTCAAACTTTTTTGCTAACATTTCAACATATATATTTCCGAAATACCGCCATCTCACATATTAAATGCAAGTAGTTATATTTTAAATATACTACACAACAACAGTTGTTAACCTCTTAATATGCACATTATTTACAAATTGATGTTTCTTTTCTCATCCATTTGGGAATGATAATGAGAATAAAACTGAAATTAATTTTTATAAACTAGAAATGTTAATCCCTGAATATCCCCTTAAAATCCTAGTATAGTTGTCACACATGCAAACTTTATTTTTTGCTGAACTTAACCAAATAATGTGTATTGAAGTATTAAGAAACTAATAAGAAATGAACTGCAATACTAAATTGTATGCCACTGCCTCAGCAATTGTGCACCTAAAGCCCCACTAACCATATGAAGTTCAATACATAACTCTCCATTTATGTAAAGTGCAAGTTAGTAACAAACAATAAACTACAAGTACAGAAAAAAAATTGACTAAACTGATGATTCAGAAATGTCTGTAGAGGGAAATAGAAATGAGATTACAGTGAAATATAAATGAAGTATCAAAACTACAAAATTAGAGAATGGGTAAATTTGGACTTTTAAAATATTTGTCATTCAGAAGTGATATGCAGAAGTATATTTGGCAGTTTATGTTAAGAGATTAATAAAGCAATTAGAGCAGTATTACTTATAAAACTGTGCTGAAGTGTATATTGTCACGAGGCGCTTGTTATTTGGTGAGAGAGAGAAGTGGGGAGTGAAAGAGACAGATAGCGTCCAAGCCATGCCCAGAGAGAGAGAGAGATAGCACCAGAGGGAGAAAGAGACAGAGAGATGTCTGGATAATTCTCTCCTTGTCTCGCTATGCCACGAAAGATTGTGTGGTTTCAGCAAATTTCGAGAAATGATGGATCGGTTATAAGACAAGAGACAGCAAGTTGCGAGTTAGTTGCTAGTGAGCAGTCGAGAACTGCTAATTGAGCAGTGTGCAGATGGCCTGGAAGATTGCATTCGTGTGTGTTACGTCATTTTAGAGCCTGTAAGGGGTGTACAAACTGTCTTTCTACAGAAATAAAGAAAATTTTGAATTTCTGCAACTAGACTTTTAATTTTACAAACCCACAAAGTCACAATATTATTTAAAAATAAGTTTTTATTCTTTTAAGATTATACTGTCATATTACAAAGCACAGTCTGATATTGATTGTATTTCTTTTGTCTCTGCAGAAGGGTAAGCCTTATGGATGCAGATATGTGGGCTCAATGGTTGCTGATGTCCACAGAACACTTAAATATGGTGGAATATTTATGTACCCTGCAACATCTGAAGCACCTAATGGAAAGGTTTGTTTGTTCATGTGTTTATAGAAATAGAATGTTGACTTATAAATATTTTGCCATTGTTAAAAGTTAATATACTCATTTAGATTAATTACTGATTTAATTTTATGATGCTAATTCACCTAATACATTTTTTAAAATAGGAAACATCTTTCTGGAGCTAATTGCTAGTTAGTTCTTGTATGGAGATTTACAGGATGAATAAATTGAATTGAATTGAACTGCGTTCCTGGTTGACTGTTGGTATAATTCCTTATACTCATTAACCTGGCAAGTAACAGGTTAATGAACCTCTGTATTAATAGTCACCTGACAGGATTTCAAGAAATACACATACCACCCAACAGCTTCTATAAAGTCTAGTAGGTATTCAAACAGCAAAACATCATTTTGCTCCCCCCCTCCCCAAAAAGAACTTTAATCCTTCAAGAGCATATTAAATTCCAAATTAATAGATAACATCCTTCAGGATGTAACAGTTGTTTTGATTTATATTTAAAAAGGGTTTGAAAAATTTATAAACTTATAAAAGAAAAACAAACAAAACTGTGAAAAAATATATGTAATTTTGTGATTGGCCATAGTAATAATTGTATTACATAATGTAGTGACATAGTAGTAAATCAGCCAATCATATAAAAGTAATACATGGGTAGCGATAGTAATGAAGGATTAAATAATCTTGGTGGAGAAACCGAAAGAAAATTCGTCTTTCTTTCTGGAACGCCGAAGCGATCAGACGCTTTTTTAAATTGCCTGAAAATATTTAAGTGTTAGTTTAATTTAAGTAGTAGATTGATTCGGATCACAGTATAAAGTTTTGTGATAAGAATTGTAATGGATTTGGTGTTAATAGAAATAAACAAAAGAATGATTTCTTATAGAAATTCAAATTCAAAATCTTAATGATTTCTTCACTTGTTACCACCCTTGTAACTTAGAGTTTTCATTGCTCGTAAGTAAGAATATAACAGAAGAATATTAAAAGCTAGCCAAGGCATTATTAAGGATTTTCCTGATAACTTCGGGGAACATCTTCTTCATCAAGTCATAATATTTTGGACGAAGGTAAGATCGACGAAGTAAAACCAACGATGGAAAACGAGATACCAGCACGAATCTTGCTATATGTGTTGCCACAACTTTGGGTAATCGAAACCCACAATGACAGAGGAATCCTGCTACAAGGAGAACAAACCAGAAATATACTAGATCAGCATCTACATTGAGAAAACCAAAAGAAACATAAAAAAAAAAACAAGAGCAAAATAATAACGAATCAAGAAGGTAAAGCAAAAACAGTAGCTTGACCTTTTTGAAGAGACCAACATGTCATAAACAGTTATGCAAAACTGATAAAAAATAGTACAAGAAATACATAATTTAGCCAACTGCCACCAAGACCAATCACCATGAGGAATGATACTAGTGGTCAACTGGGAATTGATGAGTGAAGCAATTAACTTAAGGCCAAAAATTAAATAATTGAGTAAATTTGTAACAGTACATAGCTTACTATGTTTTAAATAGAACCTCTAATTTAACCTCTAATTGTACCTAATAGTGGTCCGAACTATAAAGCCTGGGCCTTAAAGTACTTACAGCATAGTAAGTCGCCATTAAGGTAGTAGTTGTCCCATGTTTTTATGAGAACTCCTAGTGGTTTACCGGGAGAAACACGAGAATTGGAGAATTTAATGCCATGTTGGCACATTGGCCATAGTAGCTCAAATGGTTAGAGCGGCTGGACGGAAACCAGAAGATCCGTGGTTCAAATCCTGGTTATGGCATTGAATTTTTCATTCTGGCTCTACCCTTTCAACTCTATATCATGTTATTTATTTTGATATATTATATTAGATGAATAATTACTTAATATGTATTTAATGTTTTCAGCTTCGGCTTATGTATGAGTGCAATCCAATGGCATTTATCATCACAAAAGCAGGCGGACTTGCAACAAATGGAAAAATTCCTATACTAGACGTTGTGCCAGAGAAGATTCATCAGAGGTGCCCAATTTTCCTTGGCTCGAGGGAGGATGTTGAAGAAGTGATGACCTATACTACTAAATGTTAACAGACAATGAAGCTTTATATCTAGTTTCAGAAATTTTTATTCCTTTGTCAATTTACCAAAAAAAAATTTATGCAACCTCAGAAACCGTTCAGCAATTTCAGTTTTATAGCCATTTGGATGCAGAATTTGAGCTAATAAAGTTCATGCATACTTTTAATGACATAATTATTTTATGTATTGGCTGAGTTACCTAAAACTTGTACTGCAGATATTGGAAATAAACTTTTAGCAGTAATTTCAATAAGCATGAAGGCAAAGTACGGGCTTACTAAAATGGAAAATGTTAGGAAATATGATTTTTGGCATCATTTTTTTTATTTACCATGTGCATTGTGAGTGAAGAAGGTATTGCATTCCACCAGAAATACAAACTGAAATTTTAATGGAAATATGCGTTTTGAGTCTCTCTGAATCCAAATATCCTTTTATAAAAAGGTGTATTTTTTGCAATTTATGCCCTCCAATGTTAAGTCCTATCGGACGATGAATGGAATGGGCGAAATAATGTTTAAATGAACCCAGGGTCCATAGAGGTTAGAATTACCTGACCTTCATCTTTCAGGATAGGAGAAACCCCGGGAAAAACCTTATCCAGGTAACTCACGCTGACCGAGATTTGAACTTGAGCCCCAAAGTCCTAGGCAGACGATCCGAGCCCCAAAGTCCCAGGCAGGCGATCCGAGCCCCAGGACCTCTTAAATGTGAGGTAGACCTGCTACTACCACACTACCAAGGCGGGCTGTGTGTGTGTGTGTGTGTGTGTGTGTGTGTGTGTGTGTGTGTGTGTGTGTGTGTGTGTGTGCGTGCGTGCTTGTGTGCGTGCGTGCGCGGGCAGGGGCGGCTGCGTGGGCATGGGCGTGGGCGTGTGCGTGTGTGTCAAAGATGAAAAGTCAATTAAATACTAAACTTGGTCTCTAATTTCAGCGTCTTTTAAGAATATGACATAGAGGTTTTCAAGAAGATCTGCATCCCAGACTCACTTTACACCAAATAATTTTAAAACATTTTGATTTTCTCAAAAATGGCTCTAAAAATTTTGATTAAAATACTATATTCATAATATATTTTCATTATAAATTAAATGTATACCTTTAATTTTCTGGGAATATGTTGAGAAGTCCTCTACATTTTGGAAAACTGTAAGAGAGAGACAAAATCTTAATATACAAAAAATGAAGATCTCATTAAATACAGAATTTATTTCAATGTTTTGTGAAGTGAACTGAACCCTTTCAGATATATTCCTTATTTGTTTGAATTTTCCAATACTTGTACTTTTCTCACATGGGAAGTTGTAATTTGTTTTATCTTCTGAGCATACATAGAGGACATAATTTCACAGTCATCACATAACCAGCTTTAAAAGATTTGACTGTCACTTAAAGTCCACTTCGTCATATTCCCTTGTGAGTGGGAAATATCATGTGAGTGCAACAAAGATTTTTTCTTTGTAATGAAATTCCTGTATTATTTTTAGTGCAGTTGATGACATTGTAATGATATTAATGGCATTTGTTGCACTGCAGCAGGTTAATTACATTGCCAGAAATTGTAGCTTGAAGTTGATGCCTGAGATACAGTGCAATGGGTAAACCTCTGTTTATTTAAGTTAATTGATGGAAATTAATCATTTATTCATACTAGCCATGTATAGGCTAAGGTTTTGAATAGATAGAGTCAAACTGAAAAATTCAGTGCCATGGCTGGGAGTTGAACCACAGATCTTCTGATTTCTGCTCTTACCCATTGAGCTACCATAGTCAACGTTTCATCCTGACATTCTTAGCTATTGTAGCTCAATGGGTAAGATAGACTGGACGGAAACCAGAAGATCTGTGGCTGAAATCCCGGCCATGGCATTGAATTTTTCAGTTTGACTCTATCTATTCAAAACCTTAGCCTTTATACAGCTAGTGTGAACAAACGATTAATTTCCATTGATTCACTTAAATAATAAGAGTTTAACGATGAAGCCAGGAACTTGTACCTTAGTAAGTATAGTAAAATAATAAGTCGCCACGAATGGTTTATCTCGAATACAAGAGCCCATAGTGGTTTACCAGGAAAATGTATATGAGTCAAATGGAGAATTTAACGTCAGGAAGGCACGTTGGCCTTGGTAGCTCTATGAGTAGCAAAACATACATAAAGAACTGCTCCTGTCTTGTTGTAACACAATTACCTTGTATTTAAATGCAACATGAACATTTTAATGAATGGCCCATAGATGTCCCTTATGGTTTAGGGATAACATGCTAGCTTCTTGCTTCCAGAGTCATGGGTTCAAACCCAGCAAAAGGTAATTGATTGAGTGAAAAACCTTAGCATGGCTTCCTTTGCAAGGCAAGAAAACCAGTGTTTCTGTCACAAATTTAAGCCCTTGTAAAAAAAGTCCTCAAAATAAGTAAACATTTTATTTCTATATGGAAGAAGCTAGAAACAGTGATGTATTAAGATGTGTTTATTTAAGATAGGTTGGTACTAGTAACTGTACTGTACTGTTACCAGTACTGACTCATCTTAAGTAAACACATTTTATTGTTTATGATACTGTCAGTTACCAGAATCATATCAGCTGTTAGTGTTAGTGTGCTGGAATTTTGTCCCACTTGAGTTCTCTTTCATGCCAGTATATCTATTGACATAAAAGGGCTGTAGTGGAGGGGGAATGCGGATATACGCCATCCTCCACTATTTTTTGGAGGGGAATGCAGTCCTCTAACAATAATATTATTTATACTTTTTTAATTTATTACCTTTCAAAATAGTGCAAAAATACAAAATATATACATTCAAAGTACATTCAAATAATGTTTATGACTATTAACAGACCTCCAGTACATATGTGGAACCCAGAGGATTACATAAAAGAATGGATAAAAAGTCGTACACAATCTTGGGATCAGTAGGTAGGCCAAAATCTAACCAACTGAGCCAGCCAGACTGAAAGAAAAAAAGAGAATCTCAAGCCTGATAAAAATTAAGCTGTCTCTAGTGCCGCATACAATGATATACTGAGAACCAAAGCAGTTACAGAGCTTCCATACATAAATAAATTAAAAAAGTAAAACCACTGTTCCAAGTTTAAATTATTTGGTCACTGGATTTACCTAATGATTAGATGATCAAAACATTTTTCAACTGCAGAATTTTGTAAATGTCTTAAACAACTGCACCAGAAAAGTTCTTTAGTTCTAATTTATGAATTTCGTTTTGTCTATATACATATATGGAGACTCCAAGTCATCCTTGAACCGTGAAGATGGTTGAGCGGAAGCAAGCAGAGCAATACTGGAATATGCTACAGAGAAGATTTGGCACAACTTGTTCTATTGTACCTATGCTCCCAAGTGGGACACCCCCAGGAGAAAAGATGAGGCGAGAGGAGACAGAGGGCAGGCAGGGTCTCCACACATTAACAGTTGGAAACTGTCTGGCAGGCCAGTACAACCAGCACCGCCCCCCCCCCCCCCTCTGAGGACTGTGGTCCACAGCCGCATCAGCCTGGGTTCAGAGACCGTCCTACCAGAAGAGGAAGTTTTATTGAGAGCATATCATCCTGTCATGGAACGCTGGGACACCTGTCGATGCTTCTACCCTAAAAGAGACTACCAGACGAGAGATGATGTGAAATGATAATGGAGATGAAATGGAGGGACAGCAAATTTGGGCAATGTAACAATCTACTCAGCATTTTCCTGGCAACCCTGGAAAACCCCCCAAAAAAACGATGGGTCAGGTATGCCAGCAACAAGAATTGAACCTAATGCGGATCACAGATGAAACCACCTGAGCCATCCCACTCGATTGGCAGAGCATGAAGTAAACAAAGCATTCTGATTGCTGTAGTTTTCCTTCAATGATGCACAGGCCCAAGTGTTTTTGGTCAGTGCTTAGTAAAGATTAAAATGTTAGCAACAGAATATAGGCTCTATGTTACGGTCGTTGCATGGTGTGCCATATCATGAGTAGGGATCACTGGACCATACTTTTTTCAAGGAAACAATCGTGATGTTACCGTCAATTCAGACTGTTATGTGACAATTCTTCTAACCTACTCTCCGAGAAATGGATCTGGACGTGTGGTTTCAACTAGATGAGGCCATAGTCCACACCTCCAGGGTTTCCATGGGTGTTTTGAGAGCAGCCTTCCCCGAACGATTGACCTCCCTGCGATGGGACATAAACTGGCCTGCACGCTCGCCTGATTTAGCCCCTCCTGATTACTTCCTGTGGGGTTATCTCAAGTCCCTAGTTTACCAAGATTGTCCCAATACCCTGGAAGACCTACAAAGCAACATCCGAGCCGAAATTGACAATATCCCGGTCGATATGCTTTAAAGAGTGATTCAAAACTTTTGGAATCACTTAATCAGTGTATTGAAAATGGAGGGCAACATTTAAATGACAATGTGTTTTAAACTGTATAAAGTAAGATTTCCAATGTTACATGGTAGGCGGAAAATAATAAAGTTGAATGAAACTTGACTGTGTTTCATTTCATTTTCAAAACAGGAAGTTTCCACGTCCCACCCTGTATCATCAGTACTACCACCTGTGGTGCTGCTTGTAGTAAACGCGGGCTTAACACATTCATTTGTTCTACTCGCACACTTTATCTTGAGATCTTGAAACAGTGTAGGGACAGTCTTACTCAAAGAGGCTTGTGCCTTGCCGAAGTAACAAATATGCTACCGGTGTCGTGGCATCAGACTAATAAACTGAAGAAAGTGTATCCTATTTTTACATTATTTTTATTTCAAAGAATAATGGAAGGTCCAAGCGATTTCACTACAAGCAATTCAGATTTCAATTGCATTAACCCTTTATTTGGCACTCATAAAAACAGTGAAACAAAAAATATTTTGGGTTAGTGATACATGTAAATGAGGTCTTCTGAACACTTTTATGTGGTTTTCAAATGTTTAATTATTCTTTTTTAAAAAATACAGTATGTTGCTCAATTGCCCACAACAATACAAGCCAGCATAGTTGACCGTTCTATTCTATTTTGTATGGAACGATCTGAAACAGTTTCTCTTAGGGACAAAACAAAGAACCAAATTACATTTTGAACACTTTACTGTAGAGTATCCATTGGAACAGTAACGGCATCGTCCTTTAGGGCCATATTCGGGCCAGTGATCCAGATTATCATAGCGTACATCCTGAAGAACAAGTGGGATTGATGACCTCTTCTTTTTGAGAGGTGGTGTTGATTCCAAGGATGGTCTGCCAACTTTCCTTTTCCCTGCCAACATCAAACTATTGGCAATATCTGCCCTGAAAATCTTAAGACTGATCTTCTGGTCTGTAGTTTCCCTTCGGTATACCAGTCATGCATTTACCACACAAATCCAGCATATATCTAAAAAGACGCAGGTACCAACGTCTAGATTTGATCGGAACTCTGTAGAGTTCTATCAACATGCCAGCTAGATCAACACCTCCCATATGCTTGTTGTATTGCTTTACAATGTTTGGGCAAGGTACTTCAGTCTTCCTTTTCTCATTGTTGTTCCATCTTTTCACAGAAGGAACTGGTTCAATGCTGCAAAATGAGCTTGCAAGGCATACTACTTTGTTATCAACCCATCTCACTACTATAAGACCTGCTGTTGTGTCCATTCTGAAGTCATAGCTGCCTCGTCCACATTTTCGAAGAGTTTTCTCATTTTCTATTGGGCAGTTTTTTATTCGATTCTTCTTTAGAGTTCCCATTGATTCAATATTGTGATCTTTCAAATATGCAATCAGATCCAGGGTACAAAAAAAGTTGTCAAAGTATACTCTGGCATTCACACCATTGGGAATTGTCCTACATAGCACTAAGACAACCTGGCCTCCTAATCCAAAAGGCTTCACCTCTTCAGAGAGATCTGTCAGCATTCCTTTACCCGTGTAAGGCAAAAAGTCGTAGATTACTCCAGACACACCAGCGCGCACAAAAATTTTGAAACCCCATTTGTGCAGTTTATTTTGGGTATACTGACGGAGATTGCCAGCTCTCGTGCCCTTATACGGAACCATCATTTCATCAATTGAGAATTCCGATTCCTGCTGTTGGTTACGGCAATTTCTTACAATTGCATCAAGAACGGGTCTGATCTTATAAAGTCTGTCACTGGAATTCCCTGCATTCTCATTGTTTACAAAGTGAAGATATCTACGCAATTTCTGAAACCTTTTCAAACTGAATAATTCTGTAATTTTTTCACAGCTGGTAGAATGTGACCAGTAATCACAATAGGAAGGCATATTCACAATCCCCATGTAAATAAGAACACCCAAGAATTGTTCCATTTCATTTACATTTGTATTCACAGAAAGAGTAGCTTATGCACGGAATACAGGTTAGTTTCATTCACAATCATTTTTACCAATTCAGTATCAAAATACCTTCTGAAGTATTCTAAAGGAGTGTTATTTTGAAAATCAAAGACATTTGGTGTGCTTTCTGTGTACGTGACAAAATCCTGTTTTGTCCATTTGAATATTCTTGAATCCTTATTTTTATTACTGCTGGTGCTTGCTAATGGAACAGTAGGTACATTATTATGTACATTCTCTAAAGAATTATCATCTGAATCTGAATCAGTCTCTGGTATTACAAGCAGGCCATTATTTCTCCGAATTTCTGGTGTATAGTCAGGGTCATCATCACTGTTGTCTGCAAAGAGTTCCGGTTCAGAATTATCAGAAGCATCCACATCAGACAAAGTAGGGTCAACTGGGGGAAGAACAGCAGCTCCTCTTTTTCTAGTGTTGTAAAAGATTGCAGGATCCATTGCAAACCACCTGCTGTAAGAAACATTTACATACTTCTAACATAACCTTGAAACAGCAGTGCCTTGATTTATGAGCAATGATGCTTACAAGCAACAGCTTTTTCAAAAGCAGTTTAGACATATAAAAGTTGTTCTGAACAGGGGTATTTTATGTGCAAACTCACCTTCATATGCTTACAAAACAATATACAGGAGAATTATTTGCAGATCAAGTGTTAACACACACGTTATTCAATAACAAAGCACAGCACACACAACCATTCACAATCTTATGGCAACCTCGTATGAGGGTGCTATCTGGTGGTAGAACCCGTAACTGCTGGATTGAGTAATGATCAGAGCTGGTAGACAGAAGTTGCTGAAGCAACATTGCCAGCAAATAGCAGTTTGGATGCCCAGCTATTGCATAAAGCTCATAAAAAGTATATGTTGCTTATAAGCAACTGTGCCAAATAAAGGGTTAATTTGTGACCGACCCACCAGGACCAGTCGGTAATAGATCCCCCGATGACGTCTAAAATCTTCCAGTTCTAAATAGCTCATTGTGCTGCTAATTGCGCTTACTGGCAAACTTGAAGCGTACAGATTCGTGTAGGATGTCAGTGATCTTGATAGGCAACCGAGGCTTTAGTTATTTTATTTGTTTTCAGAACGATTATTGCCAGCGCAGTGAAACGGCAAATTTTGCGTTTTAGTGTTAATTCTTCGCGGTCAACAGTAATTCGGTGAATGATTTAATGTTAAAAGTACAATAGGAAGAACGGCATCACAATTTGAGGGTTCTTGAGTTCGCGTTCTTTGGTCAAAAATGTTACTAAGTTTCAACAGGAAGGCCAACGCCGGATCTTAAACCTTTAAAAAGTAAATCACACGATTACACGTTTAATTTTGATCATTCCTGTCACCAGTGCGTCAGCAGAACGATCTTTTTCAGCGCTCCGTAGAATAAGCACTTACCTAAGAAATACTCAAAATTGATTTGTTGCTATTCTTCTGCGTTACCAGTGCAGTCTTATGTTTTGTTTAATGAACTCAAAGAGCAACTTTAAATAGCAAATGGCTGAAGGAGATTCAGAATCTCAAATTAATACTCCAGAACTATCAGCCTTCCTACAACAACACCACAATAACCCTTTACTTCAACCACAGAACATAAAGCCATTGGTTGAGTTGGCAAAAAACAATTGCGTAACATGCAATAAGTGGCCTTCTATAATGTGATTTAACGTACGAATGCGTAAGAGACATACAATGTCCTGTTACCGTCTTCGACGACAACGCCATCTAAAAGATCAAGATATGTGTACGGTATTAAGTACATTGTTTCTGTGCCATGTGCACTTGCTATAATGATTACGAAAACCCAGCGCAGGGAACACTTTTGGCTTCTGTACAATATTATTAAAAGAATAATGACTTCTACCAGTTCTAGTATTGACACCAATTGTATGACACTAACAAGATTTGTGTTAGCCGAACAACAGAGAATTCCAACTGCAACAGGAGATCTTTCACAGCTGTTGAATAGTATAGCAACCTCAGTCAAGGCCATCAGTTCGGCAGTGAGGAAAGCCGGCATAGCTAAGCTGTAAGTGTAAATGCATAAATATGCATATTAACAAAGTACAGATGTGTTTTCGGCAATTTTCTTAATGTGTTGCCTTTGGTTATTTGCAATTCTTCAAGTTGACGAGACTTTGTGCCTTTCGTTGGTCATGCACTTCAGAACTCTTAAGTAGCTGCCAGTATTTGAGTGGAGAAAAAAAATGCCATAAAAGATAGGATGCTGTGGTTTCCAAATTTATCCCAAGGTGTAGATTACGACACCTAGGTTGTATAAGGGTTCAGGTTATATAAAAAAGTAGAAATGGTAGGTAAGCGGACGAACTGGGCTGAAAGAAGCAATGTTTCTAATTCACCCACACCATTCCAGTGAACCACAGCTTCCCCCGTGTGCACAGCTTTTCATTTTGTGTGTGTGTGTGTGTGTGTGTGTGTGTGTGTGTGTGTGTGTGTGTGTGTGTGTGTGTGTGTGCGCGCGCGCGCGCGGGTGGACGAAAAGACAGCGCCATATTGTTTCTAAAAATTTAGTCTTAGGTTAGGTACGACACCTAGGTCTATATGAACGCGATCCTAATTCGTCGTCGTACTGTTGGCAGGCTGAGACCCTCTTCTTCATGGGCTGTCTGAAGTGAGGGACAGCCCGTAGGTGTGATATCCGTGTACTTGTCCTAGAAAAGACTTCAACCACATAATAACAGGAATAAGGGTTTTGTAGGGAGACGGGTGAAATTTAGGTGGGGGAAAGAAAGGAGGTAGCATTAGCTCCTCAATGGTTGAGAATCCAGGTGCAACGACCCATTATGCACCACTGGTGGCAATTAATTTAGAAAAAGGAAAACATAATTTTGATTTTCCAGACTAGTTCTTGGGTGGTTTAATTTTGAGGTTGGTAGATGTACCTTAGGGTTACCGGTAGTACCCGCAAGCCATGCGGGGGAGCCGGTACTGCTTCTTGTGGCGATCACTGGGACGATAATCCCCAAGAGACCTAACTAGGGCGCTCTGATGGAATGGTAGTCGATCGTAAAATTTAGTGGCCCGGCGCCCAATTTCACCATCCAATAACAGAGGGATGAGGCTTCGTGAAGGTATCTCACGGGAAAACTAAGAACGAGAGAATAAATAGCCCGAAGGCACTCGTTGAAGTAGCAGCAGATTGGAGCCTTCAGCCATGCCCCAGACTTCACACGCATAGAGCATTAGAGGAAGCACTAAAACCTGAAAAGGGCGACACTTTAGGGGTATTGGCATACCGGAACGCATCACCGGGTATAACGAAGCCGAGGCTACGCACGACCGACGAGACAAGCCCCGAATATGCTCCCGGAAAGTTAGATCCTTATCCAGCGTCACTCCCAAGTACTTGATGGAGTTTGCCCACCCTATCCTTCGCCCAGAGTATGTAAATGTGGGGAGGTTAGCGGGAACGCGGCGCTTGGTAAATAGGATTGCCTGGCTTTTCTCCATATTTATGGACAACCGCCAGAGCTTGCACCATTCTTGGATGAAGTGGAGGTGTCTTTGTATACGGTTGAAGGCCCTGCGTGGGTGTTTATCTGTAGAGAATAGCAGCACGTCGTCAGCAAATTATGCTATGTTGACGTGCTACTCAGTGGGAAGGTCGGCCACGTAGAAGCCGAAGAGCGTTGGGGATAGTACAGAGCCTTCGGGGACTCCACCTCTGATGGACCTTCTTGATTTTCGCTGATTATACTTATACCACGGGTTGGAAATTTATTCTGTGCGTGCGCTGTGAATGCAGCTGTTTTAAAATCCTTTCAGAGAGACTGGCTTTTAAATGTTTTCAGTTAATGAAAATTAAGTTTTATTAATCACTTCCACCAGAATGCAGAGTATGTTACAACCTGAAAGAGAGCCGTGAAGAGCAAGTGATTTCTTCTGCTTTCTTATCCTCCAGAAAGCACGCATTTTAAACTACCCATTCCTATAATAGTACATTGGCTGTAAAACCTTACTGTTAGGGTGGACACGCGGCAAAAACTCTCGGGGCTGATCCTCGGTCTGCCTGCAGCGATGAGACGAGAAATATGGTGTGAATTGCTCCCACTCCAATATGGATGATGTGCGTTGCAGGCTGTACATATCTCGTAAACTTCCAATTTAGGTATTTTCCTCGCTTTTGTCTCTGGTTTTTACACTATTTGCATGACATATAACAGCTTAGCCGGTTTGATTATATTGTACATAGTCTGTTTTCATTTTAGGGGTTCTTTGGCTTTATCAATTAATTTTTATTTACGTTGGTTGTGCGGTTACCTCTGATTATTGGAAACGCTTTACATGGTTATTTTTTATCGGCACAATACACAGAACTGCAACAATCAGAATCTCTTGTAAGTGTTTGGTGGTGTTCTTAAAACAGAACTAGATACCAGTTTCTTTAGCAGTTTCGGGTCTAAATTTTCGGAAAGTATAGAAATTATTGCAATCCAAACTGGGCCAAGTACTTTACTATGCATCTTATAAGCGAAGTATGCGACATCCACCAGGAACCACTTAGAGGATCTTCTTTCCACTTCAAGGAAATGAAGACCCACTGTCCTTGATACTTTATCGTGGAAATCTTTCATTTCATAAATTTCCATCATAAACGGAAGCTTCTTCCTTCAGTCCTCCGATTCGACTTCTGAGGCATGCCGTTTTGCAGAAGTTGGATATATCACAGTTATGTGCCAGCGGCAATACTTAGCCTCGATATTACCATTGATATTACAGGTATTGTTGACCCATTTCCGTAGGAATGAAGGGAACAGGCAACGTTATACTGGCATAATCGTTCTTGAACACTGAGAGATTTAAATGAAACGTTTGGATGCGAATCATTTACTGACTTCAGCAGCAGCGATATCTAATTGTGTGAAGTCACCCACTCAAGTAACATTGTAATGCTTGTACATGTATCAATACACAGATTTCGTAGCAATTACCAAATTAAATACCATAGTTTCAGTATCAAATGATTTCATATACACAACACTTGCAATGAATAAAATAGGACTTCAGTATTTTACCACATTTCGATTATGCTGTGTCTGACATTTCTTCTATTAGACCAATTTTCGTCAATTCGGTTACCTACTTTAATAGGGACGTTATACTTATTTTTTCAGGAGTCCCAAAACATTCTCGTCTCTCTTCATGTTTTGCTTTTTTTTTTTGCAACATCTGCGAACAAAACTGTGCAAGGCACGAATGACTATAGCAACGATCTCTTGCAGTTTTAAGCTTTCTTTTAAAAGCTCCGAAGAATATTAATCATTAAGCGTGACCTCTTTCTTCAGGTATTTATAAACATTTTACGAGCTTGGCTGAGAAGTGAATTTCCGTTTAACTGCGGTTTTCACATAGTTAACTCGAAATATGCACAATAATATCTAACAGTGCTTTACAGTCAAGTGTAGTTGGGGCAGACGCAACAAAGTAACAAAGCTATGCTTCAATGAATGCAGGAGGGGAGGGGATAGATCGTGACTCGATGACTTTTCTGGACGAAGGCCATTGTTCAAGAATGAGTGCGTGAACTATAATATTATGTGAGTATTTATAAACATCTCCGCTACTCTTGTTATACTTATTGCAACTACTGGTTGGCATATGTCGTCAATTTCTGGGTATCTTTAAGCTATTGGTATTTGTACTCATATACGACTAATATCTCAATTTCAGTTGTAACATATTAAAGTGCGTTGAAACTCTGTTTCTCCAATGTCCGAATAAAACTAATAAGAATGAGAGAACGAACATTATACTTATTCTTCTATTGTAAGGAAGTCATTAGGAAAAGGGTGAAGAATCTGACGAGGATCTAAGAACACGTTCTTTAAACGTCCACTGAGCCAAAATATTGCAAGATCTGCCATTTATACAAGGATTCCTGAAACTGCAATTTACAGAATTCGCATATTCTGAATGTCAGTTTGATAGATGTGAGATACGAAGTGTTATGCATGACTTTAAAGTTGTTAAGTTCTGCTATTAATAGTTGCTGTTGTGCGAGAAAAGATTAATTTTCCATGGAAACGAAATTAGGTTTGGAAAGAAATTCCAAAGTTGATGGAATACGAAGACGGGACAGGCAGAAGTGCCTAATCCCTGAAGTGAAGAACAAAGAAATTCCTAATCAAAATAGAGATTCTTATAGAACTGAAACTGGCACTTTCACGGTCAAGGTGGTCGGTCCAAAGCGGTTTAAACCCGGCACACGCCAAACTCATACGTTAATGCTGAATAATCTCTTCCGGTACCTTTGTTTTCTAGACGGAAAATAGAACCAATGTTTTAGATCGTCTATAAATAACGGCTTGTACATACAGGTTGTTTCGAAACGACACCGAACGAATATAACCGTTTCGTAGTTTATAACTTAACTAGTCCGAATTTCGGTGTCGCAGGTTCGAAATTCTCTTAGGTATAATTTTATGCAACATTAAATATTACATTATTTTGTGATTAGGCAGTGCAGGAACCACTGGTGTGCGAAACTCAAAAGTTGTTAATGGGACGCACCAGTCACGAAAACAAAAGCATTTCTCCTTGCTCGTTATCAGTGACCCTAGCCTCGCGTTCATTTAATGGGGCAAAGGGCAATTATTTGTGAAAAAGTCGATAATGATTCGGATAGTTCCAAGATTGCTCATGTTGTTATGGTCTTAATTGTACAGTACTTTCAAGCAGTTACTGTAAAATCAACAGCTTCCTTTTCAGTTATAAATTATTTATTTATTATTATTAAACACAGTGAAATAAAATGCTTGTCTCATTGCATAAGACATTTAGTTTTGGTTAACTTTATCTACAGTTCTTTGATATTATTCTGTTCTTCGTATCATTTAATGCTTCTATCCTCAATCTCAATAACATTAACCTCTCTCTAAAATGTGTAAGTTGCATATGTCCACCAGCTTATTTGCCGTTATCAAGTGTTATAATGTAATATTGGAGCACGTTAAACACTCATAAACAAATAACTAAAGAATAGGTTCTTTAATGCGCTTTCATAAGCCAAAGAAATTCCTAATAGTAGCAAGCTACCGTGGAGTATGTCGGTATGTTTACAAACAGCGACAGCACGCGACACGGTGTGTCAGCTACCTGCACATTTCGATAATGTGAGGTACGCGGCGTTGTTCCTGTCACTGCCTAATCCACACTCATTCTGGAGCATTTTTCTATGCGGCTTTATTGGCAGTAAAACTATCCATATGTGGCACATAGAAGCTGAGCAACTACTTCTATATATTCGTTCGGTGTCGTTTGGAAACACCCTGTATAACACAAAATTTGACTACTGCACCACGGTGCAAAGAACATTTCAATACATGAACAAATAAGTAAATGGATAAATAAATATATAGTGTCCAAAGCAGTTTATAAACATTATACAGTAACAATATGAAAGGCTTACTGCAAGTGAAAATTCAATTAAAGGCTCCAAGTTCCATAGTTCAGCACTCGGGGGAAAGGAGAGAGAGAGAGAACAAACGAATGAAACAAAAATGTCTTCTATTCACATAGTAAAACTTCATTCTGTAATGCTTCTGTAAAACTGCGTGTGATCTTCATTTGTCAGGTACTGCATTATTTCAATCGTCTTTTTTTCCCTGCTTTTCTTTAGAGATGTGGCTTGTAACATCCAGGGCAGGTAGTTGTGCACTATACATAACTAGGTTTAGCATTTTATTTTTTGTCACAGTTTAATATAACTTAATTTGATCTTAATGCAAAAATAACAACAGTAAACAGTCTGCCAGGTATGATATAGGTTAGCTATCAGTAATGAGACTTACCGCCTGGCTGGATGACGTTTTGCAGGTATACTTTTTTTGGTTTAACTTATGTATTAATTTCCACAATTTTCAGCTTGTTTCTCTATACAGCCACAACTACCTTCTCCTTTATTTCGTCGTTTACTTCCACTTAAAGGCAACAAACAGCTGCTGGATTTGCCATTGTATCTAACAATAAGTAGTAAGCGCGCGGAACATGGAGCATTTCCAAAGATAACAGCAGCAGTAGTTAGACTGCATGCCATCTATCGATTGCATATGCTACTACATTATCATTTGTTGTATCGAATGCCTTTTATACATTATTGGGCTAGGCATTCAGATCCGATTTTACACAGAACTTGAAAATTCCTTGTTATAGCACTTTTCAAATCTAATTATTTATGGTTTTAGAGCAGAAAACGGTGTTTAGGATAAGCAATTGGAACCAGTACTCAAGCATACTTTTAAGGGGATTTTCAAGTTTCGGTAAATACTATCTAGGCTCTTATATTTTATTACCTTGTAGGTTTGTTGAAAACAGTATGACACATTTTCATTCTGTTACATCAGAGATGTATCTTTTGAAATGTAAGCATTCAAGTACAAATGCAGAGTCTTCAAGATGTGAATTACACACTTGTTGAAGTCTGAATGTCGCTGCTGGGATTTCAACTGTTTAGCTACACGATTACACACTGGAATAAATGCCTCATACATTTGGTCCACTGTCGTAATTCAGTACTGACAGTGATTTAGTTGGAACAAAATATTTACAGGAACTCACCATATTAATTCAGCAATTTCCAAATGGACTCGTACTAGGTGTCAAAATCAGAGGCCTTGTGTTTCCGACAAGGCTGTTTAATCAGCTGAACGTCTCCCCTTTCGTAGCCATGACTTGACACGTTGTATAAAATAAAGTGGAAGAAAGTTCTTGTGCTCACTTCCCGCTCTCCGAATCCAATAGCAGTATAGCCAACCTCAGAAAACTAGAAAACCTCCCAGGAGTGTAAAAGCGACCGTATTTTATGAACATAAAACAGCAAGGTTCGATATCAGTCCGCTAGAGTACACCCATGACGTTTCAACGCTATGTGTAGATTACAGACGATTTTCTTACGAATGCAAAAATGTTACGTCATTCTAAAGCGGGAAAATATTTTCCGGAACGTCATTCCGGTCCAACTAAACCACTGAGAACTGAACACTTATGTCCAATCCATGTCTCTACCGACAGTGGATTACTGCACCTGCCAGATCATGCTTAGAACATCCTAGACAGGGTGTAAGTTCAACAAAGTGGTCTTCTGCTGAAATGCAAGTCACAACTTAACTGACCATTGTATGTAATATCGGGACCTGAATCAACAATGATAGAATATTTAGCCTAATACTTGGGTTGCTATTTCTTTACCTACTCCCTTCCCCGCGATTTTCATCATTTTCTTACACGTACTAAAGGATAGTCTTTTTTCCGTTTCCTGAATCCTTATATTGTTACATGCGTCTAGCAAAAAATTTATCAAATTCATGAGTAAGTTCTATGCACATTAAAATGCTACTATTACGAACCGTTCCAAGTAGGTACTCCACCGAAAGGCAGTCCTCAACAAGGTCGTTTTCTACAACAGCAACTTCATTAAGCCAGTATTGCACTTCATTTACATGCTATGTGATTAATTTACTACATATCCTGATTAGAGCAGAGCTTCTGATTTTAAAGTTGAAGTGTCGGTGGCGTGAATTGTTTGCATGAGCTGCAATTACATATGAAGGCTGATTTTTTCAACCTCCGATCACGATGGAGAACAGACATTCAGGCGGTGGGAACTGTTTATGAGTGGAGGGCAACTGCGAATGTCCCCCACTGTAGGTACCCTCAGTCAGAGCCAACTTCACCAAGCCTAGTTTTTGGCTACAACTGGCTCTACCGCCAAATGTGAGTGTGTAGTGTGATTCGGTACCTACAAGCAGAAGGGAATCGCGCAGCTGATATTTATCGACGAATGAGTCCTAGCTGTATGAGTGGAGTGATGATGTTGTGATTGAACGGTGCAGGAAGTTCAGGACCGATGTTCATGATGACAGTCAAGGACGCAAGTCTGTCGCTGTAAATGACCAATGGACCAAGAAATTCGGAACGACCGGTTTACCATAAGCGTGTTGTCAGAAATTTCCTGCACTTCCAATATCAGCAGTTACAAGATCGTAACTGAGCACCTGCACTATAGGAATGCGCTCGAAGGGTCCCGAATATATCGGAGGACCACAAAAGTCGCCAGATGGCAGCAGCGTTGACGTTCCTCACCTGCTATGAGGCTTAAGGTGGCGATTATTTAAAGAAAATAATTGTAATTGATCATTTGAGAATGATGAAGTGCTTCAAACCAAGGGCCGTGCCTATCCTAACTTACTGTGCAGAAGGGGTCAAAAAGCTTGTCCACAGGTATGATAAATGCCTCAAGCTTTATGACGACTGTGTTGAAAACCAAACACATTTGTACTTAACATTTGGTAATAAATTTATTTGGCTATGCATGTCTGTCTTTTAATTATGACCCATTAGAAGTGGGAAAAAAAAATTCTCATATTTCTGAATGGTTCAAGTCTGAACCACGAGCTCTTGCCAAGTCTAATATTCACCCAGAGGAGAAAATAATGTTACCTGACTTTTAATAATTAAATAATATCACTGTTTGACAGCTTTCTTTGAAAAAGAAATGGACTAATGTAGCGTCTTATGGCACCATCTTAAGATCAGCACTGGGTAAAGAGTTCGTCTATGGATGTTGCAACTTCGCTTACTTTGGTGGAGGTATCTTTTCATCTTCTCTAAGTTTATTCGAGGATAGTGCTTCTGGTCTTCAAGAACTTTACTTGGGGGAATATGCTTTCTTGACCTGAAGTTTTTGAAGTTGATTTTACAAAACAAAGTCAAAGTGGAACCTTTTTCCTCTTCCCAATGCAGCTTCTTCTCTTTTACTTTGCCAAACATTGATACTGAACCCCACTAAATCTCTTTCTTTCTGTGCTTTTTAGTGAGTATCGAAACTGAAACTGAGAAAATGAAAAGTGAAAAGCTTTAAACGATTAAAGGATAATCTGCAAAATGAAAAGTCACTTAATGCCATTCTAACATAATCCTAATTTATATCGCTCAGTCTAATTATTTATTATTTTGGAAAATAACATTGAGAAAATTGACTAACGAAACTACTTGATATTACAAGATATTCATATGTGTTAACTTTTTTTTTTTCGCCACTGTAGAGTGAGTGTTCCTCCATGTCATCACTATGTGCGTGTGGCGCAGAAAGGAAACAGATTGCCAATGTAATACCATGAACATTCCTCTACACGCGGGAGATATAAATTTTAAAATGTGACTTTAAATGCCCATGTGTTTTTGTAAAATTTTAAACACATTTTGCACCCTCTCCATAATTACAGTCTGGTAGTTCATACATGAAGAGGGACATCTCGCGTACTTCGACCTACAGAGATCTATTGTGGCTAATGCAAGAAAGGGATGAAATTATGGAACATGGAACCTGGGACTTCTCAAATTTGAGCCATTTCATTTGTTTACTTACAGTACGTAGAGCAGCCACTGCATTTCCCCCAAAATATGTAATAGTGTTATGTTACTGGATGTGCATATTTTAAGACTTCTAGAATACACAGACAACATTCTTAGAAAGTGTGTGAACAGAAGTTCAGTTTCTTCCAGGAATGTAACATTAAGATTTTCATGGAATCTTGAAAACTATCTTCATTTAAAACATTTTTCGTTAGTTTTGATTTCTTCAATAATGGCTCTATTGACACTTTTTGAAACACTGGCTGTTAATTTAGTCTACTGTGTTAGTTTTATACTTACAACAAAAGATGTAAGTGCCTAATGAAGGTCTGGCTCCATTCACAAGAAGTAGATAGAAGAACAATCTTTGTAAGAATGGTTTGTGGAAGAATGAATGAAGAAAGTCATGTGTGTGCAACACATCAGTTTCCAAGAACTGTCTGTTACGAGTGTCTGTAAATTGTATTGTGACTTTGTAGGTTCGTAAAATTAAAAGTCAAGTTTGCGGAAAATCAAAATGCTCTTTATTTCCATAGAAAGACACTGTTTGTACACCCCTTTGCATCAAGCTAATGTAACATAAACCAGCACAATCTCTCGTCATTCCTGCACACATAAATAAACAAAAGAGTTCACTTTCAAATCACAGTTGCAAGCGCGCAATTATCGAGTCCTATTACGACTGTCACGATAAACTAGCCACGGCTTCTTTTATATCTCTGCTCACTCTTCCAGAAATTAGTGAAATTTTTTGTAACAATCAAGAAAGCGAACCTTCCAGTTATCTATCTTTATCTGTTTCGGCAAGCTTTTTATCTCCGCGTTGCACTAACTGTGCCTTTATGCGTGCCGGCCGCAACAATGTGATCGGCGACACTATGGAACATTATTTCTATCATGTCCAAAACAAGGTTTCCTTCTGTCCAATACTCTAGAAGCAGGTTTTCTTGTATCTGTAGATTAGTTGTCTTAAAACAAGCTAGAGGATTATGCCAAGTTTAGTACACAGTTTCTCTTAGATTATTAGGCTTAAAAATTTGCAAATATTTTAAAGTCTGGTCGCTATGTAATGCCTTTAAAATATTGTTCTCTTTGTATAACCAAGAGGAAATGAAATGTGTAGTGTTTAACACCCGCTTTTACTACATACGGCACCGCAGGTGGTGACACTGATGATACATGAGATGAAGATGGAGCACCGGTGGAATGAGATGGCGGGGGAAACCGGAGGTCACGGAGAAAACCCGCCCCAGCGCTGTGTTGTCCACTATAAATCTCACTTTGCGGTCGCCTGGGATCGAACCCGGGCCACCTTGGTAAGAGCCAAGTGGTCTAACCACTGAGCCACAGTGTGGCCTATAACCAAGAGGAGGGGGAGACATACCATTTCAGAAAATATGAGTATTTTAGCATGCAAACCAATATCAATCAGTATCTCAGAAATCTATGTAACTGTTTGCTTTAGCAAGATGTATATTTTTTGTATATTAAGATTTTGTCTATTTCTAATGGTTTTACAACTATCCAAAAGTCTGAGGTTACCCACAAAAATTCAAGATCATCATCTTTCATCATCTTCTTTCCAGATTAGGTCTTTACCTGTTGTAATCTCACATCTGTTCAGCTCAGAGCTTTCTTAATAATCATAATCCTTTATTCACCATTAAGTTTACATGAAGCAATAGGTTTCGTCAGTTATAAAATGTATTTACAAATTAATGCATATAAAATTCAAGGTGAAATCAGTAATCAGTAAATTAGTAAAATGTGTTTCTTAATGAGGGCAATTACAGGCATGTCAAGCTTGAAAGTTCAGAGAATAGTGTACTTTTCATATATACACAGTTTGTTGGCATATGGTATAATTTTTTGGGGAAATTCTAAAGACAGTATAAAAGTATTCAGATACCAAAAGAAAATAATTAGAATCATAGCAGATGTCTCAAGCACAACTAGTTGTAAGCCATACTTCAGTAAATTAGGTATCTTACCACTGCCAAGTATATACATATATGAAACTCTTGTACATATGAAAGCAAGTCTAAGTTTATTCAAAACAAATTCTGAAATTCATATACACAACACTAGAACAAAGAATAATTTATTTGTGAAGTCACACAAAACAAAGATGTATGAAAATAGTTTCACATATGCTGGCTTACATCTTTACAATAAGCTACCTGAATCTATAAAAAAGATTGAATCACAACATCAATTTAAGAAATTGTTATTAAACTTCCTTAGAGCCAATAGCTTCTACAGCGTGGATGAATTTTTAAATTTGTAAATATTTAGTTAGCTACCTTAATTATAAATATTGTACTTAGTTTTTAGTTCTTAGTTTTTAATTTGACGTGTCCTATAACATGTACATGTTTTAATGGATGATTATTTGCATGGCTTAAGGTAGTAATTATCGTTAGTTAATAACTTTACTATCATAATAATAAAATTAAACAATTAGGTACCTACTGCTATAATATACAATAGTTTTACATAAATTCACTAGCATGTATGTTATATTCTAAGTATTCTTGTACAGTATAAAATGCTTTATGTTTAAACCAGTTTTTTAATACTATAACAAATCTGTTTTGTGGCAGTTCTTTTATTTTCAGAGGAAGCTTACTGAATAATTTTAACTATTGTAACAGTGGCTATTTATGGTCTTGCTCAATCGGTTGTGGGGTGTATCTAAATTATGTTTGCATCGAGTGTCATAACTGTGTAGTGAGGAACGATTTATAAATAAGTTTTGATTTTCTTTAACGTGTATGATATTGGTGTCTATACACATTGACGGTAAAGTCATTATCTTAAGGTCTATAAAGCTAGGGTTACATGTATCCTGTTGTCCTAATCCTAGAATTAGTCTGAGAGATTTCTTTTGCCATATGAATTCATTTTTCGAGGTAGCACGATTACCCCAAAGGCTAACCCCATACAGTATATGTGGATGAAAGAAGGCATAGTAAGATGTTATTAACATATCTCGACTAACACATTTCTTTAGTTTCCGTAGAAGACACCAGATTCTAGCAAGCTTTTTACAAAGGTAAAGTATGTGTGTTTCCAATGTTAGTCTGGTGTCCAAATGTAATCCTAACAGATTTACTGAATTACTATGGATATCATTATGTTGCAATGTAAATAAATAATATATTTTCAGTTTTAGACATATTTAAACTTAGATTGGTCCCCCCCAGGGGCCTACTACGGTAGGTACGGGTATTGGCGATCCCGGGGTCCCGAGCCCACAGTCTCCCTCGTGTGGGCTCCTCTTCGTGGTTGAGGGAGACGGTCAACAGGCCCACCCACGTGTAGGCCGTGCGTGGAGACCCGTGTCGGTGGAAATGTTTGTCCTGGTGGTTGAGGGATGCGTATCTGAGCTCGTAACAGTTTTTTTTCTGAATTCGGGAAGGGTGCGCATTACCAATATACCACTTTGGCTACTGCTTCAGCTAAACGGGAGGTTAGGGACTAACCCACCCCTAATCAATCGGCCAGGACCAGGTGTTACACTGAACTCCAGGGTGAGTGGGACGGCGAGCCCGCTATATCCCCTGTATAGCCCTGTCATCCCAGTGGGATGACCCCTTGTTGGGCTCCGTGGTGGGTGGGGAGTACTGGGGGATGAAATTTAATTTCAGCTATTTATGGCTACACTTACACCGAGAAAACGAAAACAAGTAACTGATGAAAAAGAGGTACACGTATCGTCATTTGCGCGTTACCTAGTAATTCACCGTACAAAAGAGGGTCAATCTTTCCTTAAGGTAAATCCTTTTGTTATTCAGTCGGGTCTAGACAAAATCTCCGGTCCAGTTAAATCCTGTACCCGCCTACGTTCCGGTTCCCTGTTAGTCGAGAGTTACAGTGCCACGCAGTTTGAGAAGTTAATGAAGGCAAAACTCCTACACGGATACCCCATCCGTGTAGAGAAACACAGGAACCTCAACTCTTCCAAGGGCGTCATCACCAGCCCCCTGCTGGACGGTATGCCGGAGGAGGAGATACAACGGTATCTTGCGGACCAGGGTGTCACGGACGTTTACCGTGTTCAAGTCAAGCGTGATGGTGTTCTGGTTCCAAGCCGCACGCTTTTCATTACCTTTGATCGACTCGACCTGCCTCAGAAGATCAAGGCAGGCTATGAAGTTATTCCTGTCCGCCCGTATGTTCCACGGCCTATGCGTTGCTACCAGTGCCAACGCTATGGTCATACTAAGACCTCTTGCAAGGCTGCTGTCGCGGTGTGTGCCAACTGTGGAAAGGACGATCATGACGGAGCTTGTCCATCTGCTCCCAGTTGTGTAAACTGCCAAGGTCCCCACCCGGCGACCTCTCGCGATTGTCCGCGATACCAGGATGAGAAGGCGATCCAAGAGCTGCGTGTGAAAGAACATCTATCCTTCTCGGAAGCCCGCAAACGCCATCAAGCTCGCCAGCCTTCTCTCCTGAAGTTTGGTACTTTTAGTTCTGTTCTTTCCAAACCAGTACCAAAGCGTGACATGGGCACTCAAACTTGCCCCGCACCTTCCGCCGTGGCTCCTCGTGTAGCACTGCCAACTTCCGCTACCGCCCACTCCAAAACTGTTTCTGTCAGTACCGCGACCCGAAAATTTAAAGTTTCACCCAAGAGATCAGACTTCCTTAAGGACCCTCCGGCGTCCACCAGCGGCAGGTGTGCCGCACCGGCTGGCTCCCCTTCACCTCCCCGGCGCCCTGGCTCCCAAGATACCAGGGGGCGCAGTCGCGTGAAGGGGCTTTCCCCTCCAGCCTTAAGTATTGGCAACAGTTTTCTGCCTCTCACTATGATATCCAGTGACCCGGACCCTCCTCCATCTGAGGAGCCTATGGAGCACGACGCAAGTGCTCCCAAAAGCCCGAGTCCCACGCGGAATCAGAAGGCCAAATTAAAACGACAGCCGCCAACCAAGTGATTCTAGTGACCAGACTTTTCCATTCGCCCCAGGATGTCCATTATACAGTGGAATGCACGTGGCGTGCGCAGGCGTAAATCTGAGCTGCAATTGTTGCGTAATTCGCTGTCCCCCAGTATTTTCTGTCTGCAGGAGACGAAACTTCAACAGCAGGATACTTTCACCTTTCCTGGTTTTACTCCGGTGAGATTTGACTTACCACCGGAGCCCGGTTCTCCTGCACATGGGGGTGTTCTACTTTTAATTCGAGACGATATATTTTACCAACCTCTTCCACTCTCTAGTGCATTGCAAGCCGTTGCCGTTTCTCTAACACTCCCAGGCCTTTCTTTTACTTTATGTTCCGTATATCTACCGCCTTCTTCTCCCTTTTCCATTTCGGACCTCTCGGATCTAGTGTCCCAGTTCCCGACACCCTTCTTGCTTGTGGGGGACTTCAACGCCCATCACCCCCTTTGGGGATCACCTAGGGCTTGCGTAAGGGGGAAGCACCTAGCTGAATTCTTTCTTCAGAACCAACTCTCTCTTCTCAACACAGGCGAACCTACCTTTATATCTGATTCAACCAGCACCCTTTCTCACCTGGATTTATCTGTTTGCTCGGCACAGCTTGCTCATCGTTTTCATTGGAACGTCGTCTCGGACACATTTTCCAGCGATCACCTTCCTTGCCTGATTAACCTGCTTTCGAATCATACACCACCGTCCCGTGTACCCACCTGGCAGCTACAGAAAGCGAACTGGCCCCTTTTTTGCAGCCTGGCTATTTTCGACTCCCGTGTATCGGAAGACGTTGACGAGATGGTAGAGCACGTTACATCTGTGATCACCTCTGCCGCCAAACGTGCTATACCTCGCTCGTCAGCCCAACCTCGGCGTTTACCCGTTCCCTGGTGGACCGACGAATGCCGGGTGGCGGTGCGTGCACGTCGGGCAGCACTGCGGGCATTTAAGCGCCATCCTACTCTGGATAACTTGGTCACTTTTAAGCGCTTACGAGCCAATGCCCGTCGCGTAATTCAGGCTAGCAAGAGGACGTCCTGGCAGCGCTTTGTGGAGACATTTAACCGCTTCACACCATCCTCTGCGATCTGGAACAAGCTGCGACGCGTGGCCGGCAAAGTTTCTCGTGTTCCTGTGCCTGGCCTGCGGGTTAACAACGACATCATAGTTTCCCCTAGAGCGGTTGCTGATGCCCTGGGAGGTGCTTTTGCTGACGTCTCTCGCTCCTCCCATTATTCCGCGGACTTTCTGCCCATCAAACACCGGGCTGAGAGTCATGAACTCTCCTTCCACTCCTTGAACCGTGAGTGTTATAACGCCTTCTTTACCATGCAAGAGCTGGAGCGGGCCCTGGTCTGTTCCAGGTCTTCCGCACCGGGGCCGGATGGAGTCCACATCCTAATGCTGCAACACCTGTCTTCAGCAGATAAGCACTTTCTCTTGCAAGTATATAACCATATCTGGCGCACAGCAACTTTTCCGTCCGCTTGGCGCGAGGCCACCATTGTCCCCATCTTAAAGCCTGGAAAGGATCCCCATCTGCCTTCCAGCTATCGCCCGATCTCCCTCACCAGTTGCCTTTGCAAGGTGCTGGAGCGTATGATAAACGGGCGTTTGACATGGTGGCTAGAATCACAACACCTTCTATCTAACGTTCAGTGTGGTTTTCGTCGCTACCGTTCAACGGTCGACCACCTAGTCTCGTTATCCACGCACATCATGGATGGTTTTCTACGTAAGAGCCAAACGGTAGCTGTGTTTTTTGACCTGGAGAAGGCTTATGACACTTGCTGGAGATACGGAATTCTCCGTACCCTCCATAAATGGGGCATTCGTGGAAGACTCCCGCTTTTTATTCGAGAGTTTCTGCGAGATAGGGTGTTTCGGGTCCGTGTGGGTTCGGTTTTATCTCGTGTTTTTAGCCAAGAGAACGGAGTACCGCAGGGTTCGGTACTTAGTGTCACACTATTTGCTATTGCCATCAATCCCATTGCAGAGTGCGTCCCATCGGGCATTTCTTCTTCCTTGTTTGTGGACGACTTCGCCATTTACAGTAGTTCTCGGCGGACTTCACTCCTCCAACGCCGCCTCCAACTGTGCCTTGGTCGTCTCTTCACCTGGAGTGTGGAAAACGGCTTTAAGTTCTCCGCCGAGAAGACCGTCTGCGTAAACTTCTGGCGCCGGAAAGTATTTCCGTCACCTTCTCTGCATCTCGGAGCCGATGCACTTCCTTACGCAGACGAGAAAAAATTCTTGGGATTGGTGTTTGATAGGAAGCTTAGTTGGTCATCCCATATCTCCTTTTTAAAGGCCAGGTGTGAACGTTCTCTTAGTGTTTTACGTGTTTTATGTGGCACATCCTGGGGAGCAGATCGGACAGTTCTTTTAAGACTCTATCGCTCTTTTATCCGATCCAAACTAGACTACGGCTGTATTGTGTATTCGTCGGCTCGACCGTCGATTTTAAAACGCCTAGACCCTGTTCACCACCGTGGTATCCGTTTGAGTATTGGCGCCTTTCCAACAAGTCCGGTCCTGAGCCTTTGTGCGGAAGCCGCTGAACCTCCGCTTCGCTATCGGCGTGATGTACTCCTGTGTAATTACGCTTGCCGGCTTCTTAGTTTGCCGGGACATCCGTCGTTTAGCTTGTTCTTTGATGATTCTCTGGACCGTCAATACTCAGCGCGCTCCCTGGCCCTACTTCCTCCTGGCGTTCGGTTTCGCTGTCTGCTTCGGCTGCTGGACGTCGATTTGCCTGTGACATTTTGCAAAGGAGAAACCCGATTTCCCCCATGGCTCCGCTCCGGGATCCAGGTAAATCTGAGCCTGCTGTCCATGCCGAAATGTTCGACGCCAGATTCTGTCCTTCGTTCGGGCTTTTTAGAAGTTCAGGCGCAGTACTGACCCTGTAGTTTTATTTACACTGATGGCTCGAAGGACAATACGGGAGTGGGATGTGCTTTTATTCACGGTCGGAAGAGTTTTAGCTTTCGTCTTTTACCGCAGTGCTCGATTTTTACGGCAGAGCTGTTTGGTATTTACCAAGCTCTTTTATATGTTCGTCGGCATTCCTTACAGTCTTGTGTTCTCTGCACCGACTCTTTGAGCGCCCTACAGAGCCTACGGATGCTGTACACTTCTCATCCACTTGTACAGCGGATCCAGGACTGCCTTCACACTCTCGCCAGTGCAGGCACTTGCGTATCCTTAGTGTGGGTACCTGGACATGTAGGCATCTCTGGAAACGAGGCTGCCGACGCTGCCGCGAAAGCAGCTGTTTTAGCTCCCAGATGTTTTGGGTCTAGCGTTCCCTCAGATGATTTTAGCTCATATTTACGTCGCGCCATCCTGTCAATGTGGAGCAGCCATTGGCATACCCGTCGGAGGAACAAACTTAGGGTGGTGAAGCCCCTCCCAATCATCTGGAGCACTTCGTCGCGCACCTCTCGTCGCGAAGAGGTTATTTTAGCACGACTGCGTATCGGGCACTGCCGTTTCAGCCATGGTCACCTTTTATCATCTGATGCTGCACCGCTCTGTTCTCATTGTCATGAGCCCATGACGGTGCGGCATGTCTTAGTTCAGTGCCAATTCTTAACCCAGCTGCGTGTGTCCTTGGACCTGCCCACGACCCTGCCCGAAGTGCTGGCAGACACTTCATGCGCAGTGGATCGTGTTTTACGCTTTATTCATCGCAGCAGACTGGGCACCCGTGTATGACTCCCATAATTCACCTTTTATCTTTTAGCCTTTTATGTGAGTTTTTTTTATCAGTTTTATTGTCTCGTTGCTCTGCTACTATAGTTTTTGGCACTGTATTGGTGACCTTTTAACTATTTTAAAGTTTTTAGTCTTTTAGCCGAGGAATCAGTTTCAACTTTTTAACGTTATTGTTTTGTAATGGGCGCTAATAACCCTAGCAGTTGTGCGCCCTAAAGCCCCACCACTACTACTTAGATTGTTTAAGGATAACCAGACTTTTGCACTTTCTAGGGATAGTTGCATTTGTTGCTTTACTGTATTTATATTATTGCTTTTGTTCAGTAAGGTAGTGTCGTCTGCATATAACATAGTAGTGCAAGGTAAGTTATGGTTTAAGTCATTCATATAAATTAAAAATAAGAAAGGCCCCAGCACTTGGTCTTCCAACTGATTTTAATCCAAGTCATCGTCCTATAATTCTATCCAGCTTATTCATGTGAGATTGCTTGTCATGAAAATATTTTAAAACATATGGTATTTTAATTAAAATCATTTTAGCCATTTTTGAGGAAAACATTTTCAAAGATTTTCAAAATTAACAGCCAAAATGGAAGAAAAATTTGGATGATCCATCAACAGTTACCAATTTTCCAAGAAAATCCTCTGTTGCTGCATTTCGACTGGTCATGAGACATAATTGCTTGAATAAACATATTTTCAGAATTGGAACAGTGGCATCTCAAAATTGTTTATTGTGCTCCAAAGAAGAAAAAATGGACATGGAACATTTAAAAAATGGTAGAACCCTTATGGCTTTTCAAACTCTAATGTTAAAATATTGGGATGCTAGAAGAATTATATCATTATTAATTCCCAAACAACATATGCATGCACACAATTTTTTGCTGGCACTAACCATTTCTGAGATATAATTTGTTATTATTTGGAATTTTCAAGTAGTAAGCAACTATTCATTTTTTCTCATGATCAATTAAAGAACATGGAATTTCAAACCATGCATACATGCACACTTTTTCCGGTTTAAGAAAATTTAGCAGGAGTGTATTCTTTCTTCTACAGATATGGTATTTCTGGAACTACAAATGTTCAAGGTGAAGAAGTACAGAAATTGGATGTACTGTCCAATGACCTATTTATTAATATGCTAACTTCTTCATTCTCAACTTGTCTCCTGGTCACTGAAGAGAATGACAATGCTGTTGTGGTAGGTTTGAAATAGATTTAAGTGGATAACTAGGGACATAAATCTTAAAACTGTACACAAAGTAACAATTATGATTATTATATGTAGGTATTATTACTGTGGTTACTGATATTCTCCTTGTTGATAGTGTTCTCATACAAGTAGTGTATAAATTTTGTGGACCTAATTGTACATAACTGTTACATAGAGTGTGGTTTTTGAAGTTTCTCTACACTGTGGAATAAATGAAATATGGGAAGCTAACCCTGACTTCAAGCATTTGTAATGCTAAAGTGGTTGACTGGTTGGAATGATTTTGGAGAAAGCAGTAGAAAAAGAAAACAAATAAATAAAAATTCTTAACTTACTAAAATTAGGCAATTGAGTCAACCTTGTATATACTTTTTTCTACTTACAAGTATTTTAATGAAGACTAGTTTCTGGGAACTTCTTCCCTAATGTCAGTTCTGTGGTTGACTGATGATGCATACAGTGTCTGCATCTGGCTTGGTGTTGTGCTGCCATCTAATGTTCTGGTAAGTTTGATCACGTCATCTACGGCGGGAATTTAAAAATTCATCAAGAGGTCCTGTTTCTTCGTAATAAATATGTTTTCCCAAATCTGTAGTTCTAGAGGTTTCTTTGCCTGTTTGATAAGTTCTATTTCTTGTTTTATGTTGTGATTCTCAGACCAAAAGTGATGTGCTATGGCCGACTTGTCCATTTAATATGGCCGCGCCGTAGCTCAGTGATTAGACCGCTTGGCTCTCACCAAGGCGGCCCGGGTTCGATCCCAGGCGACCGCAAAGTGAGATTTGTGGTGGACAACACGGCGCTGGGGCAGGTTTTCTCCGGGATCTCCGGTTTCCCCCGCCATCTCATTCCACCGGTGCTCCATCTTCATCTCATGTGTCATCAGTGTCATCGCCTGTGGTGCCGTATGTAGTAAAAGCGGGCGTTAAACACTACACATTTCATTTCCATTTAATATTTCTCAACTTACCAGAACATTAGATGGCAGCACAACACCAAGCCAGATGCAGACACCTGATGCATCTGCATCATCAGTCATCCACAGAACTGATGATAGGGAAGAAGTTCCCAGAAACTAGTCTTCATTAAAAAACTTGTAAGTGGAGAAAAGTATATACAAGGTTGACTCAATTGCCTAATTTTAGTAACAATGGCACTCCACTTTCTGAAATACTTCTTTTTATTCTATATAATTCTTAACTTGCTTACTCACAGATGCTGAAAATATCCCTCATTTTGTTGATGGTACATATTCATGCACTTAATTTTTTATTAAACTATTAAATTCTTTGATTTAAGTTTATTTTCTCACTGAATTAGTGTAACTTATTATTACTGTTGTTGTGAATTTAAGTTCAAGCATGGTTTTCAAATTATTTTTATATTTCTTTTCTTTGTCCCATTGCAGTGGTCATATTGTCACAAGTGACTGTTTTAATTAATACAAATAATAGTTCATCTGACTTCAGTAGTACGTGTGATGTCACTCCCCCACTCCATCACCCGTTGGATAATTAGTTGGTGTAAGCCAGTTGCTTGCTCTCTCTTGGACCATCCTTCAGCCTGATCAGATGGATTTGTCTGCAGCCTCTTGAGGTAGGTAACCGGCCGCTGTGGCCACCTATGTACTACAATTGATTGTAGTAAATATTCCTATTAAGTGAACTGTTATGTTAATTAGTGTCACCCATACCTTTTGTAGAAATAAACCCAAATAAATAACAAAGAACAGAATTATTTAGAGTTACTACTTACATTAAAGTTAAGAATTTCCAAGATAGTGAGGTAAGAAAAAAAATTTCCACGTGGCCTTATATTTCTTACCCAGTTTCTACATTTCACAATGAACCTTTAGAAATATTGTACCCGACACCTAACCACCATTATGTGACGGGCTAACCATGGATGTTAAAGGATAAGGAACACATGGCTAGATCGTACACGGGGGAGAGTAGCTCAATTGGCAGGGAATGCATGCTTTGTGAAAGGTTGGGGTTTTCTATTTGGGTTCATTTCTACAAAAGGTATGGGTGACACTAATTAACATTACAATTCACTTAATAAGAATATTTACTACAATCAGTTATAGTACATAGGTGGCCACAGCGGCTGGTTACCTGCCTCAAGAGGCTGCAGACAAATCCATCTGATCAAGCCGAAGGATGGTCCAAGAGAGAGCAAGCAACCAGCTTACACCAACTTATTATACAAAGGGTGATGGAGTGGGGGAGTGATGTTACACGTACTACTGAAGTCAGATGAACTATTATTTGTATTAATAAAAACAGTCACTTGTGACAATATCAGCGGCTGTTCTCCTTTGGAACACATCAACCTGTTAACTCATACATGTTGGGTTGCTTGTACTTTGTATTTTAATAATTAGATTACATACATACTCTCAATCATACTTCCAGACTCTGGGGAAGATGGGGAATCATTCTAGTTGGAGAAAAATTCCCACCCCCAGCTGGGAATCAAACCCAGGACGCCTTGTACAGCATGCAGGTGCTCTACCGACTGAACTACGGGGACAGTCATCTTTATACTTGCTGACTTCGCAGTAGCTCAAAAGAAATAATTATAATCACTCTAACACCTCTTATGTTCTGTGTCTTGGCTAGGGCATTGTGCTTTGGTTCCCTGCTATGGAAAGTGCCCAGGTTTGATGCCAAACTTGGGGATGTTGATTTTGAGTACTGGTATAGGACTGGTGCACACTCAGCATCGTGTGTGAGTGTGTGGAGCTTTAGGGCCTGTCAACACTTAGGTACATCGTGAGGAAATTGAGTAGCTACGATAGGTAGCAAACCCTGGTGTAGAAAGCCCTTTTCCAGATGGGGGTGTGTGATGCTGACCACATCACCTCACTGTATCGTTTGGATCATTGCCCACATCTGCCTTGCTAATGTGGGCATGAGGCCAGCAGTTGGCCGGCTTTGGCCACACTTGTGGGCTGTTATGCCACAGGTTATTAACCACTTCTTCTTACAGCATCAGAATAAACCAATCTTAGAAAATTTATTTTAGGTAAACATTATACAGAATTTGGAAATTAATCTAAATTTTTGTTTCACTTTTTCTATATATTTAACAGCTTTTCCAAAAATATTCTTCGTAAAGACACTTGTGCCCAATTTCACCAACAGATGTTAAGACTTAACACGGGTTTAACAATAGTTATAACAAAAATTGCATTTCACCAACAAGTGTTAGCTCAACACTGGTGTTAAATCTCATTTTAAACTATCAAGTCAAATTTCTGATGTTAAGTCCTTAACAATTGTAAATAGTCAAGATGGCAGGCGTGAACACAGCTGTTGTCGATTTGCTATATTTAAGACCATGTAAATGGCATTCGTAATAGAGTATGGCCTGTGAGGAGAAATGATTTTGCGGAGCTATCTGAAGAAACTTTTTCACAGAGGTATAGACTGTCCAAACATGTGGCTATGAAGGTTACTGCGGAAGTACAAGAGAGGTTAGAACATGCATGGAAAGGAATATACCGATCTCGCCTTTGCTTCAAGTATTAATAACTTTGTGAATTTATAATTCACTGATAATTCAATTATAATTCACTGTGGATAATACACTGTCCACCTCCCGTCTTGGAACGTTCAAGTCACTTGTCCTTCTTTGCTCTTCGTTTTAAATTTACGTAATACTGAAGAAGATGTTTCGTGTTTCTAGTAATGACACAAACATTTGAATTAAATTCATTTCCAATTTTTTCCCACGTGATATCTTTCTCTTTTACATTCACCACATCCGTCCTCCTATTTTCCATGATATCCTTATACTTCGTCACCAATTCAATCAACAATTCTTTCTCCATCAATGAGAAATTTGTTTCATGCTTTTGTTTACGATTATGTTTATCCGCCATTTTTTTAGTTGTGTGCAGACGTATTAATCTGTGGTACAGATACAAATGAAAACAAAAGTGCATCGCAGTACGTTCAGAAAATAATACAACTTATCCATAGTCTTCTATAGCTGTAATATTCACTAGTTTCTTGGTGTTAACACGTGTTTGTTAACATTTTCAGAAAACAGGTTGGTGAAATGCAAGAAATTTAACAGCTTTGTTAGTGCTGTTACAATTATTACGTTACATTTGTTAAAGTTGATTTTAACATATGTTGGTGAAATCAGGCATTGGTGTTCTTTCAACTTGACTTAAATGAAAATACACTTAATATATTGGCAGAGATAGTCTAATATTCACCATCACTCACAACCTTTGTTGCAACTGGGATGGTGCTTTTGACATGGAATGTGATTACCATGTTCTTAACAGGCACTAAACAACAGCTAGTTGCCAAACGTTTTGGGACTGTACAGAAGTGTGTTGATTTGCGATACTGTAGAGGAAAACTAAAACTGTATGTTTACTATTAACAGAGCAGACACATATACTAGTAAAAATTTCTTGTCATTTTGTTTCTTTTGATTCTTGATGTCTGGTTGGCAATAATGAGGCATTTTTCTTTCAGATTGAGCAAGAGAAGCAGGGAAAATACATTGTGTGCTTTGATCCTCTCGATGGCTCATCAAACATTGACTGCCTCATATCCATTGGGTCCATTTTTGGGATTTTCAAGTGAGAGATTGCATGCATACTAACACTCATATTATTTATTTATTTCATTGATATCATTTATACATATACATTATTATAGGACTCAGGTAATAATTTGTAATTTTAATCTAGTTCTAGTTTCTTCTTCTTCTTTTTTAACTTCCCTAGTTGTACCCCTATTGTGGTGTTAGGGGATTCTTGCTTCCCTATCTCTTTTAAGGTCGGGCCTGAGGAACCAAAGCTATGGATCCGACAGAGAACCAGGATAGGTGATCAGTCCTTTTCCTGGTGTGAAGGTGAAGGAAGTGGATGATATATAAGAGAACGAGATGAATGATAGAAAGATGATGATAGAGCAATTGGTGGAATGCTGACGGGGGAAACCGGAGGACCCGGAGAAAATTCGTCCCAGAACCAGGTTGTCCATCACAAATCTCACTTTGCAGTTGCCTGGAATCGAATCTGGGCCACCTGGGGGACTACCAGGGCAGTATTTGAAAATTTTGTTTAAGCAGGGTCAATTTCAAACCTTTTTCTCCTTCTACAGTAATTTTGAAGAAAATTTTAATTGAATAAAGAAAATGAAATGAATAAGTAACAACTAAAACACTAAGTAGAAACAATGCACATGAGTCATTCCATGTTAAGTCAAACACTTATTGAACATCAAATCATCAAATTTCTTTGTAGGCATTTATCTCCCATTCAAATTTTTGTATAAACCCCAAATTGTGCTCATTTTAAAGCTTATGTGATCTACTTTAAACATATACTATTATGTGCTTCAAATGGGATGATGTTTGTCCTTGAGCGCTACTAGATGAGCAGCCAATCGGAGTACTGCAGTTTTTTGTTTGTTATTTACATCCTCCAACGTTAAGTCACATCAGACAATGAATGCAATGGTGAAATGATGCTCAAATGAACCCAGGGTCCATGGAGCTTAGAGTTACTCGAAATTCATCTTTTAGGATAAGGGAAAACCCTGGGAAGAAACCTTATCCAGGTAACTCACCTTGGCCGAGATTCGAACTTGGGACCTCTTGAATGTGAGGCAGACATGCTACCATCTACGCTACCGAGGCGGGCAGGAGTCCTGCAGTGTTGTCGTATTGCATTCCCCCTATGTGGTGTGTGACGAGTGCCAAACTAATCTATCTCTAATAAATACTATTCGCGCTAAGACAAAAATTCAGATTTTGTAAACCAAAATAAACTAACAACATGGGAGAACATATTCATATTGAAAAATAAGGACCGCGTAATGAACTTTGAAATCCCACCAGTAGACAATTTGACAAAAAAGTTCATAGTTCCACCACCAGAGAGAGGAGAGCAGACAACAAAGATGCTAGTTGGAGAGAGGTTGAAAATGGAGGCAACGGCTTTTGAAACTAGTCCCTCAATAATATAAAAAAGTAAGTGACGAGTGTCAGTAAACCAACTACAATTGGTTTTTACGATTTCTGTTATCTGTTTACAGACAGGCATATATGTGAATTTTTAAAATGCTAGTTTTTGATTCAGGGTGTCTCAAAACATGTATTTCAGGTGAAATATAGGTAATGAACTTTTGGATGAAATAAACACTTCTAAGTATTTACTGTGCATATGTAGTGAGGAAAACAAAAGGAATAATATAATGTGAAAATCATACATTGGTATATGCTTTTCTACATTTTTCTAACTCTAGAAATAAGTGTTTATGTATGTCTCTTCTAAATTCCTCCCTCAGATCAAACCATGAGATCCAAACTATATTTAATTCAGAATTATTCTCACCTTTGGGAGAGTTCAGTTTTGCTGTAGGTTCCAAATCCTTTTAAATGTTAAAAAACTTAGACATATTTTAGTTAATTGTTGGAAATTAGTAATTTCTTCACACTAGCCGTATATAGGCTAAGGTTTTTGTTAGTCAACATGAAAAATTCAATGCCATGGCTGTGATTTGAACCACAGTTCTACTGATTTCCGTCCTGTCACTCTTACCCATTGAGCTACAATGGCTAACTTGCCGTCATGACATTAAATTCTCCATTTGACTTGCATATTTCCCCAGTAAACTACTACGGGCTCTCGCATTTGAGATACACCGTTTGTGGCAACTTAGTATTGTGACTTTGTGGGTTTGTAGAATTAAAAGTCCAATTTGCCGATATTCCAAATGTTCTTTATTTCCGTAGAAATACACTGTTCAATTCTCACGTAACAACATTACGTCACATACACAACACAATCTACCAAGGTCGAGGACCACACAAACAGCGTTTTGATCACATCTGTTTACATCAGCTCTCGTTACAACACTTCACAGCTGTTTACTTCTGTTTACGACTGACTCTTGGCGAGTCGTCACTCCCTTAAATACCTCATTGATAATTCTAGATATTTCTGGAATAAACAAGAAATTGAATGTTCTATACAACAATCAAGATATCACTAGAATGTTCCATTTACCCCACTTATCTGTGTTGGTAAGTCTTTTATCTCCGGCGCTATGTTTATCTGCTTATGCAAGCTCTTTAGCTCTGTCAAACACTATCCGTCTGTTATCTATTTGCGCCGAAACTTTTATGCCCATTGCCGTGACAGTATCGTAAGTAATTGGGTCCCAGGTTTCATCATTTAACTCTTATTATTTTAGTTAACTGATGGAAATATGAATTGATGGCTAGTGTGAAGAAATGATTAATTTACATCAATTAACTAAAATAATAAGAGTTAAATGATGAGGCCTGGAACTTAAGTACTTACGATAGTAAGTTGCTACAATTAAATGCAAGAGCTCCTAGTGGTTTACCGGGGAAATATACAAATCAAATGGAGAATTTAATGTCATGATGGCAAGTTGGCCATGGTAGCTCAATGGGTAAGAGCATCTGGACAGAAACTAGGAGATCCGTGGTTCAAATCCCAGCTGTGGCATTGAATTTTTCATGTCGACTTTATGTAACTTAGTCATATTTTACTAAAGTTTAAACCTTCACTCGTGTTACCTATTAAAAACAGGAACATTTTCGGGACCATCCCAGTCCCATCCTCAGCTGATTGGTGATTGACCACTACCTTCACAACCAGTTGTCATGTGGACCTCTTGTAATTGGCTCCCCCTCTTGGAATATTTTCTACATAAGTGCATTAGATCACTCAATGACAGCACATCAAAATTTAAAATGTGTAGAATGTTACATTTCCTTTCTTGGAAATGTTGAAAACAGTGTTGTTATAATAAATTAATTTTAAAGGGAGTCGATTAATGACACTAAACAACACTTACTTTTAAATTTTTCCAGAACATGTTTCAGAGACTTTGCCTCCATTCTCAACCGGCCATCGACTGGTTGTCATTGGTGTAGTTGACGATAATTTGTCATAGGTCTCCTCTGGTGGCAGTACAAGGAACTTGCTGAGCAAATCTTTCTGAGGGATTAGAAAAATCAGCAGTTGCCACGCATTTTTGGGAAAAAAAACCACAACATAAATCCAGAACCAAAACTACTAAAACATACATCAGGAAAACAAGAACTATCCACATGGGAACAAATCTTCATTTCAAAAAATAGGAACAAAGTATTCAATTTCGACATCACCCAGAAAGATTTGTTCAGCAAGTTCCTTGAACCGCCACCAGAGTAGACCTATGACAAAATATTGTCAACTACACCAATGAGAACCAGTTGATGGCCGGTTGACGATGGAGGCAAAGTCTCTGAAACATGTTCCGGAAAAATTTAAAAGTAAGTGTTGTTTAGTGTCATTAATTGACTCCCTTTAAATTTAAGTGTAGAATGTTCACTCTCCGATGTGATGGTTCTCATCCCAGAAATGAAAAACAACTGTCGAATTTTCTATTTTAAGTTGCTTTCATGTTTGTTAGTTTTTAAATTCCTTTTTGTCAAATCAAGATAGAATTTGTCACAATCCTCATAATTATTCTAAATATGCCTGATTTTTGTTCTAGTGCTATTGTATTTTAAATGTGTTAGAAGCTTTAAAAGTTAGTTAAGTGTTTAATTAGTTTAACCTGAGTAAAATGAAAGATAGTTAATTGTAACGTATCACATCCTTTAAAATTCAAATATATTTTTCAGGAAGCCAGACAATTTAACTGTCCTAAAGGAGGCTGACGCACTTCTACCAGGCTGTAATATGGTTGCAGCAGGCTATGCACTTTATGGAACAGCAACCATGTTGGTTCTCTCCACAGGTGGTACAGTCAATGGATTTACACTTGATCCGGTGATTGCAAATTAGAGTTCTGACACTCTTACTATTTATTTATGAAATTTTGGATGTGTTAGGTTCATAGGGTCCTCCCTATTTTATCCCTCTTTTACATACAAATTATTCTTACTTTCTTTATGTTAGCTGAGATAAATGTTTGGAGAAATAGTTTTATTAAATATATTTTGCAGGTATAAGGTATACGCATGAGGCTGAACTGGTAGTCAAACCTTTAAGGAGAGATACAATTTTTCAGGCATAAGTTTTTGTCTATCTCTTGGATTACCAGTTGGATTTTTTTTTTTTTTAATTTTATGTCCTCCAATGTTAAGTCATATCAGACAGTGAATGAAATGGGTGAAATGATGCTCAAATGTGTCCAGGGCCCATAGAGCTACCGCCATTCGCCCAGGAAAAACCTTATCCAGGTAACTCACCGTAACCGAGATTCGAACTCGGGACCTTTTTTAATGTGAGGCAGACACACTGCGATCTACGCTACTGAGGCTGGCCTAGTTGGATTGGATTACATAGGATTAGAAGAGGAGAGGATTCCACCTGAATCCACAAACAGGCTGGCTATTAAATGTCAGATACCTGGGAGGAAGAAATGAGGTGGAAGCACTCTATGGGCATACTGGAACCAGGGTGAGGGGCACAGGCCACAGTGAGGTTCGCTAACATGAGCTGGAGATTCATCATGGTGCCAGAGTTTACCATGCAGCTATCAGATACATGGGTCTCAACACCAGCTCTCCCCAGCAGGACAGGGACTTGCCACCCACTTCCCTATTATGTGCAAAATCCATAGCAGTGCCACACTCACCCATTGCTGACACTTCGACACCAAAAAGACTGGATTGAAAGGAAAGTGAAATGAAATGGAGGGATGGGAAGTTGTGGAAAGTAAAGTGTGCAACACAGCATTAGCCTGGTGACCAAAGTACCCTTGGTCAAATTGATTGGTCACCAGTGATAGAGTCCTACATTACCACTTAAGCCATCCTACTTGGCAATTTACTAGTGCAGTCTATTTGCGGCTTGCGCCTACCAACCTGACTGCCAACTTCACCCCTACTTGCAGCTATGGGCAGTCATCCACCTGATATGGAGAGCTGATGTGGTCACATTCTCTAGCCAGATATACTGCCTTTCAAAGCTTCCATGGGTGGTATTGAACCATGGCCAGGAACCAAAAATCTACACTCTAGGCCCTTGAGAAACAACATTTTAGAAAACACTGAACCTAAATAAAAAGTATTTTTTTAACTTTACCTTTGAGTTAAACTGTTCCCCCCAGCCACCAAATAAAAGATCCCATTTTTAAAGATCTTTTCTCTAAAAGTTTTTTTTCCTGGTTCAGCAAACCTTAAAATTTATATTTTTTTGAAACCTGAAATAAGTATCATCAGCCAGCCAGCCCTTTATGCCCATCTTCCAAGGATGCACTACAATGGCAAATTTATTTATGAGTGCATTTGAAACATAAATTAAAAAGGCTTTCCCATGGATCTTCAAAGTTTGGTATAGATATGTTGACATCTTTGCAATAGTGCTAAATAAATATTTAGATGATGCATTAAAATTATTCACTCTGCAAGAAAGGACTATCAAATTCACAATAGAAAAGGAAATAAATGAACAACTCTCTTTCTTGGATCTAAATATCATCAGGAATAACACAAAAATAAAATTTGGAATTTACAGGAAATGAGCACATTCAGAAAATTACATAAAAAATAATAGCTACAACCCAATTATACATAAGCTTGCAATAATAAACAGCCTTACACACATACTAGTCAACATACCCATGGTTAGCCCGCCTCGGTAGCATTGATGGTAGCATGTCTGCCTCACGTTCAAGAGTGCCGAGTTCGAATCTCAGTCAGGGTGAGATACCTAGATAAGGTTTTTTCCGGGGTTTTCCCTTATCCTTCAAGACGAATGTCGGGTAACTCTAAGCTCCATGGACGCTGGACTCATTTGAGCATCATTTCACCCAATTCATTCGTCTGATATAACTTGACGTTGGGGCGGACATAAATTAAAAAAAAAAAATGGATAAAGAAGAATATGTCAAAGAACAAAAAGTCATACTACACATAGCAGAAGAAAATGGATGCAACAAATGTCTAGTGTTTAAGAAAATTAGAAAATCATTAAGGAAGCAACCACATTTACAAAAGAAAAAGAAAGTAACAGCATATTCAGTTCATTCACATATCAACCCGAAAACATTTAATAAATGTAAGAAGATCTTTATAAGGACAAAATATAATCTTGGCACCTACTAATGGACTATTTTAAAATTGCTAAATTCAAAAACAATAGATGAAATCCCATCAGTTAACAGATCCAGAATATACCAAATAAGTTGTAAAAATTGTGAAAAATGCTACATAGATCAAACTAAACGAAATCTAAAAACCAAAGTCAAAGAGCACTTTAGAAACATCAGATTGAAACAAGAAGATAAGTCAGCAGTAGCATTTCATTTTTGGAACGCAAATCATTACATTGATCCAAATCCAAAATTATTAAAAGGAGTGATAAACCAAAATAAACTAACAACATGGGAGAACATATTAATATGGAAAAATAAGGATCGCGTAATGAACTTTGAAATACCACCAGTAGATAATTTGACAAAGAAGTTCATAGTTCCACCACCAGGGAGAGGAGTGCAGCCAACAGATGTTAGTTGGAGAGAGGTTGAAAATGGAGGCAATGGCCTTTGAAACTAGTCCCTCAATAATACAAAAAAAAAAAAAAACTAAGTGACGAGTGTCAATAAACCGACTACAAATAGTTTTTATGATGTACTACAAAGATTCCCAAAAAATGCTTCATCTCTAACCATCCCTCAGATGAAAAACATTTTTCATTATTTTAGATTTTCCCAAGAACAGCGCTAATATTTTGATTAAAATACTATATATTTAAGATGTATACATGATAAGTGTCAAACTACTGCTACTGTACATAAATCTGAAAATGGTAAAATATGTTTCAGAAAGACAGAACTTTGAGCTTGGTAAAATATTTACATTTTAAAACTATATATTTAATTTCAAAATCCTGCCAGGCGACATACTTAAACTACCACTATGGACAAGGCCAATTACCATAAGAAATGATGCCAGAGGTCAGCGAGAAATTAATAATGAGAGCAATTGGCTCTAGAAACATATATAGTAGTGACAATGACTTAATAATTACTTTAAACTATTGCGCACATTACTGTAAATTAAAATATCTGAATTTATATGTGAAAGCCAGTTTGTATTTTGCTTATATCGTTAGTTTTTCTACCAATGCTTAGTAACTAAGGAAGGTAAGTACGTTATTCCTACAAAATTTTTTAAATAGAGACACAAATAAACATTTTGAGACTCCCTGAAACCAACAGTAATAATTTTCCAATAGAATGTATCTGATATGTTTTGCTATATACCTTTAACTAGATGTTACCTGAACTTGAAACATTGTTCATAATGAAAATTATTTCTTTCATATTTTAGGCAATTGGGGAATTCATTCTTACAGATGTAGATATCAAAATTCCTCCCAAAGGAAAAACTCTGAGTATTAATGAGGGTTACTCACACTTATGGGATTCATCCATTGCAGAATACGTGAAGAGCAAGAAAGACCCTACGGTATGTACTTGAGAACCATTAAGTTTTAATATGATATATAAATTTATTTTATGGAATGTGAGATTTAAAGCATTGCAGTTCAGTAGAGATGCAACCAAAAGAATGCTTTTCTCTGTCATATTGTCATGACCATTGTTGTGAGGCGGTGCGGCTGACACGTTCAAAGAGATGGGACAGTGCAGTGCGGAGATAAAAGCTTGCCGAAATGGGGGAGGGGAAGGAGATGGATTTCTGGAGAGTGTCTTTCTAGCGCCATCTTGATTGTTTGAGAACATTCCACAAATTTCCGGAATAGTGAGTAAGCTATAAAAAGGGAGCCGCAGCTCGTCAATGTGGAACAGTCGGTCATTGGACGCGTGTGCACCAACAGCTGTGCTTTGAACTCTTTTGTGGTCGATGACCTTGCAAGTTGTATTGTGTATGTGACGTAATTCTGCTACTGTAAGGGTTGACCAGTTTTTTTCAATGGAAATAAAGAGCAATTTTTAGTGTTTGCAACCTAGACTTTTAATTTCACGAACCCAAAAAGTCACAATATTTAAAGCTACACATTCATAAATATTGTCTTGCACTATGGCATAGTGGGCTAGAGCATTGTACTTTGGTTCTCTGTGCCCAGATCGATTCCATTCCTTGGGGGTGCGGATTTTAAGTCCTAGGTATAGGACCGGTGCTCACTCAGCATCGTGAGGAAATTGAGGAACTATGTTAGGTAGCAAACACTGGTCTAGAAAGCCAACTTTCCGGCTGGGAGTGCCATGATGCTGACCACATCTCCTTGTATCAATTGGATGATTGCCCACCTCTGCCTTGTGTATGTGGGCATGAGGCTGGCAGTTCCTTCTAAGCAGAGGAAGTACTCTATTCCATCCAAAATTTGACTCTCTGAATCTAAAAAGGATTTTTAGAGAAAAGTCTGTGTGTGCATGCAACTGTCCATCTTTGAACACTGTAACTCAAAAACTGAAAGTGAGTTGTATTTAAGATCACTGTCTTTTAAGGATGCAACACGAAAACTTTGAAGAAAATCCCTCACACCAAACTACATGTAACCTGAAAAATATTTTGATCATTTTTATTCTTCAATAACAGCTGTAAAGATTTTGATCACCATATGTTTTAAAATACTCGTATTATGACAAATGTAAATACTTCTCAAGTTCTCTTCATTCTCATTTACTTTTGCTAACTGGTGAAGCATAAGATATGGACAATAGTTTAACTACTATTGTATTATTCATAATTGTATTACTCATAAGAAATGTATTATTCTTATGGGTACAAATTTGACGAAGCCATGAATATTGTATATTCCTAAGGTGAATAAAACTATCTATCTACCTATCTAAAATCTTTTAGATTTCATTATAGCACATAACTTATGTCTTCCCCCCACCCCTTATTTCAGAGATAACCATTTCTGAGTTATTCCTTTTTGTAGGTTTTTATTTTCCAACACTTACATTCTTCTCAAATGGAAAGTTGTAATTCATGTTTTTTTTCTCTTAGGCATGCAAAGAAAATGGGATTTCAAAGCCATCACAGAATGATCCACTCTTAAAATATTTGACTATTTTTTAACCTTCTATATTCTCTTATTCCCGATATATTCACAAGGAAGTATGTAATAAAACCGTTTCTATAAATGTGTATCTCAATTAACACAAAGAAAATATAAGAATAAGCTTTTGTTAAGTATAATTATTGAAGAACGGGGAGAGAAAGTAATGCGAAGGTAACAGACCGAATAATTTTCTTATTCTAAATGTATTTTAAAACAATACCTGTAAATAAAACATTGTAGTATTATTTCTAAAGCTGTTTTGATAATTAATGTTTTACTTTCCATTTATAAGATCAATCAGTGATAATTGAGTGTTCCAACACACATAAACTGTACGTAGGCAAACTATGAAAGGTAGAATCAAAACCGAAAAATTCAGTGCCATAGCCAGGATTTCAACCATGGATAAATGGAAAACTATAACAAAAGACCTTAAGTACTTATGAATCATAAGTTGACATTGGGGTATGTGATCTCGAATTGAGATTTCCTCATGATCTACCAAGAAAATATGATTCAGTTGGGGAATTTAATGTTGTAATGCAATGTTGCCATGTTACCTCTGAGTTAAGAGCAGCCATGCATAGATTGAAAGATACGTGGTTCAAATCTCAGCTGTTGCGTTGAACTTTCAGTTCTGATTCTACTTTTCATAAATGTTTTGTTCTTTCAAGATTATTAAAACTTTTAGTTCAACAAACATATTTTATTGTAAAGCATAGTCTGATAGCTGCATTTCCTTTGTTCCTCAGAAGGGTAAGCCTTATGGATGCAGATATGTGGGCTCAATGGTTGCTGATGTCCACAGAACACTTAAAAATGGAGGAATATTTATGTATCCTGCAACAGCTGAAGCACCTAATGGAAAGGTTTGCATGTTCATTTATTTACAATGTTTTTCTTAGTTATAAAAAAGCTGAGATCACTAACAAACTATGTATGAAGGTGAGTCAAATGAAAACCTTAAATATTTTTTTAAATATTATTTATTGTGCAGAAGTGGTATAAAGCTGTATCACTTTCCAACATAACCTTCCCCATGCTCAATGCAAGTCCTCCAGTGCTTACAAAGTGCATAAATGCCTTCAGAAAAAAAAATTCTTTTGGTAGTCTGCACAACCACTCATGCACTGCGTGGCATACCTCTGACTCATGACTAATCTGTAAACATGCTGCAATGTCAGTCAGTGTCACTCGGCGGTTTTCCTTCACTATGACATCAACTGCTACAATGTTCTGTGGAGTCACAACTCGTGCCTGAGCTGGACATGGAGCATCTTCCACTGAAGTCACACCATTTGCGAACTTCCTACTCCATTTATAGACTTGCTGCTGTGACAAACATGCATCACCATACTGAACCTTCATTAGACGATGAATTTCAATAGGTTTCACACCTTCACTATGCAAAAACCAAATAAGAGAACACTCTTATTTCTTCACTCTTTGAAGAAAATCCAAATTTCAAGTTCATCAAGATACCGACAGAGACGCACCTATCACCTCCGAGGAGTTCACTGAACCGGCATCCATTAGTCGACAACAGCTGATGATGTTAGGAAGATCCTAACGAAACGCATTCTAGGTAAATACTAGCAATAAATGGAGCATTGAGTATTAGTTCGACTGAAAATTGTATTAAGAGAACACTGTTCTTCCCTGGTGCAAGTCGTAAGTGGGGCGGCCATCTTTACACTGATACTGCGACGGTATGTGTGCATCTGCACTATGCTGCCACCTACAGGCCATTCTGCATGCTGTTTGTAGCACGCTTACCAACTTACAGGATAATGGCACGAAATTTCGATTTGTTATTACAAATTTAAGGTTTTCATTTGACTCACCCTCGTATTAATGACTAATACATAGGTTAAGAGGGGCCTGGGATTCGTTACACTACTATTATGTGTTTCAAATGGGAACAGTTCTGGACTCTTCTGGCAAATCAGATGCATTAGCATGCTCAGCATTACCACCTCGTTACCCCCACTCTTTTCATATGTCCCTCTCTCTTGTGCATGTGCAAGTCTTCTTGGCACTAAATGTAAGGAAACCCAAACTGAATTTTTCCGACTTTAATAATAATGAAGTTGTTGACATCACAACTGCAACATAGATGTTTGCATATTATGTATAAGTATGATTTAAATGCTATAATTATAATTAAGTTTATGAATTACCTATTTTTTTATACAATGGAGCTGCCAATGGCTCATCCTAGCTGTGAATGTCATTTATGTCAAGAGAATGTTCATCATTGTCACTGTCTTTATCGTCTGAGTCTTGCAAATTGATGATGATAGGCTTCAAAATCTCATCATGTGTTATTTCTTTCCAGAAGTCGTCTTCTTATAGTTTATCTCCATGTCTTGCGCAATTTTCCCAATCTTGTGTTACCTTGTCAATTTCTTCGTAAATGTCATTTAAGGTCTTAAAAGTATTATTTTGGTTTGCAACATAATTTGAACCCATATTAACTCAATTGGATTGTGCTGACAGTGGTAAGAGTGAAGGTGGATTACCTATTACTAACAGCAAAAATTGGTACATGCTACAGAGACAGAAAGGAACATTATAGAGGCGTATTTATGCTGTGTATTTGAGTATACATTACATTATTTGAATATATATTATGTATAAGCAAATCTGCATAGTCTACAAATGCTTCATTTATATGGGGTGACTTATAAAACTACTCTACTGTTTGAAGTGTTATTAAATACCATATTATACTTAAGTTTTATTGATAATTTAGTCATTTTAATTGTATATACCAGGTGAGTCACCTGCCCCTATTTATTTTTGAATTTATGCAACCTGCTAAGTGAAATGTGACTTATGCCTTTCTTAATTGCATTGTAATGGATGATTTGCAGAGCAGTTTATAGAGAAAGAGTACATACCGCAGTGTATAAGTGTTGTATGGGACAGAAAGCAATCACTATGTATATCGATTACAAAAACATCATACCCAAACACAGAGAGCTTCATTAGCAATGTTAGGTGAGTTTACAAACTTTTATTCATTAGCGTACATTCACACACACACACCTTTAAACATGCCCCTGAAGGAACAGCCTATCACAATAGCACTGGAACACAAAATGGCAGATCTACACAGTGGGACCAATTGAATTAAAATCTTCAGTCAACACATGTTTTTGTTGTACAGCCATGTCAAAAAGTGCTAAGAACTAGGTAGATTGTTTTCGCATCTGTCACAAATTACGGCAGTTTTTAGCTCATTCAGTAATTGTAATCGCAAATGCAGTTCTTTTACTTCCGTTAAAACTACCAAAACACTCTATAAAGCTGTAAAGGGCGTGTAAAGATCTGAAGTGAAAGTATGAGGACTGCGATTTACTATTCATAGAGAAACCTCAGCTTGCAAGGTAACGTTCGCTCAATGGTATCATCTCAGTTACCTCACCACTCGGCCACTATAAGTTGGGTTCAAATCCTTCATGTTCAGCTCTGAAATTTTTTTACCCTTTGTTTTACCTCTTGTGTTTTATAATATATAATAATCACCATGTTTTCCACTGGCAGGTTAGATATGAATTTATAGTTCGTAGTAAATATTTTATGATAGTGGGTATTGCCCTTGACCCATTCAACCAAGTTTCAAACACTTCATAAATGCAAAGTGGCTTTAGCTACTTGCGCCTGTGTCAATGTTTGACATAAATGAACACTTCATTATATCGAAAATGGTACAGATTATAAATGACCATAAAACTAAGTATAATCCCTAATTATTGGATTGTCATTCTTTGGCTCACAAGAAAACCATTAGCAACAATAAATAATTTTATTGTTTTGTTTTGCTTATTGTTTGTATTTTAGTAACTAAAATATAGACAATATAGACTAGGAGAAAGGAAGAAAAAACAACCATGTCACATTGTTTCGAATCTAGCCTTGCAGCCCCATATGCACACAGCTAAGCATCTTGACCAGCTGCCAGGTATTCTATGTTGCTCATTGGGAAAGCATTCGTTTATCACCTTGCTAGTATTATATGCATGAAAAATCATATTTTATTTAAGCTTTTCGCAGCTTCTTGGTCCTCATTTAGGGCTGTAAGTATTAATGTATATTACCGATTAGAAGGGCAGAGCTGCAATAGCGTCCTTTGTGCTAAAAGGGTCAATGTTTTCACATTAGACTATGAACTACGGGTTGCATAGATCAGAATAAATAGGGGCAGATGACTCACCTGATATAATCTTTTCAAGAACACTTATTATATAATGTTATTATTTTAGATATATTAACTAAGATGAATAATAACTATTTAGTAATTATTCTGGAACTTTTAATGTTTTCAGCTACGGCTTTTGTATGAGTGCAATCCAATGGCGTTTATTGTCATAAAAGCTGGTGGGCTTGCAACTAATGGAAAAATTTCCATACTGGATATTGTGCCAGAGAAGATTCATCAGAGGACCCCTATTTTCCTTGGCTCTCAGAAGGATGTTGAAGAACTGATGACCTACACTGATGGATGTGGTTGTCCCTAGTTTCTGATATTTTAATTCCTTTGTCAGTTTACCAAAGCAAGTTTGTGTAACCTTAGAAACTTCAGCAATTTCAACTTTTATAGATATTTCAGCCAATAAAGTTTGTGCATAATGTATTCTTTTATGTACTGGGTGATTAATCTGAAACTTGCAACCCAAATATTTCTGAAACACACATATTGGAACATTCTGTTTTTAATAGTTACTTAGTAATGTGACCTAGTAAAACTTTTCACTGTGATTTCATTTGGTTTTCACCTTCATCACTTAGTGGCATAGTGAAATAAGTAGAATGTAAAAATTATTTGTGGTTGGTTTATTGACACTCGTCACTTACTTTTTCATATATTTATGAGAGACTAGTTTCAAAGGCCCTGGCCTCCATTTTCAATCTCTTTCCAACTGGCATCTGTTGTTGTCTGCTCTCTCTGGTGGTGGAACTATGAACTTTTTTGTCAAATTATCTACTGGCGGGATTTCAAAGTTCATTACGCGATCCTTATTTTTCCAGATGAATATGTTCTCCCATGTTGTCAATCTATTTTGGTTTATCACTCCTTTTAATAATTTTGGATTTGGATCAATGTCATGGTTTTCATTCCAAAAATGAAATGCTACTGCTGACTTGTCTTCTTGTTTCAATCTGATGTTTCTAAAGTGTTCTTTGACTCTGGTTTTTAAATTTCTTTTTGTTTGACCTATGTAGCATTTTTCACAATTCTTACAATTTATTTGGTATATTCCAGATTTGTTACCTGAAGGAATTTCATCTTTTGTTTTTGAATTTAGTAATTTTAAAATTGAGTATCTATTAGTAGGTGCCAAGATGATATTTTGTTCCTTGAATATCTTTTTAAATTTATTAAATGTTTTTGGATATGTGAATGAACTGAATATGCTGTTGCAATCCAATGGCAATTAATATAATAATTAATATAATAATAATGGCACAGAATTATTAAAAGGAGTGATAAACCAAAATAGATTGACAACATGGGAGAACATATTCATCTGGAAAAATAAGGATCGCGTAATGAACTTTGAAATCCCGCCAGTAGATAATTTGACAAAAAAGTTCATAGTTCCACCACCAGAGAGAGCAGACTACAGATGCCAGTTGGAAAGAGATTGAAAATGGAGGCCAGGGCCTTTGAAACTAGTCTCTCATAAATATATGAAAAAGTAAGTGACGAGTGTCAATAAACCAACCACAAATAATTTTTATATTAATTTTGACGTCACTGTTACTAAATTCCTCCAAACACACATCAAGCAGAATGTATTTCTTCTCTCTTGCTGGAGAGTTGAACACAAGATTTGGTTTTCAGGTTTCTTTTAGTTTGTCCTATGTAGAATTTTTCACAATCCTTGCAACCTATTTTGTATATTCCGTATCTTTTAATGGGTGGAATTTATTATTTTGTTTCTGAAATTAACAATTTTAATACTGAGTATCTATTTGGAGGTGGCAAGATGGTATTTTGTTCCCTTAAAATCATTTTAAATGTATTAAATGCTTTTGGGCAGTATGTGAATTCCCTGAATATGTTGTTGCTTTCTTTTTCTTGCTGAATATGCTTGCTTCCTAAATAGTTTTCTTTAGCTTAGTTCTTTAAATTTTGTTGAATACCAGATTATGTTGCATGTTTTCTTTTGCTTCTTTTGTTCCTAGTAGTATTCTGCTTTATCCATGGGTATGTTGACTAGTCTGTGTGTAGACTGTTCGTTATTGCAAGTTTATGTGTAATCAGGAGGGCCTGGAAGTTAAGCCAAAAAAAAAAAAAAAAAAAGTTATTAGTGGCAGGGTTGCAGTTGCACATGTACTCATACAACCAAGGTCACAGGCAACAGTAATCTATCAAACATAGATGCATGATGGACACAGTGTTATAGAATATATTGCACATTTAAATTTAAAGGGAGTCGATTAATGACACTAAACAACACTTTTAAATTTTTCCGGAACATGTTTCAGAGACTTTGCCTCTATTCTCAGCTGGCCATCGACTGGTTCTCATTGGTGTAGTTAACAATATTTAGTCATAGGTCTCCCCTGGTGGCGGTTCGAGGAACTTGCTGAACAAATCTTTCTGGGGGATGTCGAAATTGAATACTTTGTTCCTATTTTTTGAAATGAAGATTTGCTCCCATGTGAATAGTTCTTGTTTTCCTGATATATGTTTTAGTAGTTTTGGTTCTGGATTTATGTTGTGCTTTTTTCCCCAAAAATGCCTGGCAACTGCCGATTTTTCTAATTGTTTATATTTTATGTTCCTAAAGTGTTCCTTTGCTCTTGTTTCTAAATTTCTTTTGATTTTTTCAATATAAATTTGACTACAGTCACAACATTCAATTTGATATATACCAGATTTTTTGTTAGATGGAATGGCATCTTTGATGTTTGAACAAATTAGGTTTTTTAAGGAGAAATGGTTGATTGGTGCTAGTTGAATGTTTTGTTTTTTGAAGACTTTTTTGAATTTATCAAAGGCCCATGGATGGTAAGTGAATTTTTTGAAAATCATATTAGATTCTGTAGCTGAGAGGGTTGTGGTTTCCTTTATTAGCTTCTTTTTTTGCTAAGTTCTACTAATGACTTGGGAGAGTCAATTTTTGTGCTATTTCAATAATTTTGTTGTATTCTGTTTTGTATTCTTCTGCTGTGAGAGGGATGTTGACCAGTCTGTGTTTAACTATTGAAGATTGCCTGTCTGTGGGATCTTGGGTTGTAGCCATTAGCTTTTATGTAGTTGTCTCTCTGTGTTGGTTTTCTGTAAATGCCAAAGTTTAGTCTGTTTCTATTTCTCATAATTTTTAGATCTAAAAATGGTAAATACTCGTCTTTTTCTATTTCTACAGTGAACTTGTTGCTTTTTTCTTGGATATTTAAAAGTTTTAGTGCATCACTGATGTGTTTTTTTGGTACTATTGCAAAGATGTCATCTACATATCGTTGCCACAGTTTGAACATCCAAGGGAAACCTTTGGTGATTCCTATAAAAACAAAACATTCAACTAGCACCTGTCAGCCATTTCTCCTTAAAAAACCTAATTTGTTCAAACATCAAAGATGCCATTCCATCTAACAAAAAATCTGGTATATATCAAATTGAATGTTGTGACTGTAGTCAAATTTATATTGAAAAAACCAAAAGAAATTTAGAAACAAGAGCAAAGGAACACTTTAGGAACATAAAATATAAACAATTAGAAAAATCAGCAGTTGCCACGCATTTTTGAGAGAAAAAACCACAACATTAAATCCAGAACCAAAACTACTAAAACATACATCAGGAAAACAAGAACTATCCACATGGGAACAAATCTACATTTCAAAAAGTAGGAACAAAGTATTCAATTTTGACATCCCTCAGAAAGATTTGTTCAGCCACCAGAGGAGACCTATGACAAAATATTGTCAACTACACCAATGAGAACCAGTCGATGGCCGGTTGACAATGGAGGCAAAGTCTCTGAAACATGTTCCAGGAAAATTTAAAAGTAAGTGTTGTTTAGTGTCATTAATCGACTCCCTGTGTTTTCAACACTTCCAAGAAAGCAATTGTATTGCACATTTATTTATGCATTATACAAAACAAACTTATCTTGTCCAGATATATAAATTATAAAGAAAAGAATTATTAATATTTACAATAAATGAAAAGCTAGTTCCTTGTGACAGTACTACATTATGTCTGTGCAAAGACCATGTTACAGTAAACAATAATATACATTTTGAAGGTTTCAAATGAAAATGATCTTCTGTTGCCTCCAGACATGCTGTCTACTGGGAAGAGCTTCTCTCTACATTGCATGATGTGACTGGGACAAATTTAAACCAGAAGGAGGTGCTACTGTTTCCTTTTCATACATTACAATTTTCTCTAGAACTTGTAGTTCACCCTGAATTTTATACAGAGTGGAATATCTTATATTTTTTTTCTGAAAACATGTTTTAGATTCTGTTGCACCTGTAGAAGTATTCGGTCTCTGTTTGGTGCAGCCAATGCCCACAAGCTTCCACCAACAGCACGAGTTGATGACTAATTCAGATGACGGTCTATACCTCATGCACAACTAATTTCACCATATTTTGGCTAAACTTCCTGGTCCTAGTAATCAGGTTATAGCTCTGACTTATGTAATTTTCTTCCCATAAATTGCAAATTTCATTTTTGTGTCATTCCTGATGATATTTAGGTTCAAGAAAGGGAGTTGTCCATTGACTGCCCTTTCCACTGTGAATGTGATAGCTTTTTCCTGCAGATTGGGTAGTTTTAAAGCATCATCTATATGTCTATTGCAGAGATGCCATCAACATTCTGTGCCACACCTTGAAGAACCTTGGAAAGGCCATTTTTATGTGTTTCAAATGAACTCAAAAAAAGGTGACAGTGGATTGGCCATAGATAACACTGATTTCTGCCAGTAGTATTTACCATTAAAGCTACAGAAGTTTTGTTCAATGTATAGGTTTGTTAATGAGATGTATTACGCTGCATCTGCTGGTTCCATTTCTATTGTGGTTAGACATTTTTGTAAGTGTCTGTAATTTTTCTCTTGGTATTCTTGGGAATCATTATGTGACATAAAATGAAACTAGTCTGTCATTCTTCTCTAACTTTGTCTTTAATTTTTTCCACTAAATCTAAAGTACTTTTTAAATGTTGAGTTTCAAACTTTGGAAGCTATTGAATTTGTTTAATATTTAATGTGAAGCAGAAACCATAGGTTTCCAATGCTATAAGTAAGCGAGGGAAAATAAAACTATATAAATCATTAGCAAAAGAGGAATGTGTCACGCAAGCAAAAGGGGACTGGGAGACAAGAGGGCAAAGTTCCACTAAGGAATGCAAGGCAGTCGAGAAATGTGAGAAAATGAATGTATCCCACCAAGACCCCAAGGGTCAAACCCTGGTGGGGCTAAACTGAACTGCTGCATAGATATATGAGGGGGTGAAAGACCAATCAGGCTAAATATAAGGAAAACAAACCTCCAATCAAAATTACTATACATCACGTGATATGGGCGAAACAGTCATGAACTAGAAAAGAGTCGGAGATAGATAAGCATGCGTATAGCGAAGGTGCAAAAAGGCGAGGAAAGTCGCGGCACTTCATCTTGGGGCATTTCGATGGATAGATTCCTTAGTGGGTGAATGCGTAAAGTGATGGAACTGTGCAGAGAAAATCTTACAAATAGGTGTGGAAAAGTGAAATGGGTAGCGATCTTATAATATAAATGTCACATCAATAAAACTGGTGAGAGAAATCAACAATGGAGCATCGTGTACTTCAACTTAAACGCTGGACCCTGTGATAGAGCATACTTATGCTCACCCTTACCTACAACGGAGAAAAACCCGCTAGTCTGGAACATAATCTGCTTTTCCATGATTGCACCCTACATTAAAAGGATCCTGACCTCAAACACCTCTTTCCATACCAACGATGCTAAACGCCGATTCCTGCATCAAATGCCCCAAATTATATGTGGGGCCATTTATGCTACTAGTAATAGGTCTCATGGCTTTCTGCTACTTTATGCGTTTTTGGTAACCCATATATTCTCGGTAATGTTGGGCTACCTACTCTAATTTTGTATAATTCTTTCTTATTGATTAATTTGCTTCCTTTTAAAGTTTTATTTGTATATTCAATGCAGTAATTTAATGAGTTGTTTTCCAATTTTATATAATTATTATCCTGTAATAAGTCTTCAATCCTCTTTATATATATTCTGCTTTTACCAAAATTACTAGTTTATTCCCTTTAGCCGCTTTAGTGTATATTAATTGCTTTTAAGCAATCTTATGATGTGGACATTAAAATTGATTTTCTTTTCATTTTTGATCTGGTCTACTATTTTGGAACATTTGTTTTTCATTATGTTCTTATTTTCTTCACTTAATGTTTGTGTAGCAATTTGGATGTCTGCTATGTGGTCTTCTACTTGGTTGGAGTAATCTACAAATGTTTACAAGTCTTGGTTAAGTATATTCAACTCTGACATTGTGAAGGTTTGGTTAGACAGGTTAACTACATTGACATATTGATATGTTATGTTTTGTTTTCTTGGTAAGTTTTCCTAAACTATTCATTTTCCTGTGAAAATTGTCAAGATTTCTTTTTTAATTTGGCTGTTTTGTTCTTCATTTTTCCATTAAGATATTCAAACAGATTGTTTTCAAAGTTCTTCCAAATTATGCTTCCTAAATTATTTGTAAGTTTTTGATAAAGCTGGCACAATTTGATCCCTTTAGAGCACAAAATATCATCTTGGCACCTGCAAATACAGGGTGCCCCACAAAAAAGCAGGAAATTTCTTTTAGGTTCTGTAATATGAGTTGGACACACATATTTTCATTTATATTTTACTGACAATGTCACTCGTTCATAATCAATGCAAGTGCTCAAAATTATTCCCTTGGATTCCACACAGTGGCGTAGACTTGTAACCAATTTATTGTACATACAATTGCTTTTATTGTAGAAAATCCTAATTTCCTGCTTTTTTGTGGGGCAACCTGTAGATACTCGTATTAAAATACTTAAAATAAAAAACAAACGATGAAATTCCATGGATCAATAGATCCAGAATTATCAAATAAGTTGTAAGGACTGTGAAATATTCTACTTAGGGCAAACTAAAAGAAGCCTATAAATCAGAGTTGAAGAACATTTTAAAAACATCAAATTGAAACAGGAAGACAAGTCAGCAGTAGCATTTTACTTCTGGAACAAAAACCATAGCTTTGACCCAACTCCAAAATTATTAAAATTTGTGATAAACCATAAAAACTGATGTGAGAGAATATCTTTATATGGAAATATAAAGACTGAGTAATAAACTTTGAAATCTTACCAGTCAATAATTAGATAAAGAATTTCATAGTTTACACCAGAGAGAAGATAGCAGACAAGAACAGACAATAATCGGAGGTTGAAAATGGAAGCAACAGTTTTGGAAACTAGTCCCTCAAAATATTAAAATGTAAGTGACGTAATATGATAGTCATAAAAATATGATAAAAACGAATAGTTTTATCAATTAATTTGGATGTCAATGTTACTAAATTCCTACAAACATGTGCAATCTTAATGTTTACTAACCATATGTTATCTTTCAGTGCATCAGCACTGTATATTAAATATATACATACTCATATTCTTGTTAGAATAAATATGCTAATCCCAGAAAAAATGAAGACATTTTATGAAATATCTTTTATAAGTAAATTGAAGTAATCAGAATCCTCTGATAATATGCACTCTGCTTGTAATGATAAGTGTCGATACTGCTTGAATCACCTTCCAGCTTTATAATCAGTCTGTTCTATAACTTGCAAAGGATTCATACACAAATTGCTTCCTATTTTCCTATTTTAATGTAATGATACCCTTACCAGCAAGAAAACATATTCAAAACTATCGTTTTTCACTACTTTTAAGGGCTTTAAATTTTTTATGTTTAATTACACTTCTCTGACCTGCTGCCCTCCAATAAACAACATGGAATATTGATGAATGTCCATGATAATACTAGGAAATTAATTATTAATGTGTACTGTCTTTATTACAAAATGGGGGATAGTACATATTGCAGAGTAACATTATTCAATCGTTTGTAAGGTGTACTGCAACAGTGGCACATACATTTGTTTATTCTAGGATCCTTTCTTGGGCTGGAGTATAGTATCTACTAGTTACACAGAATCCCAAACAGCAGTTTTGTTTATATCGAAATTTAACCGAATTGGAACCCCACAGTGAAACGAAACAATTATTAAATTATAGATGAGTCGAATTTATTACACATCAGCTTCACTTACATACCTATATTGAGGACATGTTTCGTGGACCATCATTCACATCATCGGCTCTAATGCAACTAAAGCTTGATCCAGTGGTGTGGGTAGTTCTGGAGTTGCTGCTGCCATCTGTTGATTTTGTGATGAATTTAAATATGCGGTTGTCTTCTGGTGGCGTTTTGAAGTTTATTAGTTGGTTTTTATATTTTTCTATGTATATTCTCTCGCAGATGACGAGTTCACTACATTTTTGTACCAAATTACTAAAATACGCTATAATTTAATAGCAGTTTTGTTGTTAAGGCCAGTATTTTGAATTACATCAAAATAATTGAAGCGTGAAGTCTTCTATGAATATGAAGTGCTTTTGTGCTCTGTTTAACTTTTTTAACTTCCACGTATGTTAATTTGGTCAATTACTTTTCCAAAAATACACTTATGCAGGAAAGTGTCTCAAATTTGAGGTTATAAAGTGCATAAACATCAGATCTTAAAGTATCAAATTTGGACATTATTAAATGATAAACATGATCTTTGCAACATTTGTACTGAAGGGAAGGGGACTAAATGACAGAAATGCAGAAGCACAGGAGGGAGGAAGAAGTGCAGTCTTAGAATTCCTCTTTAGTTTGTTAATATGTATCATAGTTGGCATAGTATGGGATTTGTACAGTGAATTCAGCATCAGTTCACAGAAAATAACTCTTAACACACTTTGAAATAGACAGAGGGATGTTTAAGGGAAGTTTTGCTTTACAAATTGGTAATACTGTTAAGTATGGAAACATTTATATCCTTCAACTTATATTGTTTCTCTCTGTAAATAGTGTCGCGAACCCGATCGCGATAGCGTGGCTTGTGTACACAAAAAGCCTGGAGATAAGGAGTATGCCGGAAGAAATAATGATAGCGCGAGATAAAAGACCTGCCGGCACCGATAGGGTTACGCTTCTGGAAGGTGATAGAACATTCGATTCCTGTTTGGTCCAGAAATATCTCAAATTTACGAAATAGGTATTTAAGGACGTGACGGCTCGCAAAGTCAGTTGTTGTGAAACAAGAGGAGTTGCAAGTGTGAAACAGTGTTGTGAAATGAGAGACAGCCAGCTGTGTTGTTGTAACGAGAGCTAAGGATGTAATCTGCTGTCACTGTTTGTTATTGTGATCGACCTTGGTAGACTGATGGTGTACGTAACGTAATGCTGCTGTAATCTATAAGAATATTTCTACGAAAATAAAGGAGATTTTTAATTTCTGCAACTCGGCCTTTTAATTCTACGAACCCACAAAGTCACAATATATATGATTTGTTTCCTTCCTTCTATTTTTGCCTTGAAGTTCTTTTTGTTAATTTCAATTGAAATAAATTGTAGCATATAGCTATTAATAATAATTACTTGAGTCAAATGTTTTCCACGAATTTCACCTACACCTATCAGACCTTATATATGTTTTGAGAGCCATTGCTCTCATCCTCAGCTGAAGATAGACTGGAGTTGGCAGCACGATAGAACTGGATAGGAAACTAATGGATTAATATAATTTTGAATCAAACTAATACTCAATGCTCCTCTTATTGCTAATATTTACCTAGAACGCGTTTTGTTAGGATCTTCCTAACATCATCAGCTGTTGTCGACTAATGGAAGTTGGTTTGGTGAACTCATTGGAGGCGATAGGTGCATCTCTGTCTGTATCTTGATGAATTTGAAGTTTGGGTTTTCTTCAAAGGTTGTGTCGAAATTAAACAATTTTCTTTCATATTTCTTTATGAAGATTTTTTCCCACATGGTTAATGCAGCTGGACCTTGGGCACTTTTTAATAAGTGGATTTTTCGTTTTATATCATGATTCTCCTTCCAAAAATGGTACGCTACCACCGATTTATCTGTTTCTTTGTTCCTAAAATGCTCTTTAAATCTAATGTTCAAGTTCCTTTTTGTTTTTCCAATGTAAAAGTTGTCACAGCCTTTGCAGTTTTTTAGGAACATCAGGAACAAAGAAATAGATAAATTGGGGGTAGCGTACCATTTTTGGAAAGAGAATCATGATATAGAACAAGAAATCCACTTATTAAAAAGTGTCCAAGGTCCAGCTGCATTAACCATATGGGAAAAAATCTTCATAAAGAAATATGAAAGAAAATTGTTTAATTTTGACACTACCTTTGAAGAAAACCCAAACTTCAAGTTCATCAAGATACTGATAGAGACGCACCTATCGCCTCCAATGAGTTCACCAAACCAACGTCCATTAGTCGACAACAGCTGATGATGTTAGGAAGATCCTACGAAACGCGTTCTAGGTAAATACTAGCAATAAGTGGAGCATTGAGTATTAGTTCGACTCTAAATTATATTAATTTTGTGCTTCATTGTATCATAGTCCTTACACATTGGAACTAATGGATTATTAAGAAATTGCTCTGCAGGTCTCTTGCAATCAAACTTCCCCTAGATATGGAATTTCTGGTGGCAGCACTGATTGCAATGAGAGTATGTTTATAAGGTTCCACAAGTTAAAAAGTCTGCTAGGTTCACATACATAATTTATGAAAGATTATATAGTTAAATAATATGAAACTCACCTGTTTAAAGATGATGTTGAAGGTGTTGATAATTTTCTTGAAGACGTAGATTCACTCACTTTAATTTATTTTCAAACACTGTAATTAAAATTTCTTTCATTACAGATGTTATGTAATCTGTCAGCTTATAAACACGTCAATACATCGTAATGATTATTACTGGCAGTCAGTGATTATGTGCAATAAATATACTGTTAACAATAATAATCGGTCAGTTGGTCAGAGCAGATTGGGAAAATCTGGGAGATCAATGTTAACTTGAAAGGAAGGCACCAACTCAGCATGGAATTTGAGGTGACCATTACATGCCACGAAGATATCTCTAGGGCTGAGTTGGAAATAGGCGTAATGATTCTACTGAATCTGTAAATTGTGGGATTTTGTGATTAATGTTGTGAAGAGTCAACAAATTATTTAAATATGCCTGACTGGAGGAATTTAGTAACAGTGACATCAAAAGTAATCGATTAAATTAATTAAATTATTGAAACCCTTTTTTCTCCACTTATACTTAATTTATTCAAGATTAGATTTTCAGAATGTCTCACCCAGTATCAAATGTACGGTCAACTGGCATTCCCATGGATGCTTTGATCTTGTTTGGCATTCTACTGCCATCGTACTTTGGATTAAGGGACGATTTTATCTACGGCAGAGAATTCAAAATTAATGACTTTTTCTTTCTTCTTGAAGATAAAGGCATTTTTCCAAGAGCTTTAGTTGTAATTTATATACTCATCCCAACGATAATCATAATGTCGCTCCACTACATACAGCACTTCATAATTTTATGTTATTTGGTGATGAAAATTTTTCTGATGAATGGCTAGCATACTTTATGTGAATGACACTTTCTGGTATAAATATGCCATTTTCTAAGGAACTATTGAAGATGTCTATATCAACTTTCTGGATGATAAAGCAACCTTTAGGCATTACTGAAGCACTACTTTGGTGTTAATGACATGTTTAGTTATTCTTTAAAAATATATATTGCTGATATGTTTTAATCAATGCATGGTATAATTTTACGAGGGCTGTTCAATAAAGAATGGTCATAATTTTCGCACTCAAATTCAATCTTATTATATTCTGTTAGCTTAATGCGAAACAAACACGCCGTAGTAGTTTCACAGTTGGTACTCCTGGTTTCCACTTGTGAGAACCAGGCAAGTTCAGACATGTTCAGTATTGCCTACCACTGCAATGGAGGTAACATGCGAGGAACAATATGTGGCTTTGAAATTCAGTTTTCGTCTTAACAAATCTTCAGTTGAGGCCTATACAATATTACAGGAGGCCTATGGAGAGTCTGTTCTTCCCTACAGCACAGCTCAAAGGTGGTTTAAAATGTTTAAAGAGGGGAGACAATCAATTTCAAAGGAAGGTGGACCTGGTGTTCCAGTTACTGCTCTTATGGAAGAAAATATCAACAATGCTGCTGCCATTGTAAGAGAGGATCGATGAATTACCTTAAGATCAATTTCTGAAATGCATCTCATTGGGTGCCAGCCACACGTTGGTGACAAACATTACACATGAGACGTGTTTGTGCGCGATGGGTTCCAAGACTGTTGATTCCCGAACAAAAGGACATTTGCATGCAGGTCTGCATGCAGTTAAAGTTGATGTTAGAGGAAGATCCGGAAATTCTTTCAAACGTAACAACTGCTGATGAAACTTGGCTACATCAATTTGATCCTGACAGCAAACAGCAAAGCTCAGTGTGGAAATCTCCTTCATCACCAATGCCCAAAAAAGCAAAAGTGGTTGTTTTTGTTGGGAAAGTTATGGTCATCTCATTCTTTGATATTCATGGAATGGTTCATCAGCATGTTGTACCTGCACACACATCAGCAATACTACAGGGATGTCCTGAAAACACTGCAAGTCTATATCAGGCGCAAAAGACCACATTTCCATGAAGCAGGCTGGATGCTGCACCACGATAATGCGCGGCCGCATATTGCCAATGTTGTTGTTGAATATCTTGCAAAAATCAACGTGAAGTGTATCCCTCACCCTCCCTATGGGGATTTATCCCCATGTGACTTTATTCTATTCCCTAACTTGAAGAAACGCCTTCGTGGGAGGCATTATCCATCATCAGAAGCAGTGGTGAAGGTTGCAGAGGCGATTTTGAAGGATCTCTCCAAAAATGGTTTCCAGCATGTCTTTGAAATGCTGGGACAAAGTGCATCGCATTCAGGGGAGACTACTTTGAGAAGGACATCAAAATTATGAGGATGAGGAAAGGTACGTTGTCAAAAAAAAATTGTGATCATTCTTTATTGAACAGCCCTCGTATAAAGAAAAAAGTAATATCTTCCTGAATAAATAAACCTTTCAGAAGATACCAGTAAATATAAGAGGCATATACAGTTGAACCAGATTTATATGTATATCAAGGGGAAGAGGGAAGATTACATATGACTCAGAATTACATACAAATGACATTTTGATGATGCATGATTTTTTTAAAGTAATACTGTGGGCCTTATGTATAAAAGTTCACAAACAATAAATATATGTACAAAGTAAACATTATTTAGAAACTGGCACCGTTTTAAACTATTCAGTTAATTTGGCTTGTTTCACTCTTCTAACATTACATGCATACAACTAATTTTGCAAAACATATTAATGAACTTAGCTTTTTCACTAAAACTTCTTGCTCTGATTTAATGCCTATACAGCCCACTTTTTTTTTCTTGTTGTTGTAATTTATGTCTTTTGATGCTAAGTCATATCGGACGATGAATGAAATTGGTTAAATGATGCTCAAATGAATCCGAGGTACATGGAGTTTAGAGCTACCTGACATTCGTCTTTAAGGATAAGGGAAAAAACCCGGAAAAAACCTTATCCAGGTAACTCACCCTGACCGAGATTCGAACTCGGGACCTCTTGAATGTGAGGCAGATACACTACCATCTACGCTACCGAGGCAGGCACAGCCCATGTTCAAGAGGTTCCGTGTTCAACTTTCGGCCAAGGTAAATTATCTGGGTAAGCTTTTTTCCAGGGTTTTCCGTTAATGAGGACTATACATAGTGTGTTCTTTCTTAAGAAGTGTGTTCTAATTCTTAAGTCGGAAGAAAATAAGGTTTTGGTTTTGTGTCTATTAAGTGCCACGTCTCATATGAATTATACTTTCTGATGTAGCGTATAGCAAGAGATGACTGATTAAAAGCAACTGAAAACTGAAAGACAAAACCGCTGTTCAACAGTAAACACCAGATCCTGAAAATTATCTTTACTTCTCATTCATTGCTACAATACTGTTGCACCAAGACATATTTGAGCTAGTCTATGTCTTTTATTTCTGTGGCAAAAGACCCCTGCTCAGCTTGTGTATTTGTCAGCAGCGATAAGAAAATGTATTCTGAGTTTCTTTTAAGATAGAGTAATCCATATGCCCTTTTAATTATTTATCACTGAATTTTTATATAACTGTGAATTACATATAAATACATTGTATATAAATAAGATTCAATTAACATGTTTCTAAATTATATTTTTCTGGGACCTGCATATATTTACATACAAATATGAATTAGGTATAAAGGAGGTTCAACTGTATATGCATTCTATAAAAGTTTCAATATTGTGACGTAGACGGCGAACTCGCATTGCCGATCGATAATGCGGACTGGCGGTGGTGGCAGGGGGGGGACACAAGGGGTGGCACCTCCTCCTACCGCGCGAAGGGGCTCGAAGGCTCCAGAATGATTTCCCCCTCCATAATGGAAGAATCCAGAGGTTTCGGGGCGATTGATACAAGCGTGGCGACGGTTAGTGTGTGGAGGACTTCGCGGTGTGCGGACGTGTAGTGAGTTGAGTGAGTGACCGTGAGCCGGGCGGACGTGTAGTTGAGTTGAGCGGACGTGTAAAGACGAACTGGCAAGGTTGAATGGTGTAAATTAAATTGTAATTGTGTACATTAAACTGTAGTTCTGTGTAACTGGCAAGAGTTTAACTGTAAGTCGGTGGAAATAAAGAACATTTTTGAGTGGTGAAATTGGACTTTTCATTTCACGAGCCCACAAAGTCACAACTGGTGTCAGGAGTGGGATATAACACAATGGAGGCAGCATTAGAAAAGATTTTAGCGGAACTGAAACAAATGAAGACGGCCAACGACAACATCACCGGGAAGATGAACGAGTTAACAACAAAAACGGAAGCGGCAAATAACAACCTGGCCACGAAGCTGGAGACTACAAATAACAACCTTACCGCCGAGTTGAAGGAAATGAAGACGGCAAATGAAAACCTCACTGCGAAGACGGAAACGGCAAACAACAACTTGGCCACGACAATGACCGCAAAGATGGCCGAACTGATAACGGAGATGAGGGAGGCGAACGAGGTCCTCGCCGCCAAGTTTGAGGAACGGTTGGCCGGCGTGAGGGATGATGTCACGAATCTGGGCAAGCGGATGGGTCAAGTAGACGACCGCCTTAATGATTTAGAGGAAAAGGCCGACAACATCGCCAAACCCCTCACCCGCCTGACAGAGGAACACCAACCTTATGTGTGGACGGAGGACGCCGAAGACGCTTTCCAGTACCTGAAGGAAACCCTGTGCAGTGCTCCAATTTTGGGTCTCCCACAACCAGGTGGCGCCTTCATTGTGGACACCGACGCTAGCGACCATTGCATTGGAGGTGTCCTATCGCAGATCCAGGACGGCCATGAGCGGGTGATAGCCTACTACAGCAAGACGCTATCCAAGGCAGAGAAGAACTACTGCGTCACCCGACGGGAGTTACTGGCGGTAGTAAAGACATTGGAGCACTTCCACAAGTACCTGTACGGTCAGCCATTCCACCTGAGGACTGACCATTCCGCCCTAACCTGGCTATTGAGCTTTAAGAACCTGGAAGGCCAGACAGCACGTTGGGTCCAGAGGCTGCAGGAGTATGACTTCACCTCGGAACATCGTAGAGGGAAGAGCCATGGTAACGCTGACGCCATGTCCCGAAGACCTGTCCAGAAGAGTGCGGCCAGTGCACAAGAGTGGAAGAGAAGGAGCGTGCCGCAGCAGTCCGAGTAGTTGTGGCAGTGCCTGCTGAAGGCTGGGATAGCGCAGGCCTGAGGAGGGAGCAGCTGGCGGACGCAGACTTGGGGCCACTCTTAAGGAAAGTGGAGGCAGGGACGAGACCAACCTGGGAGGACATCGCACAGAGGAGCGCCACCTACAAGTCGTACTGGGCCCAATGGGACTCGTTGAAGACCAGAGAGGGCGTGCTGTTCCGGGTATGGGAACCACCCGATGGGAAGACGCAGAGAGAACAGTTGGTACTTCCCTGGAGTAAGGTACCGGAAGTCTTGGAAGAAGTGCACGCTGGTACTTCAGGAGGACACCTGGGAGCGAACCGAACGATTGACAAACTTCGGCAGCGCTGCTACTGGCTGAGACTCCGAGCAGATGCTGGTGGTACACCTGGATCGTCTAACCCGCTACGATGGTGCTGTTCGGGACGACCAGCCTTGAGGAGGGAGCAGTGTGACGTAGACAGCGAACTCGCGTTGCCGATCGATAATGCGGACTGGCGGTGGTGGCGGGGGGAATGCAAGGGGTGGCACCTCCTCCTACCACGCGAAGGGCCTCGAAGGTTCCAGAATGATTTCCCCCTCCATAATGGAAGAATCCAGAGGTTTCGGGGCGATCGATACAAGCGAGGCGACGGTTAGTGTGTGGAGGACGTCGCGGTGTGCGGACGTGTAGTGAGTTGAGTGAGTGACCGTGAGCCGGGCGGACGTGTAGTTGAGTTGAGCGGACGTGTAAAGACAAACTGGCAAGGTTGAATGGTGTAAATTAAATTGTAATTGTGTACATTAAACTGTTATTCTGTGTAATTGGCAAGAGTTTAACTGTAAGTCGGTGGAAATAAAGAACATTTTTGAGTGGTGAAATTGGACTTTTCATTTCACGAGCCCACAAAGTCACAATATGATATCTTAAAATACGTAAAATATGACGCTATTAACAATGAAGCAAACTAATATATACAAATGTAACAATTTGTAACTTAAAACTTATAAGAAAAGATGATATTTTTCTTATAAATTGTCCGGGATCATGATTTCATGTAAAACTTTTACACATCTTTAGCCGGAAACAACAAAGCTGTCGCCATCGTTACGAATGCTAGATGTTAATATTGTGACTGTGGGTTCGTAGAAATAAAAGTCCAATTTGCAGAAATTCTAAATGTTTTTTATTTGCGTAGAAATACACTCTGTTCAATCCTCACGTAACAGCATTACGTCACATACACAATTGCAAACTACCAAGGTCGATGACCACAACAGTGTTCTGATTACAGCCATTTACAACATCAGCTCTCGTTACATCTGTTTGCGACTGACTCTTGGCGAGTCATCGCTTCCTTAAATACCTCATTGATAATTCTAGAGATTTCTGAAACAAACAAGAAACCGACTATTCTCTGTCAATCAAGATATCACTAGAATTTTCTAGACGGGAAACTTTATCCGTGCCGGCAAGTTCTTTATCTCGTGCTATTTTTAACGGCAGGCTTTTTGTGTACACAAGCCGCGCTTATCTCTCTGCACCAAACCTTTTGTGTGCATCGCTGCAACAATATGTTCTTATTAGTACTACCAAAATCTGAAAATAAAACAAATTTAAAAACAGAATCGACTTCCGGTATTTCAAAATTCCCTATGCGATGTTTGTTTTTTAAAATAAATATCTTTTCCCAAACCATTAAATCTACTAGACCATTTGTTTTAATAATCTAACTTCTGGACTTATTTCATGGTTAAATGACCAAAAAAGATTTGCTATGGCCGATTTATCAGTCTGTATATACTTAATGTTACGGAAATGTTCTTTTGTTCTAGTTTCTAAATTATGTTTTGTCTTTCCAATATAAACTTTATCACAATCAAAACAATTAAACTGATAAATACCAGTTTGTTTCGATTGTGATAAAGTTTATATTGGAAAGACAAAACGTAATTCAGAAACTAGAACAAAAGAACATTTCTGTAACATTAAGAATATACGGACTGATAAATCAACCATCAACTGATAAATCTGAGATTACGGTAAGTTAACACTAGTGGCATAGGGCTTTTAATCTCCCCTTAAACAATGATTAAATTTAACCATTGTCTGAACGTTCTTCACCAAATATTCTGCAAATTCTTCTTCTTCACTTTTTAGCTTATATTATACTGCTAAGAAAAGGAGATTATACTTAGTAAAAATGTACTAGGCAAACTAGAATAAAAATGCATATAAATAGTTATATATAATCTTAATAAATTCTTTTACATTTCTTATGTATAATATTTTTCCTTCAGCTGTAAAGGAATGCCTATTTTGTACCATTTATACTTTATTATACATAATACCAGCACACGTTTTGCCAAATAAAATAAATGTTGCAGTAGTTTACAATGCACGTAAGTGTATTAAAATGAGACTAATTGTTAAGAGAATACAAAGTGCCTTCATTCTTAACACAAATCATAAACATAAATAATTAAGTCATTCATTTGTAGCAAATAACTGCTATCAATCATAAGAGTTCAAACAGGGAATCTGGTGCATGAACATTTTAACAACTTTTTTTTTTTATTACAGACTGGCAGTGCTGCTCAGCTGCAATGTTTCATGTTTAGTTATATTTATAACAAAATATTTTGCTCTTTTAGTGGAGCAACTTACTTTGCCTATCACTGACTTAATAAGTAATGCTCTCTCACAGCATTGGACCTAAGCTCTGAGAGATGTGAATTGATGAAATACTTCCAGAATATGAGGATCCAAGTCTTGAGTAAATAGAAGTGTCTCTAATGTGCTACTGTATTTCTGAACTTGCTCATGGTGCTGCAACATAAGAAAGAAAAATCCATTAAATCATATAAAACAGTTTTCATATTACTGATTCATAGCTACATTATGCTTAGGTACCCATTGGTATCTGGTTAACACCCAGGGGTACTTATGTATTTAACTATTGGAAATTTCCAAACAGGCTTATCTGATGTTGCAAGATTAGGATTTTTTTTTTTTTTATAACTTGAATGACAAGTTAAGTTTTATGAAATTACTGTACCATAAAATAAAGGATTTTTATATTGAAATACCATTTAGTTCTTAAATTGTAATATTGTACAGGTATCTATTCCTAATAACAGATGAAAAAACCCTGATATTAATGCTAAAGCATGTAAAGTATACAAGGGGGGACCTAAAAGAAACTGGATTGTTGTCATAAAAACTTTATTGATGAACCTTTTTACAAAATGACTTCATCACCTTCAACTTATACTCTCCATTACATGCGATGCACTTGTCAAGTCTCTTTTCCCACTGTTGGAAGCATATTTGGAACTCTTCAAGTTTGATATTGTCCAGTGCCCTTTGCGAAGCTGTTTTTACCATCACCACATCATCATAACACTCCCCTTTTTAGCGCTTTTTTCATTTGTGGAAATAGGAAAAAGTCGCACGGGGCTAGGTCCAGTGAATACGGAGCGTGGAGAACGACAGACCACCTCTGAGATGCCAAATAGTGGGACACTCGTAAGGCCGTGTGTGCTGGAGGGTTGTCGTGATGCAGAAACCAGTCATCTGATCGCCAAAGTTCTGGGTGTTTCCTCCTCACATCCTCTCGCAGACACCTTAAAACATCTAAGTAAAAGTGCTGGTTAACAGTCTGGCCAGGGGGTACGAATTCCCGATGCACAATTCCACGAATATCAAAAAAGACAATGATGATCAGCTTCACATTTGACCTCAGTTGCCTTGCTTTTTTTGGTCTGGAAGAGTTGGCAGTCCTCCAATGGCTTGACGCTTGCTTGGTTTCTGGGTCATACCCGTAACACCAACTCTCATCCCCTGTAATGACTTTGTTCAAGAAGTTTGGATCATGTGCAATCTCTGTTTTCAACTCCTGACACACATTCATGTGGATGGTTTTGTGCTCCTGTGTGAGAAGGCGCGGAACAAATTTAGCAGCAACACATCTCATGTTCAAATCCTCCCTCAAAATCCGCTGGCAGAGCTCCAACCGATTCCTGTCGCTGCTGAAATTTGGTCGATCATTTGGCGACAATCCTCGTTGATCTTTTGACGCACCTTTTCAATGTTCTTCTCATTTCGCGATGTTGAAGAGCGTCCAGAATGAGCTTGGTCTTCAATACACATCTCACCACGTTTAAAGTGCCCAAACCACTCGAAAACCTGTGTGCGACTCATAGTGTCCTCCTGGAAAGCTTCCTGAAGCATTTGGTGTGATCTCCGTTGCAGATTTTTAAAGCAGGAAACAAAATTTCACACACACTCTTTGTTCTTTTAAAGTTGCTATAACGACTTTGCAAAGGTAACCCGCCAACAGTCAGAGAAACAATACCACACTTGTAGTTCAGCTCTACACTGACGCCGTCTGCACAGCTGTTCCATGAAGGTCTCTACTAAATCCACCTAGCGTGAGAACCCTGCACAAGTGGTAGCGCCCTCAGAGTCCGGTTTCATTTGGGTTATGGTGATGTCAGCGATGTAATTGTCTAAATTGCCCGAGTTGTCGACACAAGTTTTAAAACCTTTGTTTAAAAATTTTAACTCTTTTTCTGTGAAAGTTTGGGAAGAGATGTTGACTACATTGTCTGGTGTTTCTGTGACGTCACCATAACCTCGAACTTTTTGGAAAATGGTAGCGAAAAAACATTAGTTAAATCAAAATGCTTAGAAATTCTCAAGGGGATGACATTCGGACAGGAAAATAACTATAAAGAAACTATTCAAACATTGAACCAAAAACCAGTTTTATATTTGAAAGCAGACAAAGGAAACACGGTAGTCATTATGGACCAAAATGATTACAACCAGCGAGTCGAACATCTACTACAAAATCCAGAATATACAACCCTAACCAAAAACCCATTAAAGAAATACATAGAAACCACCAAAAAAGCAATTAAAGAAAATACCATAGTGCCACATAGATGAAAAATAGCATAATTATAAACAACCCTAATTTGCCAAAATTATACTGCCTACCTAAGATTCACAAGACAGACAACAGCATGCGACCCATTATTAACAATATAGATGCCCCGACTTACAAACTGGCAAAATGGTTGGTGGAAGAATTTGACAAGTTTGAAAAGTTTGAATCTCTAAGCATAAAGAATTCATTTGATTTAGTAAAGAAAATTGAAAACACAATTATAAAAACTGAAGAGGTGATGGTGTCCTTTGATATCAGATCTCTATTCACGAGCATACCAGTAGAAAAAATTCCAAAATTGATGAAAAGCTGGTTATCCAAAAGCAACGTTGCGGATGATAAAATAGAGGAATACATCAAATTAACCACCCTATGTATTGAACAAAACAGCTTCACGTTCTCCAGCAAGATCTTCCAACAAACAGCAGGCTTGGCCATGGGTAACCCTCTTTCACCATTACTAGCTAATCTGTTCATGAGCAATTTGGAAACACACATTATTAAAACCTTTCCACATATTTTCAAATGTTGGCATAGATATGTCAACGATGTGTTTGCGATAGTCCCTAGAAGACTAACCGAAGATGCTATAAAGTTGCTAAACCTACAAGAAAAATCCATAGTTTTCACCATTGAAGTAGAGCAGGATGAATGGCTACCTTTTCTAGATTTGAAAATCATTAGAACACCAACAGGATTACAATTTGGAATATACCTAAAAGCAACACATGTTGACAATTACATTAAATGCAACCCATTCAATCCAGTACAACATCAATATGCAGTATTCCATAGTTTAGTTCACAGATTAATCAACATTCCGCTAACAAAAACAGAATATGAACAGGAGTACGCTCACATACACCAGGTTGCCGAACTGAACAACTATAACACAAATTTCATCAAAAAACTGATCTATAGACACAAAAGAAACAAATACTTAAAGGACATTACTACGTTAAAAAAACTAGAAAACCCAAACACCAGATATGGAAAATTTACATTTCATCCAAAATACTTCAATTGAAAAGATATTTAAGAGCTTCAACATAAAATTAGCCCCTCAAAACAAGCACAACATCCGCAACTTACTAAACCACCCTCTAAAAAATAGCACACCGAAAACTCAATTATCAGGCATTTACCAAATGAGTTGCCAGGATTATGACAAGATATACATTGGTAAGACCAAAAGGAATCTAGGAACAAGAATGAAAGAACACTTCAGAAATATTAAATTCAAACAAATGGACAAGTCGGCCGTAGCACATCACTTTTGGTCTGAGAATCACAACATAAAACAAGAAATAGAACTGATCAAACAGGCAAAGAAACCTCTGGAACTACAGATTTGGGAAAACATATTTATTACGAAAAAACAGGACCTCTTGATGAATTTTGAAATTCCCGCGGTAGATGACGTCATCAAACTTACCAGGACGTTAGATGGCAGCACAACACCAAGCCAGATGCAGACACCGGATGCATCATCAGTCAACCACAGAGCTGACGATAGGGGAGAAGTCCCCAGAAACTAGTCTTCATAAAAAACTTGTAAGTGGAGAAAAGTATATACAAGGTTGACTCACTTGCCTAATTTTAGTAACAATGGCATTCCACTTTCTGAAATACTTCTTTTTATTCTATATATGAAAATATAAATTTGACAATTCTCTTCCAACATATAAAGATATATCACCATGTTAAATAACAAACTAATTTTTACCGCACAACAGTCTATACCACAATGGCAGGCAAAGAGAGGTGATAAGGACATGTGACCGTTAAGAGATATGGGGCAAGCTTATGTGAAACAAGGATTAGTTAACTTGCTTTGGAGAGGGGGTGGGGACACATGCACGCACACATTGACTCTTCTTCTTTTTAATTTACGTCCTCCCACAGTCATATCAGATGATAAATGAAATGGGTGAAATGATGCTCAGATTAGCCCAGGGTCCACAGGGCTCAGAGTTACCTGTTATTCATCTTTCAGGATAAGAGAAAACCGTGGAACACGTTTTATCCAGATAACTCACACAGACTGAGATTCGAACTCGGGATCTCTTGAACATGAGGCAAGCAGATATGCTACCATCTATGCTAGTGAGGCGGACAACATTGATATTAAATGATAAATTCCATCCATCTTAGTAATTAATAAAATTATGAAAGATTTTTACTGTAAAAATAATGAGTAGAAGAACCTTCAAACATGTAGTATTACTTTGTAAGAGAGCATTTGTTCAATAAATCATTATAAAAAAAAAAAACAACATTGATAAAATAAGACCTGAAGCTTTTCTGGCGAAGAATATTTTCAAGATCCTCTTGGGAAACAACCCAGGTGAAAAGATGATTAGAAATCGAAGTTTCGGGAGCGTACATCTCTCCCTTCATCAGGATATCCTGCACACCTAAACAGCAATGCCATCACCGGAATTTAACTGATGTTGGGAGAGATGTACTCTCCCGAAACATCAATTTCTAATCATCTTTTCACCTGGCTTGATTTCCGAGAAGATCTTGAAAAACAAAACATTGATTTCAATGTGAATACAAAAGAAATAAAGCAGAACTTTCTTACATAAGAGTTATTAAAATATTTAGGCACTGATATTGCATATATATTCTAGCATTATAATAGATTCAATTCTCTCTTGTTTTATTGCATTTCATTTTCTTAGTTGCTAAATTGTGACCATCTATATATTATGTTGTTATAAATAAAATCTGGTGGCCTATTTACTCACACTTTTTGAAAAGTAACAACTATTTTCTACTCCATAGAAATCTCCATAAAAAGTAAAAGCCTTCTTCCCAAATGTGTTCATTATCACTCCAATACCTATATCCTGAAATGTGTCAACAGAGGCAATCTATCTGAGTAATGCAAAAACAAAAAGTGAAGGACTGTGAACTTAATGCCCATTTGGGTGCATCTTCTTCTTTATTATTACCACTCTAACGTTTACATATATGCTCTGCAAATTTGTTAATCATTAAATAACTTATGAATTCAAATTTGAAGGTATTTTATAGAGCATGGCATCAGAAAGAATAGGGCTTTTCAATGGGGAAAGATTTATAATTTTTCATAATTATTATATAACTATGTTTTAAGTGTCACCTATGATAATTATATAAAAAGTTAAATATTGTAAATGATGATTGTTCCACCATACAAGGGTACTTTTATGCAGTACCTCCAGAGTTTGTAAGACTGTGGGCGAGAGGTTAAAGATGTCAAGAACTTCTACAGATGTTAGATATCTTTCTTTGTGAATACCAGAAACTATGCAAAATTATAATTATAAAGGATAAAGCGGGAGCACTCCCTTATAAATCTTGTAGATCTTGTAAAATAATTGCATATAGAACTGGTGGAGATAAATCAAATTTATTAAATTGTTATTCAAGTTTAAATAGCTACCTGTGCAACACTGGCTAAGCCAGCAATTATATTACACAATTTGCAATTTCATAATTTGTCATGAACTATGACAATTAATGTGACACCTGCTTTTAACAAGAGAATTGTTTGAATGCAATTATAATCTGTTTGCTGTTAGAATAAAGTATTACTTTGCATTCCACAGTGTGCTCCACCTCTTAGTATGTCATTGGTTATACACAACATATGCGCATGCGCACCTAAACAGCAATGCCGTCACCGAAATTAACTGCCCTCTTTGTTGTTACTCAACCAGTGTATTTTTGAACTTTTGAGAGTTATTGTTCTTACTGTAATTACTTTAGGCTCTTCTTTCTAATATTTGACACAGCAATTTTTTTTTAATTCCTTTACACTTTTTGATGTTTTTATATACAACCATGATTTTTAATATAATTTCTTTACTTTTTAGTGCAATTTCGTGTTGGAGGGCATTCTTTAACGTTATTAATTGTTTATTTTCTTATTGTAATGTAGCCGTATTGAAAAATTCAGTGCAACAAAACTATTCTTGTTTCTCCACTGAACGCAATGCTGCCAACAGTCTTACTTGTCCCTAAATTACACTATCTAGCAGACTAATACAAAGTAGTACCTAAAGTGCACCACATAGCTAACTAAACACTAACATTGTTTGAGCAGGCTAAGTTATTGCCCAGTCAAATTTTGTTACTCATGCACTGCTTCGCACATAAACAATCCTAAGACATGCTACAATTAGACTGTACAGCGTATTTGTATCCCTTCTGTTGTTGGGGCATATCGACATCCGCACCTCATTCGTTTCCACGTCGATCATTCTCAGGATCCAGTTGCCCTCTACGATGCGCCCACGATGAAACTTGCATTGTCCTATTTTGCATCTGTTGATTTCAACGACATGGCCGGGAATGCCAATTTTCCCCCTTGCAGTATACTTGGTGTCATTTGTCATCATGCACACTTCGTGGCAGTAGCCGAACCAGAGCAATACAGTTCGTGAGCTCATACACGTATTTCCTACGGAGCACTCCATTATCGTCGTGTTGTAGGACTGTTTATGTGCAAAGCAGTGCATGAGTAACAAAATTTGACCGGGTGATAACTTAGCCTGCTCAAACCACGTTCCTTTGCACACAGACTGCATCACCTATGTCTGGGGCATTTTTGCAGAGGTTGGCTACAAGTTTTACATATCTTTCTCATGTTGGCTGCAATGCAAGAACTGGCTGGTCATCTGCTTGCGTATGCATATACGTGCACCTTTGGACTTAGAAAATATTCTCGCGTTGCACAAAAGAAAGTTTCTCCTTACTTTATAATGTTAATTCTATATTATAACATCAACTTATTGAAAGCAGGTAAAGCAAGAAGCTCATTAAACTGCAGAATTATATTGTGGAAGAACACAGGAGTATTAAAACCCACCAGCCAATGCGGTTCATTTCCACCACGTGCTTCTTTGACATTTACTTTATTTTTTATAGCGAACAGATTATAGTGTCCATCTATATCTGCAGTTTGCAAGAAGGCTTGCATCATATGGCAATAACATTCAATTGTCAAAATTACCAGTAAGTGCAACTTCATCACTTAACTTTGGACACAAGAATCCACTTTTTTCTCCCAACCTGAATTATGAGAATTCACAGCATTAGCAGAACTGATATCTTACTTGAGAAAGAACTAAGCTTTTGATTCGGGAAGTTCTAGGGGTAACATTACTGTATAGAAATTTAGAGTTAAAACAGTGTTTCTTAAGGAAGAGAAATTTCTTTATGCTGCAATATCCTAGCCTTGATTGCTCCCTTTGTAATGAGCAGGGCTGCAACATTGGGGCCAGAATGTGTGGATATCATATAGAATGGAAGCATCAGGTTGTAGCGATAAGGATTGACGGACAGACATAACATGGTAGTGTCCAAATGAGTATACAAGGAGAATTGTGCACGTCTCATACACATTTACTTTACTTCTGCAGTACTTTATACAGTTTTGCTAACTTATATAACTTAAACATCTTTATTAAATAATTAATGCAAATCACTGCATAGGCTTCAGTATCCAGTTTCCATAGTAATAGAGTCTTCCGGGAAAGGCTGTGCCTGGTTGTTTGCTGTTGCCAACAATCAGGATGCGGCCTTCCCTGGAAGACTATTGCAATTAATGCAAATGTTATTTCACAATTTGCATCTGGATTAATTGCTATATCTATTTGTTGCAATGAATTACAAACCACATCTTCAGGTTTTCTAATGAAAATAATTGTCTCCTATCCATTAACACTGGCTTACAGGCAGTAAAACTGCATTCTACATCTACTGAAACCGCAGGAGCATATATAAAATCTGTTATACACTTTCTGTCCCCATCTGGGTAATTTGAAGCACTGTTTTCATCATTAATTACGTTGGAAATTTTATGCAGTTTATGGTATCCTTTGTTTTTCTGTAAAAGAGTTAGCAGTTTCACAGCTATTCTTTTTCCCATGCTATCTTCCATAGAATTCAGCTTGTTAACTTCTTTCATCATGGTTATTTGACAAGTTCTTCTCCAGACCTTTCTAAAGCCTGAACTGCAGGGGTAAGAAATCCACAATAAAATTCATTACCTGATGTTTGTTTTTTAAAATAAATGTCTTTTCCCAAACCATTAAATCTATCGGGCCATTTAATTGTTTTAATAATTTAACTTCTGGATTTATTTCATGGTTAAATGACCAAAAATGATCTGCTACAGCCGATTTATCAGTCTGTTTGTACTTAATGTTACAAAAATGTTCCTTCGTTCTGTACTAACAAGAACATATTAACATTTCCATGAAATCACGATCCCGAACAATTTATAAGAAAAGTGTCATCATTTCTTATAAGATAAGTGAAGTTTTAAGTTACAATTGGTTATATTTGTATATATTCGTAGAATAGTATTTGCATGCTTCCAGCTATGTTACCCATCATGTTAAAATTGTTGCAGGCGGAAGAGAAATTTCTGGATAAAGATCTCAAAATATTGTCACACTTGAAGGCGATTTTACAAATTCCTTCTTGTCAGTCTTTATGAGCTTATCAATGGCAGGAAATTGAGATCGCACCTTTTTTGTTAGTCTGTGGCAGGCGTGAGCAAGGCACATGACATGTATTACGTTTTTGTAAGTAACTTGCAAATGGGTTCCTGCCTTTACCATATAGGTAGCTGCATCGGTAACAAATAGTTGTACTCTATCGTGTTTCACACCTGAGAGTCATTGTATTTTTATGGCATTGTCAAACACTACACTCATAGTAGAATAATTTATAACACTGACTACATCACTTGTTAGAAGATATGATCCAATTGGGCCTTCTGTGTCCAGTGCTCTAACAACCACATTTACCACAAAGTGAACAGCGGCATCCATTGTTTCATCCGCTGAAACCCATATATTGTGGCTATTTAGGTTCAGTCAATGAACTTATCATAACATTTTTTACATAGTACTTACATAAGGTCGTAGGATGGGGAACTGGTTTGTCAGTGTACTTTTCTAAAAATGCATGCAACTTTGTATCCTGTAGTTTATGTAAAGGAATATTGGCAAAAATAAATGCTGTGCATAGCTCTTCATTAAATAAATACGTAATAATCATTTCTTATAAGATAAGTGAAGTTTTAAGTTACAAATTGTTATATTTGTATATATTTGTTTGCTTCACGGTTAATAGCTTCATATTTTACATATTTTACCCCTGAATAAAGATGAATTTAATAAAGATTATAAACATAGTATTAATACTGCTTTAATTAATGGTTTTAATAAAGAATTTATAAATAAAAAAATTGAAAAATTTAAATATCAGAAAACTTAATGATATTTCTACCCTTAGAAAAATAAAAGACGATTATAATTTTAAAAAATTGACTTACCATCCTTGGGTTAATAAACATTTTCAATTTTTTTTTTTTTTTAAAGAATTTAGTGTAACTTTAGTTCCTCAAAATAAATATGGTATTAAAATTTATTGCATTTCTCTAAAAAAGATAAAATTCCTAATAATAAAAAAATCTGGTATTTATCAATTTAATTGTTTCGATTGTGATAAAGTTTATATTGGAAAGACAAAACATAATTTAGAAACCAGAACGAACATTTTCGTAACATTAAGGATAAATAGACTGATAAATCAGCCGTAGCAGATCATTTCTGGTCATTCAACCATGAAATAAATCCAGAAGTTAAATTATTAAAACAAATGGTCCGATAAATTTAATGGTTTGGGAAAAGATATTTATTTTAAAAAACAAACATCGCGTAATGAATTTTGAAATACTAGCAGTTGATTCTGCTTTTAAATTTGTTTTATTTTCAGATTTTGGTAATACTAACAAGAACATATTAACATCTAGCATTTGTAGCGATGACGACAGTTTTGTTTGTGGTTGACGATGTGGAAGAATTTCCATGAAATCACGATCCCAAACAGTTTATAAGAAAAGTTTCATCATTTCTTATAAGATAAGTGAAGTTTTAAGTTACAAACTGTTATATTTGTATATCTTCATTAAATGTTTGATTTGATGCAAATACATCATATATATATCATATATCATGAATGATGTCAATAATTTACCGAAGGGCTGGAGTTGATTACAAAAGATTGCCTGAACATGTTTGTCCAACTAGTCACTTCAGTGAATATTACGAACATAAAGCTAGTTTAGAGAGGAATACTGTATTTTATAATGGCTTATGATGGTGTGTAGGGCCAATTGGAAGAAATGAAAATCTCAGGCCACATATAGTTTGTTTTACTCAATGCACTGGCAAGTTTTAATACACAGCATCCAGATTTAGCTCCAATGATTTTCATTTGTGTGGCTCTCTTACAGAGCATTTTCGTAGGATGTACTTCCAGACAGATGAACTCAAGAACGTTATCCTGTAGTGGTCATGACACCATCTACTTCTTTCTACATCAAAGGCTTTAAAGAACTTTCAAAACACTGACAGTGGTAGCTGGATGCTTAGGGAGAATACTTTGAGAAACTGGCATAGCTTGGTGCTCCAGGTATATATACTTCCTGTCACAAAATTAGTCTTGGTCAAGAACGGCCTTAATATCACATTTCTTTTTACATCTTAGTAAGTAATTCACTTTATTGTGCAAGGCAAATGATGACATTCATTAAAAGCTGTCATCAATAAGCTTTTGAGCAATGTTAACAGTGAGTATTGTGTAAAAGATTTTACATCCTTTAAATTTTTAGTTATCCCATTAAGATAGAGTAAAACTTAAGTTTTTTTCTCTCACTCATCTTACTGTGTTGGTTCAGTCAGCACCAGATCACTCAAATTGAGATCATGGCACAACAAGCAAAAAGGATTTAAAATAATACTACAGATGCTGGCTAGATATTTGTCTAACAATGGACAAGAGCAACCCAATAAACTGTAAGATATATAATAATTAGTACTTCTTTCTTTTCTTTGCTACCATCACCATTATATTATCATTCATCCAATTTAATTGTAAATTTTCTATTTTTAATTTAACTAAATAGTGTAATTATTTAACAAAACTTTTATGCCTCTGTTTTTATTCACTTTACTTATTCGTATCTTTAAATTACCAACCTTGCAAATTAGAAAATATAAACTTTATAAGAAAGAGAGTTCATTTTAAGTGGAAACCAAACTATCTGTTTCAGTTGTAAACTTTGAAGATGTAACGACAACAAAATATTCTTACCGCTAAGAAAACTTGCTGTAATCTGCCTATGGTCCACTTGTACCAATGTGTATTGAAGTCTCTTCCATCAGTGTCACATCGCACTAAATGTTCTGACAGGATCATAATAAATCTCTGAAAAAAGAAATTAATTTATTTTACATTGTTGTTTTAACACCATGAATGTAACTTCATTACATTAAAAAATATTCAAAGAATAAAAGAGATTTTTATGTAGTTATACCACAGTAACCATTATAGCATAAATATGATAAGTTATTTTATTCATGTAATTTGTTCTATACTTATTAATCTGGCAAATAATCACTTTCCATTTAATGTCTTGTATTACAAGAAGCAATCAACATGCACTTTGATAGATAGAGTTAACATGAAAAATTCAATGCCACGGCCAGAATTTGAACCATGGATCTCCTGATTTCCATCCAGTTGCTCCATTTGACTTGTATATTTCCCTAGTAGACCACTAGGGGCCCTTGCATTCGAGATACACTGTTTCTGGCGACTTACTATTGTAAGTACTTGAGTTCCAGGCTTCATCATTTAACTCTTACTGTTTTAGTTGATGGAAATTAACCATTTCTTCACTCTAGCCGTACATAGGCAAAGGTTTTTGACATATAGAGTCAACATGAAAAATTCAATGCCACGGCCGGGATTTGAATTTTTCATGTCGAATCTATCAAAAACCTTAGCCTATGTACGGCTAGAGTGAAGAAATGATTAATTTCCATCAATGAACTAAAATGCACTTTGATGCTATGCAATGAAAACCTTAAAACTCCATCCTTAGCGAAAACCATGTAATTCCAACAGGGTAAAAGTTGGTGCACTGAAACATGAACTTCATATTGCACTGAACTGCCCACTAATGGTATAAAATGAGAAACTTGTTTCTCCCAAATTATTTCATTTGCTCTGAAAACCGAGTAGGTCTGGCAAGCATCATTGTTATCACCCTGAGGACTAATTGTAGACCTTCCTATTTGAATGTGTTACTGTTGTGTTCATTATTACATTGATTAATATCTAAAGATACAATGCAGTATTTAAATGGAATTCCATGTAGGTATTTATTTGTGTATAACTATGTCCTTGAGGTCACATACAAGGTTTCCTGAATTTATAAAAATTATTGTTTTAACTTATTCGAGGGTTATGCTGAAAGTTTTTAGCAGAGATTCAGAAATACATTTTATTCACAAACTATTACAACTTTTCAAAATACTTTCCATGAGAACTGATACACTTTTCCATCCTTTGAAACCACTTAGAAAATGTCTCAGTCCCAGCTTCTTTAGAGATGTCACTTGGAGCACTGTTGTACGCTGCAATAGCCTCTTCATCAGATGAAAAATCTGCCCTTGTAGTTTTTCCTTTGTCTTTGGGAACAGGAAAAAGTCACATGGAGCCAGGTCTGGTGAATAGAGTGAGGTAAGACTCGCACTTTCTCCTTCTCCAGGAAGTTCATGGTTCTGGCAGCCAGGTGTGCTGAGGCATTGTTGTGATGCAGGAGATGCCCAATCTTCATCTTGGGATGCTTTGACCTCCATGTTGCAAAGACTTTCGGCAGACATACCACTCTACAGTGACTGTACAGCGTATGTCCAAGGTCACAGAGGTGAGATGACCCATCCTGGTGAAGAAAGTGGCCACCATCTTCTTTCCAGTGCTCCTAGTTCTCCGAGTTTTCGTGGGTGGTTCCTGACCTGGAAAGCACCATAATGATTGCCTCTTGGATTCGGGGTCATAATGGTACTCTCATGTTTCATCACCTGTGATGATATTGTTAATGTCTTGGATCGTCCTTGGTCAAATTTTTCAAGCATAAATTTACACCAATCCACTCTTGCATTCTTTGGGCTTCTGTCAGGGAATGTGGCATCCAACGAGCACATCTCATGGTTAGGCCTAAATAATCATGAACAATGATCTATGTTGAAGTCGACACAATATTTAGGGTCCCTTCAGTATCGTAAACTGCCATTGTGGGGCGACCAGGACGAGGTTCATCTTGAAGAGACCCCTTTGCCCTTGAAAATTCACGGAACCAATTTCCAACAGATGGGACATATTCACCAAAAATACGTACTAGTGAAGAGTGGCATTCTTCTGCATTTAACATCTTTTTGTAGTCATAATAAATCATTGCTCGGAAATCATGGCACTGTGTCTGACTCAACACTAACTGTGTCTTCACTCGCTGTCCACGCATGGCCCTGTGGTTGGGGGATCACCATACGCATGCTCAAGGTCAAAAAACATCGCTCTTTCAAACTACAATAATGTCATGGTTATCAGATTTTCCGTCTTAGCACTGCTAAAAACTTTCGGCATGGCCCTTATGTACCTACATTGAGGACATATTTCGCAAACTATCGTTCGCATCATCAGCTCTAATGCAACTAAAGCTTGATCCAATGATGTGGGTAGTTCTGGAGTTACTGCTGATGCCATCTGTTGATTTTGTGATGAAATTAAATGTGGGGTTGTCTTCTTGGTGGGATTTTAAAGTTCATTAGTTGGTTTTTATGTTTTTCTATGTATATTCTCTACCATATGATGAGTTCACTATGTTTTTTGTACATATTTTAGTACATATTTTGTATATATTTTAGTAATTTGATGCTATCTTAAATTTCTGGTCTGAAAATCATGAAATTGAAGATAGCATCATGTTCTAAAAATAAATTATGCATATTACTTAGGGAATAAATAAATCAACTTATATTGCATACAAAACCATTTAACTATTTTATTACAGTGATTTATATTTTTTTCCAGTGGTGTGACATAGTGGGCTAAAGCATTGTGCTTTGGTTCCCTGTCATGGAAATAATCTGGGATCGAACCCACCCCTGGGGGGTGGTGCAGATTTTATGTCCCGGGTATAGGACCGATGCTCACTGAGCATCATGAGTAAATTGAGGAGCTATGCTAGGTAGCGACCTGGTCAAGGAAGCATACTTTCCATCTGGGGGTGCCATGATGCTGACCACATCTCCTCTCTGTATCAGCTGGATGATCGATCACCCACCTCTGCCTTGCATTTATGGGCATGAGGTGAGCAATTTGATTGGCAGGTTCTGGCCCGCTTGCACGCTATTACAATTTATATTTTCTACTGCACGTTTTAATACTTGTAATACACTTTACACATTCTATTCAATCATTTGTATAGTTCACTATAAGAAATAAATGAATTTCTAAAATTGTTAGCCATCCTATTTCCAAATATTATAATAATGTTGTACATCATTACCCTTTATTTATAAAATATTCTAGCATTATAGATTTTCCAGCATTTCTTATTTAAGTTTAACATTGTCTTTTTCTATAGATTTATTAGCACAATCCTAAAATAGGACAGCTATCCAAAAACTAGATTTTCTTGCTCTATGTCTTAAGCCAATGAATTAAACAAGTGCACTACTTTGCGTAATGTATCACTTTTACCATTGTAGTTTATATTAGAAAATTATATAGTGTGATATTACCTGGAAAATAATAAGGAAGAGATTTTTTTGATCAGCTTGAGCAGCTTCCAGTCTTTCCTCCATGCGTTCCACCATTTCTTCGGATGGCTTCTCGCGATCATCTCCACCACTTTTACTACGTTGAGAGTTATTTGCTTCACCTCCATCTGCATCATCAGACTCATCACTATCACTTTCTGCATGGCAGAGACGCTCTCTTGCATCAGCGAGTTCTCGTGCTAGTCGATTTACATGTTTATTCATTTTGCGGATTGTCAAGTGTAGTATTTCCCAAAGATACAACCTAAAGCAAATTAGAAAATAGTACTGCTTGAAGTTTTCTCAAGAGCTTATTTAGCAGAAAACTGCTAAAATATACGGATATACTGCAAAGTTACGGTTTTTTTGCAGTTCATGCTTTTAATGTTACAAGGTATATACGAGGGCCGTTTTTTTTTCAACCTCCGATAGGCTATAAATAAAACACAAGTTCATATATAACAATTTTATTACCAAAAGAATAGTACACTTATGGTTACTTTTCGACATAATCACTGAAGAGATTGAGACATTTGTAATATCTGTGGACAAGCTTTTCAATTCCCTCTTCAAAGAAAGTTGCCGCCAGTAAATTCAAGTAGTCCTTGACGTTCGTTTGAAGGCCCTCATTGGAAACTCCGTAGACAAAGCAGTGATGGTGAATCTGCGGTTTTCTTTAACCATTCTGTTAACTCGTTGAACAAGGTCATCTGAAACGACAGATCTGCGTCCTTGACCCCCTTCATCATGCACATCATTACGACTATCTTTAAACTTTCGACACCATTCACGAACAACACCATCACTCATGAAGTTTTCGCCATACACACGACTCATCCTCCGATGGATTTCTGCAGCACCATGGCCTTCAGCCTGTAGAAAACGAATTACACTTCGCAATTCGCACTTGGCGGGAGCATCAATAATGGCGGCCATGTTTACGTGGCTGTAGCACAACGCCGACTGACGACTGAATGTCAACAATGGCGGAGTGTGTAGTGCGAGAGCTGCGCAGTCGCCGACAGCGCATACCCGCTTTCTGCTGCCCGCGTAGCGTCGGCATGGAGCGATCGGAGGTTGAAAAAAAAACAGCCCTCGTAGTTCCACATGTATTGTTTGGGTCATAGTTTTACTTATATTATTTGTGATTATCCAAATGGCACTGTCTTGGATTTAGTCTCTATTTAATTACATTTCTGTGTTATATTTATATTTGTATATTTGTTGTGTATATAACTACCATAATTGGAACATTGCTCTGTTGTAGCAAAAAGTAAATAAATAGAAATTAATGCAAGCTATTACGTACTTTGTGAATTCTCCCGTCATATCTTTAGAGAATATCCAATTAGCTACTGCTGAGCACTCTATGATTTGAGTTTTCAGCATTTTGTCAATCAGTACACACATCATTTGTTGGTGATCATGCCACAAGTCAAACATATTTCGCAGTATACATATCTGTGCTTCTTCAGATTCTGCCAGTATCTAATAAACAAAAGAAAATACATCAAACTATTAAAATATGTTTAGAAATTGAGTAAAGATATGGTTTAAATAATTGAAAGTTTCTAAAAAAGCAAGTTTAATCATATGATTAATCGAACATCGGTTATGTTTACATCCAATTAATAATGTGATTAACCTTACTGTTAAAAAACTTCCAATTCCACCAGAGAACTCCATCATCAATACAACTACAGGTAGACTGCAAACAAAATGTGGTCGGTGTGCGCATGCGCGAGCAGAGCCTTCTCCCCTCCTAACCACCCAAGCATCACATGACTCCCACCTCTCCCTTCCTGCATGCGACAGAGCGCAAACCTCTGTGTGTATTTTAATGCTGTTTTAATTTTCAAAGCATTTTAAAAACATACAGAAAAATGAATTATCAGTCTTCAAAGTCTTCTTGCATTTCCGGAAGGCCACTCAGAGGTCAGGCTCGTGAAATAGTGTATAATACTGGCCAGTATTTCAAGAACATGAAAGAAAGGTTTAACATACAAAATGTTAATGTACTGTCAATGACGAGTGAAGCAACTGGTGTTTCAGCAAGAACTGTACGTAACATTTTAAAAGAGGGAAGAATGTCCATTACAAAGGGTACACTGAATTTCTCCACTCAAGATGGAAAATCGGAGCTAAAGAAACCTAGAATTGAAGGGGATTCATTTACCGATTCTGCTATTTGTCAGAAAATCCATGCATTTTATACTGTGCGCAAAGAGGTGTCAACAATAAAAAAACTTTTAGCCAGTCTAAAGGAAGATAGAATCCTTGACTGTGGAAGGGAATTCTTGCTAAGAAAGCTTAAACAACTGGGGTTCAAATGGAGTCGATGCCAGTCCAAACACAAGATTTTGGTAGAACGGCTGCATATAGCTGTTTGGCAAACACAGTATTTAAATGACATCAGCAAGTACAGGACAGAGGGATGGAATTTTGTATGTATTGATGAAACATACATCCAACAATTGCATTCAGTAAGCAAGTGCTGGCTGTAAGACGAAGAACTTAAGAGTTACAGTCAAATTTGGAATGGGGCAGAAATTAATTATTGTTCATGGTGGAAATGAAATGTGTAGTGTTTAACACATTTCATTTCCACCATGAACAATAATTAATTTGTGCCCCATTCCAAAAAGTACCACAACAGTGAGAGGGACAAGCCAAACATGGAAACTTTAAAATCTGAAGTGACACACTGGATGGAGGACCACAGTATTGATTTTGATCCTGCAATGTCGAAAGCAAAATTGTTGGAAATTATCAACAGTAAGCCTCATGAGAAGCAATTCACCATTGACATTATTTATGCACATGGTCACATACCATTGTGCCTTCCACCCTATCACCCTGACTTAAACCCCATTGAAATAATGTGGGGTGATATTAAGGGGAAAGTTGCGTGCCAACAAATTGGTGGGAGCTTGAAATAGAAAGAAGAATTGTGCTGACAATTGTTTTCGGAGTACTCTGTTGAACAATGGGTTAAGTGTTGTGAGAGTGTAAAGTTAACAGAAAATAATTACCTCGGACATGACCTCACAATCGATCAAGAAATATACAGAATCATAGTTTCTTTAAATCCTGAGGAACAAAGCAGTGATTCAGAAGAAAATGCAGAGAGTGAATCTAATAGTGAATGCGAAAGCATGTGAAACAGATGACCGTGCAGCCCGCGCGATGGAGGAGAGGCAACCCAAAATGACAGTAGAGGGGGAAAGCTAAAGAACTCCAGTGTTGGTAAGCCACGCCTCCAACAGCATTTTGTTTGCGGTCTAGTTATAGTTCAGTTATCAGCTGATGATGGCAGCGAGTTTTCCCAAAACATATTCTGATTTTACAAACATAAAAGTATATTTAGGTTAATTGATGGAAATTAAACATTTCTTCACACTAGCCATATATAGCCATATATAGTTTTTGATAGAATCAACATGAAAAATTCAATGCCATAGCCGGGATCTGAACCACGGATCTCCTGGTTTCCGTCCAGTTGCTCTAACCCATTGAGCTACCATGGCCAACGTGCCGTCCTGACATTAAATTCTCCAATTGACTCATATATTTCCCCGGTAGACCACAAGGGGCTCTTATATCCGAGATACACCATTTGTGGCGACTTACTATCATAAGTACTTGAGCCCCAGACTTCATCATTTAACTCTTATTATTTAAGTTAATTGATGGAAATTAATCATTTCTTCACACTACCGTATAGAGGCTAAAGTTTTTGATAGATAGAGTCAACAGTATATGGTAGTATAAGCATAACGATGTACAATTAATAGTGTGATAAGCTTGCTGTTCAAAAACTTGCAATTATTTCACAAAAGACCTCAATCTTCAATAAAACTAGTTCAGTTGTCAGCTACTGGGGCCAAATGTTCCCCTAATATGTTCTGATTTTACAAAAGTGATCAATGATGATTAATACAAGGGTATAGTTTTTATTCTTTCCATTTAATGACTTTTAATATTTAATCTTATTTTGAATATTGCTTTGAATCTAATTTTGAAAATTGAATATCCACATAATGTCAAATTTACTTGTTACCAAGCTCAAAAGAATTAGAGGAACTTCTTTTACTAATGACCCAAAAAACTCTAATATTGAAATATCTTTGAATACAACAGGCTGACATATAAAATGTAATATAAAAATACACATTTCATACAACACTGCACTCATATTTTGCTTTTTTAAATTATTGCACAGAGAAAAAATATATAATAGAACTAATGTAACTTTGAGTAAAATTAATTACCCATTCTACATTTATTATTAGTATTTACCTAGAAAGTCCTAATAAAACACGTTGTGGGTAAGTACTAGTAATAAATGGAGCATTCAGTATTAGTTTGCGACTAATTTATATTAATTTTTGCTTCACTGAATCATAGTCCTACACATTAACAATATAATAAACATTCTAAAGACAATGAAAAAGCACACATTTCACATCCTAGTTTACCACATATTGAAAGGTATTATCTACATAATTAACACAGATTATAATATTTAACCAAATTAATGTAATTTGACAATCCATGGAACAAAACACTTTTACAACTATGAAAATAATTCTTTCACTTAAACAAATCCTTTAAAGAAACCTAAACAAATGGCGCCAAAAATAAAATATGTTGTTTTCAAATGCTAGGCTTTGGCAATGAAGCCATTAGCTCTCTTGCTCTCCAATATTTCTGTGTAGTGGGTCCGGCAGGTAGGGCTTCACAGGTTAAAAGATGTTTTTCAGTCATTTCCTCTTTGTTGCACCGAGGACAATTTGGACTTGTATAAATTCCTATTCTGTGTAAGTGTTTGGCAAATAATCATGTTCCGTAAGTAATCTAAAATTTGCTACTGTAACTTTACGTGGGATTTCTAGAATAATTTCTGGATTTTTAATTAAAATGTTCCATTTATTATCTTTGGCTTTGTTAATTATTGATTGGCTTTGTTTGTTTTTATATTTCCTTTTGATTAATCTTTTTATGGATGTAAGGGTAAATTTTTACTTTTGTTCTGAATTAAATTTGCACCTTTTTTGGCAAGAAAATCAGCTGATTCTTTTCCAGCAATGCCACAATGTGCAGGTATCCAATGTAATATAATTCTTTTCTGTAGTTTTTGAAGTTGTTGGATCATTTTGTGACATTCTTTAATTTGGATTGACCACATTTTATATGAACTTATTGCACATAATGCTGCTTTAGAATCAGAAAGTATGACAGCATTTTTTAATTTATCTCTTCTGTATAGAAGGTGCTGGAGTGAAATATGAGTACCCATTACTTCTGCATCAAAATTTGCTGTGTGGTATCCTGCTGGTTGATAGAATGAGAACAGTGCACACTTAATTCCTGCTCCTGAGTTGTTGTCCCAAGTTAGATCCATCTGTGTAGATATGTAACCATTCTTCAGGTGGGTATCTATTGTTCACAGTTTCTTGCTAATGCTTTTAGTACAGGTTTGGAAGTTTCAGATTTTGTAACTATTTGTTGTAAATCTAATTGAATATTAATTGGTTCAAAAGTCAGTGGGTTTTCTTTGATTAAAATGTTTTCTTTAGAATTAGGAAGATTCAGATCTGTTTTTAATTCCATAACTTTGTGTAGGAAACTTGTTTGTGTTTTCATCTTGATTGGTTATAGTAATCTTTTCTCCCATTTTGTTGTTTTTAACCGCAACATTTTTTCATGTTGTATTAGTGCCTGCTCCTCTAAAGTTAGATGTATTGGATAGTTCCGAGTTAAGGCTTGCATTGCCGTGATTGGAGTTGATTTTGCGGCACCGGTTATTAGTCACAGGGCCTGATTTTGGCATACTTCTATGTGATTTATGTTAGAACTGTTTGCTGTAATTATTACCTCTGCATTATAAAGAAGTATTGGCTTGATGAATGTTTTGTATGTGGTGTTCAGTGTTTCCCAATTACTGCCCCACTTGACTCCAGCTAATCTTTTCAAAATTGAAAATGTTGTTGTTGATTTATTTTCTACTGCTTCAATATGATGTCTCCAAGATAATTTTGAATCAAAAATTGTTCCTAAATATTTTGTTTCATATGTTTGTTTCAAAATATTATTTAAGTGTTAAACAAGGAAAAACAAAAAGCACAATTCCAAACAAATTATTTTACTCTTTTCAGATATTCCTGGAGTAAATTAATACGTAAGTTATACCAAGCATTTTCAAACATTTCCAGGTTGGAGAAAGTTGGTAATTTTTGTCATACAGATATTTGTGTATATACACTGGTGGAAAAAAGAATTGTAACACCCTCCAGGACTGTGTTAATTGAATCATGTATTGTATGCTTAGTATGTAGGTATTGAGGGGTTATAGAATTGGTTATCGAAGTGTCACGGTCAGCAAACAATAATGGCACTATGTATCTGATTTTTGTGCCCACTTCATCACATTTGAACAGCACTGTCAAAAGACAGCCTAAGATGAAGCCATGCCACAATGAGTCAGACAGGCTTCTTGTGCACTGCAACAGGCATTTGAGCAGGGTCGAATTGTTAGTCTACCTGAAGCTGAACTGATCTAGTGACAAACTGCTGCACATGTTGGGCACAATATGTTAGTGGTGCATCAGTGTTTTCAGCAATGATCTTTGGATCATTCTCACTCCTATAGACCAAGTTCTGAGTGGCCACGTTGTGCAAATGGATGTCAGGGTTGACCACTGAATGGGCTTTGTCGGGTGCCCAACAGAGACCAGGGAAGTGATTTGGGCACAAGTAGCATCTGGTGTGTCAGCATGGACTATTGGAAACCATCTTCTTGCAGCAGGACTCAAATCATGTGTGCCTCAGCCTAATCCTTGTTTCACATAAACTTGTCCCAATCTCTTAACGGCCATGTTACCTTATCACCTCTCATTGGCTGCTATTGCAGTATAGACTGTTGTGCGGTAAAAATTAGTTCGTTATTTAATATGGTGATATATCTTTATATGTTGGAACAGAATTGTCAAATTTATATTTTTGTAACTGTTTTAATTAAATATATTACGCAACAGAGTTGATTTATCTGAAATGCATGTTAATTCTTAAATGAAGTAAAGAGGAGGTTCCTTTGCTCTCAAGCACATGGCACGATAGCATGTGATTTAGCGGTAGTGATGACATATTTGTTTATATGACTTATCACTGACCTTGTTTTGAACTGGAATAGTCATATATCACCATTCGAAGGTGTGTTGTGCTGAGTGTGAGAGCTAAATTATTTTATTGATCGTTTATTGTACATGTACTTATTATATATATAATGGCAGAGTCTACCACCAGTTTTTCGCTGAAGCATCAAGATTTTGACAAGTAACAGAACTGTGGGCAATCACAAAGACTGACACAACTTCCAATTTGCCACTGTCACTGGAATATTTGTATCGAATTTCAAATGCTACCTAGACTTACTGGTTAAGGATATGCACATAACAGCCATTTTCATCACTTAAACATTCAAATTTCTTTACTTCTGAAGGGACCAAACTAAGTAAGATAACTGCAATGCAAATTTAAGTGCAAATATTTCTCAAAACATATTTAGCTGAGGTTTCTTAAAGAGAAATGAAAATATTTCTAAATGAAAATGTGAGATCTTAAGTTTCTAACTAGTGTGAAAAGTTCTATTCTACTTCCACTTTTCTTTATTTTATTACATTACCTTAAAAACATAGTGAAATTTTGAAATAGCTGCAAAGGAGTGTGAGAAACTTTTTGAGCCAAGATTAAGTAACGTCTGCACAAATACATCTATCTTGAGAGGGTTGAAGCGTGTATCAGCATCGTCATCCTGCCGAGGATTGGGTAAGTCTTTTAAAACATTCAGCACTTCTTCAGGAGTACATTTCTGTCTGATAGATACAACCAACTGATGAGCTGCAGTTGTACCCGGTAAGGAACCTATAAATAAGAAAAAAAAAAAAAAAAATTATCTTCAATATAAAATATTCTTACATACATGGGAACTTCCAGAAATTGAAACCCATGAAACTTTCTCCCTTCAGCAAAGTGTAATAATTTTACCGTGAAATGAAACGAGGAATGATGTTTCAAAATGCAATAAGTTCACTCAAAAATGAACGAAAATTAGTTTGAAGCAAATTTCTCCAAAAGTACGCCGCATCAAATAACTTCTTTATTAATTTATTTGTTCCATTTATACCCCGCCTTTAACTGCAATGGTCATATCGGCGGCCATTCTCCTTTGGAACATATCGAAGACTCTCATTCATACTTCCAGACTCTGGGGACGATGAATTATCTTGGTAGAGAAAAATCCTCACCACCACCGTCGGGAATCGAACCCGGAACCCCTAGAACAGCAGGCATGTCTAAGTAAGGAAAATGTAAGTGATGTTTGTGTTTGAATTACCGACTCATTACTTTCAAAAAACATCTTGTTTGACTCAAAGCACAGTTATTAACTGTTTAAACCAAGTAAACATTTGGGCTTTTGTTGAAAAAGTGATAAGTCCTCTACTGAATTTGCTTCAAACCACCATAGGTGTAGCTTATTATGACTGTAGCACCCAAAACAAATAATAGTAATGATAAAGACGGGAAAGCAAACATTCCACATCTTTGCAACAGTGTCTTGTTTGTCAACTATTCATTCTTACTCCCAATGTATTGTCATATGCGACACACAATATCACTTTTTGACTTCTCTTGTAAAATTTAGGTTTGTGGACTTCTGCATTTTGAAATGACACTTCTCAAAGTTAGAATGCATAATGTTTAGTGCAATGAATGTAGCAAAACTAGATGTTCACTTTACAAGAATCCTTAAAGATGAGATAGCACTGTTTTTTCACTCACACACGTCGAAATTTATAGTATCACAATAAACATATTAAAGCAAAGAATATGAAAGGGTAGAGCCAGACTGAAAAATTCAATGCTATAGCCGGAATTTGAACCATGGGCTACTATGGCCAACGTGCCAACATGACATTAAATTCTCCAACTGACTCATGTTTTCCCGGTAAACCACTAGGAGTTCTCATAAACACATCAGACAACTACCTTAATGGTGACTTACTATGCTGTAAGTACTTTAAGGCCCAGGTTTTATAGTTCGGACCACTATTAGGTACAATTAATGGAAATTAATTGTTCTTTCACACTAGCCATGTGTAGGACGCACTATGAAAGGGTAGAGCCAGACTGAAAAATTCAGTTTTTTTTGTCATGTTCAATATAATGTCATATAATCTCATATAAAGAAGATAGAAGTATTAACATCAACTTCTTAAGATAAGTGGAAGTTTATTACTAAATATTTTTATTTGTATAATATTTATTACTCCACTGTAACTAGCTTCATTTTCTGTGTAATGAGTTAATAATTTTAACTTTTAGAAATCTACATTGACTAAATGGACAATAAATTTGACAACAGAGAAACTGATAATTATTTATTATTCTGTGTTAATATTACTCATTTTGCATTCTCCTGACAAGTTATGACAGCTGCAGCATTATGAAGTAATGCTAAGTTCATTAGTAATTACTAAAAAACTGTCAGTCTGCTAAGAGAGTTGCAATTTCCTTCCTATGATGAGCAGATTACTTTCTCTTCCTTTTCCATGTTCTGACATGATGAAATGCACAATGAGGGCAACACAATGTGGCCTTGTGCTGATGACCATTGTGAGGTAACATAAAGATGTTCTGCTAGAATGGTCCACAACAGAAACTCTCTGACACACATGTAAGCATCAAAGCTTGTCAGTTTGCTAGTCAAATGCTGTCTGGAGCAGTTAGTAAGCGTGACAAGCTGTACTTCTCTCCATGCAAACAGCGAAAGTGATTTAGTCTCTCTCTTTAGTGACAGTTGTTCACTCTTTCAATGTAAGTGCATCTTGACATTCAGGCAGGAACACTGTGCTTCTGCAGGATTGTTTGAGTAGAAAATGACAGTCACAATCAAATACAATACAGTACTATTGGTAAGTAATAAATAATAATAATAATAATAATAATAATAATAATAATAATAATAATAATAATAATAATAATAATAATAATAATAATAATAATAATAATAATAATAATAATAATAATAATAATAATAATAATAATAAATTTAACACTACATAAATACTTTATATACAAAATGGAAATGGGATTCAGATTAGTGCAGGAACATTGATATGTGAAGATTTATTTATGCTAAGCAAATTATATTTGTTACTTAAATTAGCAAACAAGTCAATCTTTAAGTCAATCTTGTTTATACTTTTCTCCATTTACAAGTATTTTTAATGAAGACTAGTTTCTGGGAACTTCTTCCCTATCCTCTGTGGTTGAGTCAAGTGAACATATTATTTCACAGATACATTCTCATGATACCAGAAGAAAAGATAACCTTCATGTAATCACACATAGCACTAGTTCTTTTGAAAAAAGTTTTGTATATACTGGCCTCCAGCTTTATAATAAATTACCCAATTATCTGAAGCAAATACCTGCACTGCATCAATTTAGAATCTGTCTCAAAAAACTTCTTTCACTACATTGTTTTTATAGCATAAAAGAATATTATGATTACTTTGACAATTAATTTTGTTAATGTTAATGATGTTAAACTACAAGTGAACTATTGGAAATTAATTATTCTTTCACACTGGCCGTGTGTAGGCTAAATTGTGGAAACGTTGAGTCAGACTGAAAAATTCAATGCCATAGCCGGGATTTGAACCACGGATCTTCTGGTTTCCGTCCAGCCGCACTACCATTGTGCTACTATGGCCAACGTGCCGATATGACATTAAATTCTCCAACTGACTCCAACTGACATGGCCAGTGTGAAAGAATAATTAATTTCCACTAATTAACCTAATAGTGGTTAACTATAAAGCCCGGGCCTTAAAGTACTTACATGTAGTAAGTCGCCATTAAGGTAGTTGTCTCATGTGTTTATGAGAACTCCTAAGTGGTTTACCGGGAAAATACGAGTCAGTTGGAGAATTTAATGTCATATCGGCACGTTGGCCATAGTAGCACAATGGTAGTGCGGCTGGACGGAAACCAGAAGATCCGTGGTTCAAATCCCGGCTATGGCATTGAATTTTTCAGTCTGACTCAACATTTCCACAAGTGAACTATTATTATTATTATTATTATTATTATTATTATTATTATTATTATTATTATTATTATTATTATTATTATTATTATTATTATTATTATTATTATACTGTACATACAGTTGAATTTTCATTCCAAACTTGTGTTGTATATATGTATATTGTATAATTTATAGTTATAAGTACTTGACTTGTCCTATATCATGTAATATGATCAAAAGGATGAATAAAAACTAACTAACATTCTTAGAGTGGTATATTTTGCATACATTCATAGTCTATTAACATATGGGATAATCTTCTGGGGAAATTAAAAAAAAATAGCATTAAGGTTTTTAGGATGCAAAAGAAAGTAATATGGATTATGGCTAATGTCACAAACAAAACTAGTTGCAAACCATACTTTAGAAAATTTAAAATTTTTTTCTTTACCATGTATATATATGAAACACTTAACTACATGAAAGAAACCCTAAATTCATTCAAAACAAGTGCAGACGTTCATACACAGGATACTACAGCAAAGAACAATCTATTTATCAATTCGCATAGAACCAAATTCTATGAAAGCTTCACATATGCTAGTCTACATTTATTCAATAAACTACCACAGAATATAAAGAATATTGAGCCCAAACCAAAATTCAAAAAGTCTCTATTTAATTTCTTAATGGAGAGAAACTTTTATAGTGTAGAGGATTTTCTAAATCATGAAATAGAGTAAACTCCACATTTATGAATTATTACTTTTATATAGCATTTCACTATGGTCTTTATATATTTTGTTTTTATTTCCTTTTCTACTTTAGACTTTTGTTGGATCCTGTAACGGTTACAGTTTTTAGTCTTATGTAACTTTTTATATTTATCTTTGTATCTTGAACTGATGTGTCCTGTAACGTATGTATTATGTTCCAAAGGATGAAATAAATACAATACAATACTCATTTGCCTAATTTAAGTAACAATGGCACTCCACTTTCTGAAATACTTCTTTTTATTCTATATAAAATTATATTTGAATATCACATGGCTTTAGCCCAGGCTTTTATTTATTTATTTTCAGTCCTATAGTATACACAAAAACAGTGTTACATAGACCACGTCAGTTTATAATACAAAATAATTACAATATAAAATAACACTATACACATATAGACATTTGTTCTTAAGACCACATCAGTCATGTGATAAAGAATACAAGTTTACAAAATTGACCTAATATTGATAATGTAAATCTGTGCATACTGTTATGTCAAAAACTCAACTATGCTTAAAATGTGATTAATTTCCATTATGGATAAGAAATTCATCTTCATTATAAAAACAATGGGTTAACAATTGCATTTTGAGCTCTTTTTTAAAAGTATTTCTGTCTATCAAGGACTTCAGTCTTTTTGGTAATACTTTGAAGTATTTTGATCCAGCATAAATAATATTTTTATTTCCAAACTGGCCCCTATATGATTGAAGAAAAACGTCATTTTGTCTGCAAGTGTGGTGTTTGTGTATATCTTTATTTAGGCAAGGGGATACTGTTGAGTGTTTTTTTTTATACATACAAATAACATAATTTACGTATATGCGAAAGATGGGTAAGATTTTGAATTCCTTAAAGTACAGTCTACATGACTCAGATTGTGGCAACTTAGCTAAAACTCTAATAGACCTTATTAAATTATAGATGAGTCGTATTTTTTACACATCTGCTTCACTTACGAAAGTGAAGCAGATGCGTAAAAAATACGACTCATCTATAATTTAATAATTTTTCGCTTCACTGTGGTGTTCCAATACAGTTAAATCTCTAATAGACCTCTTTTGGACTGAAAATAGGTGTGCAAAAAGGGTCTTACCAGCAGAACCCCATAACATAGCCCAATATTCCAGATGTGAATGAAATAAAGAAAAATATACGTTATGAATTGCTTGAGGAGGTAAAATGTTAACTAGTTGACGTAACAAAAACAGTCTTATTAATTTATAGATGAGTCATATTTATTACACATTTGCTTCACTTACGTACCTATTTTGAGGACATGTTTCGCAAATCATCGTTTGCATCTTCGGCTCTTATGCGACTAAAGCTTGATCCAGCGGTGTGGGTAATTCTGGAGTTCCTGCTGCCATCTGTTGATTTAGTGATGAACTTAAATGTGGGATTCTCTTCTGGCGGGATTTCAAAGTTCATTAGTTGGTTTTTATGTTTTTCTATGTATATTCTCTCCCATATGACGAGCTCACTATGTTTTTGTACGTATTTTAGTAATTCGGTGCTATCTTGAATTTCATGATTGTCAGATCAGAAATGAGCTGCTATTGCAGACTTATCAATATTTTTGTATCTTAAGTGCCTGAAGTGTTCTTTCTTTCTAGTGCCTATGTTTCTTTTTGACCTCCCTATGTAAATTTTTTCAGTCTTTACACTTAATCTTGCAGATGCCTGACTTTTCCTCTGGTTTTATCTTATCAGTATTATTACTGTTAAGTAGGTTTTTAATGTTGTAATTGTTTTTTGGTGCCAATGTTATATTGTATTTCTTGAATATTTTTTGGAACTTTTTTGTGGCCCAGGGGTGGTAAGTAAATTTAGCAAATCTAATTTCTTGTTTTATTGGTGTGAAAGCTGTGATCTGTTTTAATCTCTTTTGAAGTTTGAATGATTTTAGTTTTTCATCTACAAGGTTTTTTCCATATCCATTTTTAATTGCAGTTTTTAAGATTTGATGGTATTCTTTTTGATATTCTTGATGGCTGAGGGGTACTTCTTCACACCTTGTTTTAAATTTACATATTGCTGACAAAGTTGTTTGTAGTAGTGACACATGTATTTGGATTAAATTTGTTTCCAATATTTTTCCATGTGACATCTTTCTCTTTTACATTCACCGCATCTGTCCTCTTGTTTTCCATGATATCCTTATACTTCGCCACAATTCAATTAACAATTGTTTCTCCATCGATGAGAAACTTCTCACGGCTTTTGTTTACGATTTTATTCAACCGCCATTTTTTCAGCTGTGTGCAGATGAAAAGGAAAACAAAAGCGCATCGTAGTACGTTCAGAAAATAATACGACTCATCCATAGCCTTCTATAGCTGTAATATTTACAAGTCTCTTGGCTTTAACACATGCTTGTTAGCATTTTTAGAAAACAGGTTGGTGAAATGCAAGAAATTTAACAGTACTGTTAGCACTGTGACTATTGTTACGTTACATTTGTTAAAGTCAATTTTAACATCTGTTGGTGAAATCGGGCATTAAAGTGTTAATCTACCTTGTCTCAGGTTTTTGTTTGTTGGTACAAATTGAATGACATTTTGTATACAACTTATGAAAAACAGCAGGATAAAAACATGATTAGATAAATGTTTGTTAATATGCTTAGTTGTGGTGTTATAAAACAATAATACTCAATGTGCAAAATTTTAACAACCAAAGTGTCATATTTAATATTATTTTTTCCCCAACTAGTAGAAATATTAACAATTCACCTCTACAATTAATTAATACCTGTTGAAGAGATTAAACATAAGATATTGCATTTTTTCCCCACAAAAACTTTCATTTTGTGGGAAATTTGATGATGAAGAAGATGATGATGTTGGTGCGCATTATGCATTAAATATTTATTGCAATATTACCATTTGAAGTGAACTGACTGGAATTGTGCATTTTAGAAACTTTACAGATGGGTATCCTTAAAGCTATCATCACTGACAATATCACACATGTCACTTAAGGTGTCTTACTTAATTCTGAAGGATTTAATGAGGACTCAAGAGTGGAAGTGGAAAGAGGGAAGTAGTGAAACACTTCATGAACGACTAACAATGGAAGCATCTGTCAAGCTTGGCTAAGCAGTGGAACAGACACAAATTTCTAAATGTGACAAGAACATAAACAGACACGTGTTGTTCACTGCTTTTACATATGTGACTGCATTATTCTATGAAAACAATCTGTAATAAATTTATACATATAGCTGGTTAAGAGAGAGAGAGAGAGAGAGAGAGAGAGAGAGAGAGAGAGAGAGAGAGAGAGAGAGAGAGAGAGAGAGAGAGAGTGAATAGAAGATAATGGTATGAAATATAGAATCAGAACTAAAACATTCAATGCTATAGCCAGGATTTGAATTGATGTATGGCTGCTCTACCGTTGAGCTACCATGGCAACATGCAGGTATGGCATTAAATTACACATTGACTTGCATTTTGCCGGTAGACCACAAGGAAATCTCAATTCGAGATCACATAAACCAGTGGCAACTTACAATTCGGAAGCCTTTAGTCTGGTTTTTAAGGTTTTATATAATTTCCATTTATAAGGGCAATCAATGATATTCAATATTTGTAACACAAACAAAACTTGCCATGGTAGCTCAGTGATTGTAGAACAGTTGGGCTAGAGTGTAAAGTTCATGGTTAAAATCCCAACTATTGCATTGAATTAATTTTTCAGTACTAACCTTACCTTTCAAAGTTTTCCTGCACACAGCTTGTGTGTGTTAGACAGACAATTATCATTCATTGCCCTTACAAATAGAATGGTATGTATCTCAATCTGAGCGATTTTTGGAGCCACTGCTGTTTCTTTTTTATTTCTCTAACTACGGTATATTTTAGTTAATTGATGGAAATTAATCATTTCTTCACATCAACCATATATAGGCTAAGGTTTTTGATAGAGTCAACATGAAAAATTAAATGCCACGGCCGGGATTTGAACCACAGATCTCCTGGTTTCCGTCCAGTCGCTCTAACCCATTGAGCTACCATGGCCAACTTGCCATATGACATTAAATTTTCCATTTGACTCATATATTTTCCCGGTAGACCACTAGGGGCTCTCGAATTCGAGATACATGTTTGTGGTGACTTACTGTCGTAAGTACATGAGTCCCAGGCTTCATCATTTAACTCTTATTATTTTAGCTAATTGATGGAAATTAATCATTTCTTCACACTAGCCGTATATAGGCTACGGATTTTGATAGAGTCAACATGAAAAATTCAATGCCATGGAAATTCAATGCCATGGCCGGGATTTGAGCCATGGATCTCCTGGTTTTCGTCCAGTCGCTCTAACCCATTGAGCTACCATGGCCAACTTGCCGTCATGTTGACTCTATCTATGGTATATTTCCCTATCGTCTGAGCTAATCATTGGAAGCACATATTTTATGTAACAAAATATTCTCTTCAACCTTAATCAATTTATTTAACTTAATTTAATCCAATCCTCAAATTTGCTTACCAAGTTCTTTCACTTTCATCGATAAATCATTTTGGATTGAATAGGTGCCTGGATAATATGAATAATGCTGATTAAATTACACACAACATTTAGTATATAGTTAATTTTAGATGAACATTCAGTTTCCTATGTATTTACTGTGGTAATTCAATTGGTGTATCATATATATATATATATGATATATAAATACACATATAATTTATTACAATTTAAGGACATAAAAAAATAAATATACAATATAATTTGTTGTTTGCAGAACCACTTACATATTTATCCTGAAGTAGTCTTTGCAACATTTCTGCTTTGATAATGTTTCCTTATTGCAATTCATATTTTACATGCTGCAGTAACATCATAGCATTCAAAAACCTGTTGTTCCAAACAATCCAACAAAGTAGTGAGACATTGTAATGTTGAAATGCAAGAAATCAAATTCATAAGCTTTTACTTCACTTTACCTTCTTCATAAACCCCCTTTGATGGTACCAATAATGCCCTGATCTTTCAAGACTTTCAAAGCACTCAGTTAGTTCCCCCCAAATTTTTGTGTAAGCCAACACAACTTTTCTTTTAGTTAATTGATGGAAATTAATCATTTCTTCACACTATATAGGCTAAGGTAGCTGATAAGAGTCAATATGAAAAGTTCAATGCCATGGCCGGGATTTGAATCACGGATCTCCTGGTTTCCATCCAGTCGCTCTAACCCATTGAGCTGCCATGGCCAACGTGCCGTCCTGACCATCCGTTCTCCATTTGACTCATATATTTCCCCGGAAAAGTTGTTGATAGATTGTTGTTGAGTCAATATGAAAAATTCAATGCCATGGCTGGGATTTGAACCATGGATCTCCTGGTTTCCGTACAGTCGCTCTAACTATCTATCAACAACCTTAGCCTATATACGGCTAGTGTGAAGAAATGATTAATTTTCATCAATTAACTAAAATAATAAGAGTTAAATGATGAAGCCTGGGACTTATGTACTTACGATAGTAAGTTGCCATAAACAGTGTATCTCAAATGCGAGAGCCCCTAGTGGTCTACCGGGGAAATATACGAGTCAAATGGAGAATTTAATGTCACGATGGCACGTTGGCCATGGTAGCTCAATGGGTTAGAGCGACTGGACGGAAACTAGGAAATCCGTGGTTCAAATCCCAGCCATGACATTGAGTTTTTCATGTTGACTCTATCTATCAACAACTTTTCTTGTTTAGTTTACAACATGGTTATAATACATAATGTAAAAATACGACAATACAGACAATGAAATCTTTCTAAAACAAATGAAACTTGAATGTTGTGTAAGCTGATTCCATGCAGCTTGTTCGATCAGCTATAACAGTTTGTTATCATTTAAAGATTCTGTGTTCACTTCTGTGTTCAATTTGACTAGAAATCATTACCTGATTATGATTTTGAAATCATCATTAATCCCCAAACAATGTGAAGAACAACTTAAAAATGCATTTGGCAAAGAAACCCTATCAAAAGCAACAATTTATAAATGGTGCAGTGAATTCAAATGATATCAGTGTTTTCTTAATGATGAAGAATATGCTAAAGGACATCCAAGAACTGATGATATTGCCATTGTTCGAGCAATTCTTGTAGAGTTCCAGGGACATTTTATGAATTTATTTGCGAAGCATTGGACATTGATATAAATCAAATTAAATAAATTTTACATTACAAATTAAACATGATAAACCTATATTGTTGACTGATTCCACCTAAACTGATTCTCAATAAAAAACAAAATGCATTGATTAGTGCAAAAAAACACAGGAAAAATTCTAAGGCGATACTTCAAATTTGGTTTGGAATACGAGAGGGTGTCGTAAAGTTTTAAGTATCACCCGGTAGTTTTTATGATAGAGTGATGAAAATTTTTCAGTGATTTGATTCCTTTTGTTCTTTACAGTGAGTGCCAGAAGTGACTGAGTTGTAAGATGGAGAAAATTGAGCTTGTAGTGTGATCAAGTTCCTGCATTTGAAGGGCAAAACTGCCCGGGATATCTGTGATAACATGACAGCTATTTATGGAAATGATTGCCCATCATATGACACTATTGTGAGGTGGAAAAGGAATTTTCAAACTGGTCACATGTCCCTGACAGATGAGCCAAGAGCTGGTAGACCATCAATGACAGACGATGCTGTCAGAGTGAAGAAATTGGAATGTTTAATACTGGAAGACAGATGAGCAACCATCCAAATGATCATGAATGAGACACATCTTAGTTATGGTAGTGCGTGGAAAATAAATTATTCATGATGAACTACACATATCTAAGGTGTCTGCACGGTGGGTACCATGTTTGCTAGTCCCTTTCAAAAGCAAACACAGCATGATCTTTCAAGGCAGATGTTGATGCTGTTGGAACATGAAGATCAATTTTTGGTCGTGTGTTAACCATGGATGAATCCTGGATCAATCAATATGATCCAGAGACAAAAACCATGAACATGGAATGGAAACATGCCGATTCCCCCCTCTCAAAAAGGCAAAGGTGCAAAAGTCAGCTGGAAATGTCATGCTTTCAGTTTTCTGGGACTGTCGTGGAGTCATCCTTACAAATTATCTTGCCAAGCGTCAAACCATCACTGGCAGAGGCTACTACAATCTTCTGGACAAGTTACGAGCAGCTCTGATTAAGAAACAATGCGGTATGCTCTCCAAAGACGTTCGTCTTCTGGCTGACAATGCACCAGCTCATTCATCTCAAGTTGTTGTTTACAAAACAAGGGAATGTGGCTTTGAGACCTTACAGCATTTGCCTTATTTGCCTGATCTAGCACCAAGTGACTTTTTCTTGTTCCCGGAAATGAAGAATCCATTGCGTGGTCACTAATTTGACAGCACAAATGATGTCATTAATGAAGTGGAAGAGTGGTTTAAAGCGAATTCTGCTGACTTCTACAATCGAGGTATTTGGAAGGTCAAGAAATGCTGGAAAAAATGTGTAAATCTAGATGATGACTACGTAGAGAAGAACTAACAAGCACATAGCAACACAAACTCTCTATCACATTTTTTAAAGGGTGATAATTATAACTTTACGACACCCTCTTGTATACTCGTGAATCAATCTTGGATTTATTGTTATGATCCTAAAAAGAAATGTAAAGTGGCTGAACATATCTTTCAAACAGAACCTAAGCCTACAAAAGCCTGATAATTTGCAGTGCTAGTAAGATCATTTTTGTTTCTTCCCTAAACCAGACCACATTGTGACTATAGCATCAGCATAGCACATAGTACACATATATCTATGTAATGCAAACTTTTAAAAACGTTTGGGAAAAATAACCAATTTTACTTCATGACAATGCATTATTGCATATAGCAAAACAGTATCTGGATGACCTGAAGGTAAGCCAGCATATGGGCACTCCACCATACAGCCCTGATTTGGCAGATTGTGATTTCTTTTGATTTTCAAAAATTAAGGATAAAATGTGTGAAATCACCTTCTCGTCATTATGAAACAGTGAAACATTATAAAAATTTGGTTTCTGAAGTGCCTATGGGGAGAATGGCATACTACTTTAAAGACTGGTTTCATTGAATATAAAAATGGATTAATGTCAAAGGAGAATATTTTAAAAAAGAATAAAATCATTAAATTTATTAAAACTACCCCTTAACTCATACACATTAGGCAAGTAGCACAAATAGAGATGGGTAGAGTTGCCAGCAACGGGAAGATTATGGAAAAGGCATTGAAACTCTTGTATTGAATATTGAATATGGAAGAAATAAATTTGTTAAAACAATATTTAATTTATCAAGAGAAAGGTTTAAAGAACAAGGGATGGATAGAATGTCTTAGAAATAACCTGGAGAGCAGTGAGTTAGGGCAAATGTAAGGAAAAAGAGAAAGTAACGTAAAAACTTTCTGGAAATCTGTAAGAAAAAGATTCGAAGACATACAAGTTACGTTCAAGTTATAACACCAATTTTTTTTTTTCAGGATAGGGACCAGATAGGTACTTTTTTTTTTTAAATACACATGGACTCTTTGTGAATACGTGACAGAGTTGGCAGCACTGTATAGTGTATATAACTTTAGTGGCAGCTACAGGACTGTTTTTGATACTTAAAATGGCGACGTTTTCATTGCAAGAACAGCATGTAATCATTTGTTTTCTCCATTTTCGTGGTGTGACACCTACTGAAATTCATCGCCAGTTGAGTGAGGCATGTGGTGATGGTACCATGGATGTGTCTAATGTGCGTTCCTGGGTGCAACAGTTCAATGAAGGCAGAACATCGTGTGACAACAAACCAAGATAGTTGCAGACATCGCCTCCACAATTGGCATTTCTGTGGGACCTGAGCACACAATCCTGCATGAAGATCTGAAAATGCTCAATCGGTGATCCTCCAAAACAAAGTTCTCCACTCGCTGGATCATGTAGTCAGACTGGGTGGTGCAAGGTCATGACTGTTTTGGTTTGTTGTCACATTATGTTCTGCCTTCATTGAACTGTTGCATCCAGGAACACACATTAGACACTTCCATGGTACCATCACCACTTGCCTCACTCAACTGGTGATGAATTTCAATAGGTGTCATACCACGAAAATGGAGAAAACAAATGATTACATGTTGTTCTTGCAAAGAAAATGTCACCATTTTAAGTATCAAAACAGTCCTAACTCTTGTCGTTGCCACTAGAGCACTATACACTGTACAGTGCTGCCATATGTCACGCATTCACAAAGAATCCACGTGTATTTAGAAAAAAACCAGAAGTTCCTATAGGTGTTATAACTTGCACACACCTTGTAGAAGTACAGAAAATATTTAGTGAAATAGCTGAGAAAAGGTCTTTAGTTCTTTATGTACCAATGAAGGGGGCCTGGGGAAGGGAAAACAGAGAGAAGGTATTGCATGGGTGAGAGCAGGAGGATGGTGTAAAAGGTTTCAGGAAGGGTATTCCACAAAATTACTATCCCATACGTGGAGGGAAATGAGAACTTAGAACATGTTTTTTTAATCCAAAGGAACAGAAATTTGGAGAAAAGAGTTTATTAATAAGAAATGGTTTAAGTTAGACAGGAATATATCTATAGCTGAAATGTTTGTTAAAGAGAGTAGATCGGGAAATTCTTGGATGAAGTAAAAAAAAGTGGTTATGGACGGTGAACAGAACTAATAACAAACCTGTATTGGTATAATTGATTAGAAATAAGGATCTATTGTAAAAAATGAGTATGACTAGTACAGAGCCAGGGCTGAACACTGGTCACACTCAATTGTACCTGGCTTAGCAAAATAAATAAATAGATAAATAAATACATAAATACATACTGGACTGTATAAATGAATAAATAAATACAACTGGAATGAATACTAGTTATAAAGTGGCTGTGGTGCTTTGACTAAGGACTTATATATCTCAACGGTTTCTGACAGACATAAATGTAAATTCGTTAATCCTAACAATGTTCTCACTCAATTCTTAACTAGACATGGCAAATGTTCAGGTTACTTATTTCGATTCAAAGTCAAATCCAAATCTGATTGTATTTGTGGAAATCATCTTCAAGATGTCCCTCACATTTTGATTGCCCATTTTTCTCTTTTGAAAGATACGAACTTGAATTGTTGCTTCAATTCTTAGGTTACACTTTTTCAAAACCACTTACACATATTTTGATGAATTACAAAAGTTATCAATTTTTCATGGCTTTCTTAAACAAAATATTTCTTAAGCTAAAGGATTCAGCTTGATGTTTACTGTTTGTCAGCTTGATATTGATATTATGTTTTTGTAAAATGTATTATATACATAAATTTGTAAACTATATTCCTAGTATACCTTTGGGTAAAATAGGAATAAAAAATTGGATAATAAATAAACAAACAAATAAATAAATAAAAAAACTCATACACTGTTTTAATAGAGGACTACAAAGAGAACAACTCTTAGAAAACAAATGTATGTAGATAAAAAACTGATTTACTGAAGCAGGTATAGCTGGAAAACTTGACCTAATAGTGGTTGGACTATAAAGACTGGGACTTAAAGCACTTACATGTTGTAAGTCGCTATAAAGGTAGTTGACTCATGTGTATATGAGAATTTCCTAGTGGTTTACTGGAAAAAATGCAAGTCACTTGGAGAATTTAATGTCATACTGGCATGTTGGCCATTGTAGTTAAACGGTTAAGAGCAACTGGATGGAGAAAAGAGATCCACGGTTCATATCCTGGCTATGGCATTGAATTTTTCAGCCTCACTCTACCTTTCCAAACTTTGGTGTACATACATCAAGTGTAATAGAACAATTAATTTTTCCAATAAACCACATAAATTTAAGACAAGAACCATAAACTCGCAGGCACAATTGAAGTAAAACCTACACTACATATTAATAACTGATGTCATTAAATATTTATAGCTCCATGAAATGGGGGAAAGGAAATATAAAACACTTGTTACATGAAGTATTTTCACATTAACAACAATCTGTACTCAAAAAGAAAGATGTAACTTTCACTGTACACATTTGCGGTTGCAATTTTCTGTTGCATACCATTAAATGAACTACAAATTTTCATCAGTTATAGCAGACCTATATTTTGATTTGACATATTTTATTTGCTGAAAATGTATTTTCACAGATATACATTGATGCAAACACTGATATTGCTCTTCTACAAAATTTTTCAAACGAGGAAATGTATCACTTGGCATTCGGTGTAAAAATTAACAAAATTAACTTCCTTGTACATATCCTTCATAGGCCATTAATAGTGCATATTGTGACTGTGGGTTCGTAGAATTAAAAATTCAGTTTGCAGAAATTCCAAAATGCTCTTTATTTCCGTAGAAACACACTTTGGTCAACCCTTACAGTAGCAGAATTACGTAACATACACAAATACACCTACAAGGTCATCGACCATAAACAAAAGAGTTCACTTTCAAAACACAGTTGCACGCTGACGATTCTCAGGTTCCAACTCAACTCTCTCGACTGAACTGGCGATCTGCAGCTTCTTTTATAATACCTCTACTCATATTTCTAGAATGAACAAGACGGCACTACAAACTTTTAATTATCTATCTTTATCTGTTTCGACAAGCTTTATATTTCCGTGCTCCCCCTTCCAGTTATCTAACTTTATCTGTTTCAGCAAGCTTTTATCTCCGCACTGCATTATCTGTCTCTTTGTGCATGTCGGCCGCGCTTGTCGCAACAATGCTCACGACAATATCAATTAAAAATCTGAGTGGTTAATTTTATTCAATCATTCAACATTTGTTAGTAAGTTGATTTAATATTAGTACACCATTTTATTTTATTTACAATGTGTTCAAATCCCATCTCTGGCAATAAATGTTTCACTCTGGTTCTAGCTTTTCGAATATCTTTTTGTTACAATCACTTGTAGAAATGCTTAGCTAGATACCTTTTCAGCCTGAAAGTATGAGCTAATGATCATTTTTCTTATTTCCAGTTGCAAATTGTACTGATACTTCAGGGATCAAATGGCCTGTGGAGCCCTGGGCCAAGGCAGCAGTTTCCTCGACATTTTCAACCTCAAGATTGCTGCAAAGCAGACAATTACATTGGACTTGTTCCACCTACACCACCAAGCTATGATCGTTACAAATACGAAGGTTTTCAGAACCATCCTAGAGTCTATCAAGAAGGTTATCACAATAAACACAATCAATATAGTGATTACAACAGAAGATACCTGCCTTCCAAGTATTCTTCCTACAGTAAAGATTACTATAGGAAAGGACAAGGCCACATTCCTACACATACACAAAGAAGAGTAGGTTTTGGTTTTGCAGATGATCACTACATTAAAAGACCTTATAACAATGCAGAAAATGGATTTAATTTCAGAAACTCTCCAATAAACTACAGGCCATATTACGATAAAGATTATGTACCTGATAACAGAGAGATACAAAGTGATAAATACTCTCCTGGAATACTTCTAAGTTCAGTAGCAGACAGATCAGGCACTATAATTGTTACAGATCCTGATGGAATAACACACAGAATAAACAGCTTCTCTCTCAAAGAGTTTGAGCAGCCTGAAAGTAATAAACCTTTTTATTTCGTACCTGGCAATGATGATCCCATTAAGGAAACTATAAGTGCTTCTAAACCTTTCAAAGACTTTCCTGATGTACTAAAAATACCTTCACCAAAGGAACCCTTTAACAAAAATAGTTATACATATCCAAATCATAAACCTGCAATTTTGGAAGGACATTATAATGACTCATTTTCTGCAAATCGCCAGAATAATAGAGATATTAGTTCATCTGCCATAAGATTTCCTTCTGACGTAAGTGACTTCCATCCCTCACCACCTTTCCATAAATATTCTGAACCAGATCCATTATTTCACCCAAATGGATCTCCTCTCCAAACCTATTCCCCCCAATTTACTTTACCACCAACCACTGCCACTGCATTTCCCACACCTAGAAGACAGCCAACATATCCTGATTCAATTAATGCCCAACTACCACATAACAATGAAAACACAAATGTACCTTATGTAAAAGACGAAATACATGATACAAAGACAACTTCTGCTACTCAAGCTACAGAGGCCACGCAGAAGAAACTATCAGTGACACAAATTGCTCCAACCAAACCAAGTTCATTCTCCACACCAGAAAGTGACACGATCTCTCCTTCAACACAGCGCTCAAACAGAGATGATCAGAAAAAATGGGATTTCTTGCCAACAGTTCGAGAAGTATCTTCTAGTCCAGTACCTCAAGAATTAAATGGATTCAGCAGTCATTACACATTTTCCACAGAAAGCCCTATCTCATCAACTCCTTCAACAGCAGCTCCAGAATCAAAAATTCTTCCTTCTATTTCAAATCTAGACAACAATCCTGTTGTCTCCTTCCCCACTGCTGCTACAAAAGTACATATTTCTGAAACTGTAAAAAGCAATACTGAATTACAGCGAGAGCCAACCACAGAAACCCAACTCTCTGTAAATACAACTGTTACACCAACTACATCTGCAAGTATAGAACCAGAAATTCAAACAGATATGCAGAGCACTGTCTCAACCTTTGTACCAGGTACTGGTGCACTGGAGGATATTGAGAATGTGACAAAGTTGGAGGAACTTTACTTCAATTCCATGTCTACTGTCACAGTGCATGAAGAAACTGCAACTACTGCAATGCCAGATAGTATTCATACCTACTAATAGCTAAACTTATTAAACCTCTATCAGGTAATAATTACTCATATCAATATAACAATGTTGTCATTCCACTACTTTGTCGAATATTGAATGTAGAGTGATGTATACACAGTTTAATGATAGCTTTCAGCAAAAAAATAAAAATTTATATCACGTATACTACTCCAAAGCCTATGCACTGTTCCAAAAAATATTCAAAGAGCACAACATCATAACGGCACCCAAAATTCACACTTTATTCAAAAACTACTGCATTCTGAACCAAAGGATACCACACCTGAAAAGTCGGGAATACACCAATTTAATGGCAAATATTGCAACAGAATTTATACTGGAAAAAACAAAAAGAAAATTTAAAACAAGGGCAAAGAAATATCTCAGAAATCTCAAGTATAAACAAGAAAGAAAAGCAATAACAAGGTACCTTTTCTTGCTGATCTTTTTATGAGTTTTTTTGAAATGCAAGTCACTAAAGCTTTTCCTTTGATTTTTAAAACCTGTAAAATGAGTAATACGAGTCAGTTGGAGAATTTAATGTCATATCGGCACGCTGGCCATAGTAGCTCAATGGTAGAGTGGCTGGAGGAAAACCAGAAGATCCGTGGTTCAAATCCCAGCTGTGGCATTGAATTTTTCAGTCTGACTCTACGTTTCCAAAATTAACAACGCTTTAAAATTACTAAATTTACAAGATAAAGCTATAAAATTCACATTAGTAACTAAAATTAATGGATTTCTTCCTTTTCTAGATTTGAAGATAATAAGAAATAATAATAAATTAGATTTTGGTATTTATAGGAAGTCTACTCATATTGATAATTACATAAAAATAAGTTTTAACCCTTTTTCAAATAAATTTGCTGTTTTTAATAGTTTGATTTATAGATTAATAAATATACCCCTGAATAAAGAAGAATTTAATAAAGAATATAAACATATTATTAATACTGCTTTAATTAATGGTTTTAATAAAGACTTTATACAAAAGAAGATTGAAAAATTTAAATATTAAAAAAATGTTAATGATATTTCCACTCTTAAAGAAATAAAAGATGATTATAATTTTAAAAAATTTACTTACCATCCTTGGGTTAATAAACATTTTCACATTTTTTTAAAGAAGTTGGTCTAACTTTGGTTCCTTAAAAATAAATATAGTATTACAATTCCTTTCTTGGAAGTGTTGAAAACAGTGTTGTTATGATAAAATTAAATTTAAAGGGAGTCGATTAATGACACTAAACAACACTTACTTTTAAATTTTCCGGAACATGTTTCGATGGCTGGCTGAGGATAGGGGCAAAGTCTCTGAAACATGTTCCGGAAAAATTTAAAAGTAAGTGTTGTTTAGTGTCATTAATCGACTCCCTTTAAAATTAATAGTATTACAAATTTACTACATTTTTCTAAAAAAGATAAAATTCCTAATAATAAAAAAATCTGGTATTTATCAATTTAATTATTTAGATTGTGATCAGTTTATATTGGAAAGACGAAATGTAATTTGGAAACCAGAACGGAAGAAAATTTTCGTAATATTAAGTATAAACAAACTGATAAATTGGCCGTAGCAGATCATTTTTGGTCATTTAACCATAATATAAATCCTGAAGTTAAATTATTAAAACAATTAAATGGTCCGATAGATCTAATGGTTTGGGAAAAGATATTTATTTTAAAAAATAAACATCGTGTAATGAATTTTGAAATACCAGAAGTTGATTCTGTTTTTAGGTTTCATTTTCAGATGTTGGTAATACTAAAAAAAAAAAAAAAAAAAAAAAAAAAAAAAAAAAAAAAAAAAAAAAAAAAAAAAACAACAACAACAACAACATAAGGACATGGTAACCGGAATCCTTGACTACAAAGTTGACTGATGATGAAAACAATCTGTTTTTGAAATTGATCTCCATTAGAAAGAAGAATTAACACCATTTTCTTAAGATAAGTGAAGCCTTTTGTTACAAATATTTATACTTGTGTAATAACAAGGCACTTTTAGATATGAAATTGACTTTCAACCTAAAGCATCTCAAACTTGACACAACCAACAGTATGAGAGAATATTTTCATTTTGAAAAACAACGGTTGAGTTTTCAATTTTGAGTTACCTCCAAGCAATAATCTCGACAAGACACCAGAGGATGTCAATGTAACAGTCTCCAACATGAGGACACTAATGCAACAGTCTCTAACACAAGGATACCAGCTACAGCAATCGGCATCAGCTTAATAATGGGAGCAATTGAGCTCTTAAAACATGTCCTGTTTTACAAAAATGTAATTGAAGTTTCAGTAAATCAACTCACATATGTTCTCTATAAATGTTGTCATTACTCATGTGCTGAAGTGATTTATTTTATACTCCAAATACAAATCATAACAAACAGAATAAACCTATATCTAAAAGTCCAACTACAAGAGCTAATCAGAAATTAGGTTACACATGTTCGGAGGAATTTAGTAACAGTGATATCAAATTAAATTTAAAGGGAGTCGATTAATGACATTAAACAACACGTTACTCTTACATTTTCCCGGAACATATTTCAGAGGCTATTCCCTCCATTGGCAACCAGACATTGACTGGTTCTCAGTGGTGTAGCTGAACCAGATCCATTATTTCACCCAAATGGATCTCCTCTCCAAACCTATTCCCCCCAATTTACTTTTAAACCACTGAGAACCAGTTGATGTGTGGTTGACAATGCAGGGAATAGCCTCTGAAACATGTTCTGGGAAAATTTAAGAGTATGTGTTGTTTAGTGCCATTAATCGACTCCCTTTAAATTTAATTTACTACAACACTGTTTTCAACACTTCCATGAAAGGAATTATAGTGACGTTAAAATTAATTGGAAAAACTATTTGTAGTCAGGTTTTGACACTTTGTCACTTATATTTATATATTATTGAGGGACTAATTTCGGAAGTGGTCACATCCATTTTCAATCTCTATCCAGAGGACAGATGTAACAGCTTCCAAAACTAGTCTCTCAATAATATAAAAATGTAAGTGACAAAGTGTCAAAAAGTTGACTCCAAATAGTTTTTTCAAGAAATAAGGTTATGGTTTTCCTCTAAGCTCTAAACACGTTATATTGTTAATTTATACACACATTCATTATTCTTCTTTTGTTTGGTTACATATGACTTAAGTGCAGTCATTTGGTGAAGAAAGTAACAGCAAAACAGTGTATGCAAAAGAGGCATGGATAAGACACATGAAAGTTTGCAATAATCGAGAATGGAAACCAGAACAAATTAAAACTATTTGCAGTTGGATTTATCAATTAGTTTGAATGTCACTCTTTTAAATTTCTCCAAACATGTGAAGAACAAAAGTTAATATACATGTATTATAATGAGAACATTCACTTAAAAGGATGTTTTTCTTGGTCCTGTGAAGAGGAAGGACTATCTTGTTCTCATTACCAGGGATGTCATATTAAATCTTACGTTACTGATTCTTCAAGATGGCAATGACATGAAACAGCCACTGAAGTTCTCTTTAGTTGCAAGTTGGGAATATGAAATAAAATATTCCAGCATCCTAATTCCCTCAGATTGAACAATGGTATTTCTAGTAAAAGCATTGCCTGCAGTATATTTACATGTATTTTTAGACTGTTACTTCCCCCCAACCCCCCCCCCCCCCCCCCCAAAAGCAAAAATCAACAGAGATTATGATTTTGTTTAATTTTTCAACTATCATTTCATTAATTTTTACTGCCAATTAAATGTGTTTTCACGTTCATTCTGCTTCCTTCTGCGGCATAGTGGCTTAACAAGATATGCACAATACAGCCCCTTTTTTTCCAAAAAGTTCACTTACTGGAGAGAAAAACACAGATGCCTTGAATCCTTTGCAGTAACAATACTCATTGCAAGCTGCTACAGTTATCACAAATTTGCTTGGAGAATGGAGCTTTTTGTCGCAACTGAATAATTCTTACTAAATCACTCATATACTAACTTCACAAGACTCACAACTTGTAAGAATTGCTTTTAAAACTATTGCAAGTTTCCACATCAATCCTGAACATTCAAGACAGAAAAACTTCTGAAAGATTCTAGTTATTTGGTGATAATGCATACAACACAGATGCTGGGCAAGCTTGTGACTTATCAGTTTACCATTATTTCTGCCATATTCGACCTCCCAATATGCTGCGGCTTTAGTAACTGCATCACAATATTAATAAAGAATAACAAATAACTTTAATATATACCATAATAAAGGAGTAATACTTGGTACAACTAAGGGAATCACAAATAATAATGGATTTACATTTACAAAGTGCTTATTCAAATACATATTCTTGTTAACCAATCTGCATCATGTTGGCTTAATCGGAAGCAGAAGAAAAAATACTATTCATGAATTACAAGTAAATGAAATCTCAATGTACACTTTGCTTTGTTATGGTCATCAATGTGTATTCCTGTTCTACTTCCCATGGTATTGTGAACCAAACTATAAGCTATTTTACTTGATATTTTTGTTTCCGCCCTCAATTTATTATGAGTTGTTATTGTGTACTAATGAGTGAAATATGGACTAACATTTGGCACAAACAGGTATGAAGGCATGTCCATTCAGTTTTTGGCCTTATCAATACATGTCTGCCTCACGTTCAAGAGGTCCCGAGTTCAAATCTCGGTCAGGGTGAGTTACCTGGATAAGGCTTTTTTTCGGAGTTTTCCCTTATCCTGAAAGACAAATGTCAGGTAAAGCTCCATGGACTCCAGGTTCATTTAAGCATCATTTCATCCATTTCATTCAATGTCTGATATGACTTAATGTTGGAGGACATAAATTACAAAAAAGGACCAACATTCTACTGGAAATGTGTAAATCACTCTCCTTTCAGTCTGGATCTGGCACCCAGTGACTGCTACTTATTTCTGAATTTGATGAAGAAACCACAAACCACATTTTACCACCCTCGTGGACAACAAAGCAGCCATATACACATTCTTCCACCTCTAGGACCTCAAGTTTAAGTGATTGTATAAATGCCATATGGGAATTATGTAGAAAAATTCAGTCTTTTGAGTAAGCCAAAAGTCATGATAAAATTGCAATATGGGAAAAGATTTTCATCATAAAAAACAGTCACTGAGTAATGAACTTTGACATTTCTAAGGAAAGTGACAGTGGACAGTACCATAGTACAGGATGATGTACTTGTAATGATGGACTAACTACCCTGAAAGCATGCTAAACAAAGTAAAGTGTAGGTATCATCACCTTCACCTTCACTTTAGTAAGTTTTCACATACGTATATACTTAACTTCAGTCAAACTAATTTATCTGAAGAATATTTTAAAAATCAAAACACTAACGCACAGGAACAACCCTTTGCAATAACTTATGAGCGGATAACATGTTCTGAGAGCTGTTTCAATAATTTATACTGAAGAATCCCTTGAATTCTGAGTGTGTACTTTTATGTAATTAGATTTACCATGTGTATTTTGTATATAATTTAAATCTATACACTATGTGAGAAAATTGTATAACAGTTATTACTGGTAATAAATTATTATTTATAGATTCATATTACTTTTCTCTTCAGAAGTTGTCTATGCCAGCCCTTCCTAAGTTTAAGAAGTACTATTATGTGTTTCAAATGGGAAGAGTTCTGGCTTGTAGTGAATCAGATGCATTAGAGCCTTCAGTGTTGCCACCTCGTTATCCTCACTCTTTTAATATTTCCCTCTCTCTTGCACACTTGCGAGTGTTCTTGGCGCTAACGCGAACTGAATTTTCGCACGTTTTATAATAATGCAATTGTTGAAATCACAACTGCAACGTGGATATTTGTGTATTATGCAAATGGTTTAAATATTTAGTTTAAAATTAATTATAGTTTACGGATTACTTATTTTTCTAATCCAATGAAAATACCAGCAGTGCATCTGTATAGCTGTGAATGTTACGTTAAGAGATAATTTATCATTGTCTTCAAGTCTGAGTACTGCAAATTTATGATGATAGGTTCCAAAATCTTGTTAGTGCTATTTCTTTCCAAAAGTTGTCTTCTTGTAGTTAATCTGATGTCTCACGCATTTTTCCCAGTCTTGTTATGTTCCTGGTGAATTTCTTCGTGAATAAGTCGTTCAACGTCAGTTTAAAAATATTATTTCTGTTTGCAACATAATTTGAGCCCACATTAACTCAACTGGATTGTTCTGGCAGTAGTAAGGGGGAAGGTGGATTGTATCTCACTGATCCAGCTGATACACTTTTTCATGGAAGAGTAACTGAATAGTACTGCTTTGAATTCTATAGAGTAAATAGAGATTATGAACCATTCATTAACAAAGATATAATGTGACCAGACACATTCTGCCAGACTAGCAAGAAGTGTATTGTTTACTCTCATCGAATTTAATAAACACCTTGGTTTATTCAAAGTACGTATTTCTTTTATCACATCATGTCAAATGTTTAAGTTTCAGCTCTGAGTAATTTCAAATATACATTCATGCATACATGCCAACCAATAATGATATTCATTACAGTGCTTACGTCTTATTGCACTGTTATATTATAAAGGTATCTACTTTATTTACTTGTATTAGGAAAACTATTTGAGCTAAAAATATGGGGTTTTTACGGTCATGTTAAATACATTACTCTCTCCTTCCTCATGGATTAGTGTTTGCAAAATCTGAATTTTTGTCTTAGCGCGAATAGCATTAATTAGAGATTGATTAGGTTAGCACTCGTCACACATCACTTAGGAAGAATGCAATATGACAACACCGCAGTACTCCGATTGGTTGCTCACCTAGTAGTGCTCAAGGACAAACACCTTCCCATTTGAAACACATAATAGTCTATATTTTTCATTTTTGTTCTAATCGCCTATCAAAACTCTTTCACCAAAAATAGGTGAAGGAAAGTCTGGCTTTACTTCTTAAATAAACTGTTTTTTTCCCCCCCTTGTTCCATTTATACCCCGCCTTTAACTGCTACGGTCATATCGGCGGCAATTCTCCTTTGGAACATACTGAAGGTGTTAACTCGTTATCTTTGGTTTTTATCATTAGATCATGCACACATTCACACTCTCATTCATACTTCCAGACCCTGGTGAAGATGGGGATTTATCTTGGTCGGAGCCTGTGTCAGTGAAACAGCTTTGACTAGGAGCATGCCATTGCGAGATCGAATACATGACTTTATGGGACCAGCAATATTATCTAAACCCTTTTGGATAATAAACGGGTTCATGGTAGTAAATTTTTGAACTTCCTCAGTTCTGAAAAGAACCAAATAGTGAGTACCACAAGACTCAGCTATTTCCTTTCCACTTTTCTTAACATTTTTGTTGATTTTATCAGATTCCATAGTGACAATATCCTCCACTACAAACGTCTCCGATGCCGTGCTCACATCCTGGGCACCACCCCGGCTTAGGTGAGGGTCTTAGCCAGGATCTTGCTCACCTCAGGGTCTCACCTCCCATTGTATAGACAGAGGGACCCAATTGCTGTCAGGTGTGTAATAGCTCATGCAATGACCCCTCCCCAGGATTGACCTTTATCAGCGGATACGGACACAGTCCTACATGATAACCAGGAGCTGGGAGTTACCCAGTCACCCCTGTGCTCCACCGCGCTAGGTATCTATCAGACTTGTGTTCAGGGAGGTTAGGGTCAAACACGGATGTGGACCTTGTTTGGGCATTTAGTATTAGCTCTCTCACCACTCAGAGGACCAATCGAGAGATTTGGCTTGGGACCCCAGGATTGCCAATCCTGTACCTACTGCAGTGGGGCCCTGGGGGTTTTTTGATTCAAAAGAATTGATTAGTAGAAATTTAGTAAGAAACATGCCATTTGGGCCGATGGTGAACATATTATCCAGTATGAGGAGACGAAGGTGCTTTCTTCTACACCATACTACCACGCCAGACTACAACGCGAAGCTATTGAAATCTACAAACACCCCAATAATTTCAACAGAAAGGGAGAGGCTCTTAAACTGAACATCTGGCATCCAATACTGGAACGGCAAAAACAAAACCTAAGGCAGAAAAATCACACAAACCAATTAACTATCAGTACAGGGAAACCCCACCCACAGAGGACACACCGCCTGCCCCAGCCGAACCAATCCAGTACATCCAACCAGGATTAAATACGACACCTCTAGCGAGCGTCTCAGTTGTGCCTGAACCTTCACCTAGAAGATTAAGACCACGCCACTGATGATGTCCACCGCAGGGATGGACGAAACGTATGGACAGCTTATCAGACCACGGCTCCAAAGCCCGGAAGAAATCTCTTATGTTAATTAGTAAGAAACATACTTAACGCATTTTGACATTCCATCAGAAGAAAATATTTTACTTAGCCTCATTAGATCGTCACCAGATGTCTGGTTTCCGGAGAACCATGACCAGGTGGAACACCAAGGTTCTAGCCAGTCAACAATTTCTTGATAATGCCTTTGAGTGGAGGCAAAATGCGTTGAAAGAAAATTTTTGGTATGTGAGGTACAAAATGTTTCAGTTGAATCATAGTATAATTTTAATTAATAACTGTTCCACTAATTTTCACTTAAAAATTAATGCATTTTTGAAGTAGTAAATATAAATATTCTTGGTTACTATTACAAATATTTTTACAAACATTTTCAATATAAATGACACTGATTTGCAGTTTTTATCTCCAACACTATACATAACAGCTACAATTTATTTTGCAAATTGCACAAGGTATACAATTTTGACATAATTTATATATCAGATAAGAGCAGCTTTCTTAAGCTGGCCTAAATCAGCATAGGACCCACAGATTGATATGTTATGATACAACATATCAATGTCAACTGTTTCTAAACTATTACTTATAATTCTTAGAAAGCTTTTGAAGAATTTTTATCTTCTGTCTGAAGTAAACTAGCTTATAAAGCACATCATTTCAATAGAGGAAAGACAGTCGTCAGTCACTGAAACTTCAGCTGAATCCATAAAAATGAGTAGCTAATGATGCAGCAGAGGTCCCATGATATTAGTTTTGCTTCAATTGCAGTTTTGTCAAGCATTCATATCTATATCGAAATCTTACGTTTATTAAATTCACATAACCCTAATAAAAAGTTTGGAATTCTAAATTTTATAAATCTTGTGAGAAAGAAAGCTAGAAACAGTGATGGATCATTGAATTTATTTATGGTTTGCATGTTTGGAGGAATTTAGTAACAGTGATGTCTAAATTAACTGAAAAAACTATTCATAATAATATAATTTTGAGTTGAATACTCAATGCTACACTTTTGCTAGTATTTACCTAAAACAAGTTTCGTTGGGACCTTCCTAACATCATCAGCTATTGCCGACTAATGGACATTGGTTTGGTGAACTCATCAGAGGCGATAGGTGCGATGAACCTTAAGTTTGGGTTTTCTTCAAAGGTAGTGTCAAAATTAAACAATTTTCTTTCATATTTCTTTATGAAGATTTTTTCCCATGTGGTTAATGCAGCTGTACCTTGGACACTTTTTAATAAGTGGATTTCTCCTTCTATATCATGATTCTCCTTCAAAATTTGTATGCCACCGCCGATTTATCTATTTCTTTGTTCCTGATGTTCCTAAAATGCTCTTTAAGCTTAATGTTCAAGTTCCTTTTTGTTTTTCCAATGTAAAAGTTGTCACAGACTTTGCAGTTTATCCGTACACACCTGATTTTTTGTCTGTGGGTATCTCCTTGTATTATGTGATTTCAAAGGTGTTGTACAATAGATTTGTTCTGTGGGGCCAAAGTAATATTGTGCTCTTTGAAGACTTTTTGGAAAAGATGTGTAGCTCTGGGATGATATGTAAATTTTCTATATGAAGTTTCATTGCTGATTGGGGAAAGATGCAAACTAGTAACTACTTTTTCCCCAATCAGCAGTGGCTATCACTTCAACCTTTGAGGCTGAAAATGGAAGCTACATTCTTTCAAAACTAGCTCCTCAAACATTAAAAATATAAATGACGGAGTGTTAAAAACCAACTACAAATATTGAAATTTAGCTGTATTGGAACACCACAGTGAAGCGAAGCAATTATTAAATTATAGATGAGTCGTATTTATTACACATTAGCTTCACTTACATATGTATATAATATAAGTGAAGCTGATGTGTAATAAATAAGACTCATCTATAATTTAACAACTACAAATAGTTTTTCAACTATTTAAGTTAATTGGAACTACTAACATTGATTCACTTATATTATCAACTTGAATATGAAAGGTTTAAAATAATAACATATGGACAAATTAGCAGTTTCACACTATTTGTAGACAAACGACTACAAGTCAAACATTAATCAAACCAGCCAGATACACAACTGATTTAGACACATGGGAGATCTTCATTTTGAAACACTGCCTACAGTTAATGAATTATGATTTACTATACCAAGTCATCCCCAGAATCGCATTTAACCACCACAAGATTCCATTACAATACACACATACCAACAACAATAGCCACTTGTATACCTTCTCATGATGGAACAACTGTTTTCCGAAACACGTCAAGTGAGTAAAGAAAGTTATGGTGAGCGAGTGGGTAAGGTTTAAGGAACCGTGAAAAGCTATACGTTAACAGATGTCAGTCTTAGTAATTTCATCTTAAGTTTATTAAACAAAAAGTTATAATATATATACATATATATATATATATATATATATATTTGCAATATTTATTTTCATTGTGCAGTGTGTAGCTTTTAGTTTTCTGAGATAAATACTTTTCTGAGGTAAATGCTTGAAAATGTAACTATAAGAGAAGACTAACATGATGTTTGATTCAAGAATTTTTTACATTTTCTAAACATATATACTTTGAATAGTTATAAATAAAAGCGTTGTTAACAGTGAGCTAATTTCATGTATAAAGACTAAAATTGAGTCATACATTTTGAAACAAGTAACTTCACTCACATCCTTTTACAAAATCAGGAACGTACAAATGAAACTGATGAAACTGCAACAGTTTCGAAAATGTTCCTGATTTTGTAAAAGGACATGAGTGAAGTTACAAGTTTTAAAAGGTATGACTCAATTTTAGTCTGTATACAAGATATATTTTATTTACAAAAACACTTGATATATTTAAATATTGTCTTACCTGCTCCTTCAGCTGCATACTTGAACTTGGGCTCTGGTTTTGCAGGTATAAGAGCTTCAAAAGAGTCTGGCATCATATCCTTGATTCTTTGATGGTATGACAATCTATAAAGATTTGGGGATTATTAAGTATGTTTGAATTACAAGGAAAATGGGGTGGGAGTGAACTAGGGCAACATCATAAGAAATGAAAAATAAAATTCTGAATGAAATGTTGACTGTACATTTGTAAATCATTTAATAATGGTTTTTGCCTTACTAAACGGAATCCTTATTTCGTTCTCTGAATTTTCATTTTTCCCACATTCTACACAATTAATCTTAATTCCCAACTTCATGTCCATTAAAGAAATGAATGTACGAGGGCTGTTCAATAAAGAATGATTAGAATTTCTTTACGGTCATAATTTTTCACACTAAACTTCAATCTTATTATATCTGTTAGCTTAATGTGAAACAAACACGCCATAGTAGTTTCATTGTTGGCACTCCTGGTTCCCACCTGTGAGAACCAGGCAAGTTCAGACATGTTCAGTATCGCCTACCACTGCAATGGAGGTAACATGCGAGGAACAATATGCGGCTTTGAAATTCTGCTTTCATCTCAACAAATCTTCAGTTGAGGCCTATACAACGTTACAGGAGGCCTATGGAGAGTCTGTTCTTCCCTACAGCACAGCTTGAAGGTGGTTTAAAATGTTTAAAGAGGGGAGACAAATCAATTTCAAAGGAAGGTGGACCTGGTGCTCTAGTTACTGCTCTTACGAAGAAAACATCAACACTGCTGCTGCCATTGTGAGAGAGGATTGACGAATTACCTTAAGATCACTTTCTGAAATACTGAACATTTTATTGGGTGCCACCCACACGTTGGTGACAGAAACATTACACATGAGACGTGTTTTGCATGATAGGCTCCAAGACGGTTGATTCCCGAACAAAAGGACATTCGCATGCAGGTGTGCATGCAGTTAAAGTTGATGTTAGAGGAAGATCCAGAGTTTCTTTCAAACATAATCATTGCTGATTAAATTTGGCTACGTCATTTTGATCCTGAGAGCAGACAGCAAAGCTCAGTGTGGAAATCTCCTTCATCACCAACCCCCCAAAAAGCAAAAGTGGTTGCTTCTGCTGGGAAAGGTCATCTCATTCTTTGATATTCATGGAATGCTTTATCAGCATGTTGTACCTAAACACACATCAGTAACTGGACAATATTACAGGGATGTCCTGAAAACATTGCAAGTCCATATCAGGTGCAAAAGACCACATTTCTGTGAAGCAGGCTGGATGCTGCACCACGATAATGCGCGGTTGCATATTGTCAATGTTGTTGCTGAATATCTTGCAAAATCAACATGAAGTGCATCCCTCACCTTCCCTATAGTCCAGATTTAGCTCCATGTGACTTTTTTCTATTCCCTAACTTGAAGAAATGCCTTCATGAGAGGCATTATCCATCATCAGAAGCAGTGGTAAGGGCTGCAGAGGCGATTTTGAAGAATCTCTCAAGAAATGGTTTCCAGCATGTCTTTGAAGACTGGCAGAAATGCTGGGACAAGAGCATCACATTCAGGGGAGACTATTTTGAGAAGAACCACCAAAATTATGAGGATGAGTAAAGGTTTGTCAAAAAAAATTGTGATCATTCTTTATTGAACAGCCCTTGTAAATATTTTTATGTTTTCTTTGATCTTGCATGGGAATATTTATGCCCGTGATACTTAACACCTTGATTACATGCAAGATATGGCAATGTACAATACAGTGGATAATGGCACCATCAGCAGCTAGCCCGCGTCGGTAACATAGATGGTACCATGTATACTTCATGTTCAAGAGGGGCCGAGTTTGAATCTCGATCAGGGTGAGTTACCTGGATAAGGTTTGTTTCTGGTGTTTTCCCTTATCCTGAAAGATGAATGTCAGGTAACTCTAAGCTCTATGGAACCTGGACTCATTTGAGCATCATTTGACGCATTTCATTCATAGCTTGATATGACTTAACATTGGAAGATGTAAATTAAAGAAAAATGATCAGCAGCTAACTATACGATTCTTGCTCAATTTAAATTTTTGTTTCCTGTGCATACTAGTTACCTTATGATTGTACTTAATCATGTTCAATTGGCTATCTTCAAGTATTTTAGTGCTATGCCAGTAGTGGAGGAGGTAGGATGTACAGTGAGAGCTAGTTGTATTATTGTATTTACTTTTTAAAATAAATATCTTTTTCCAAACATTGCGTACTGAATTTTGAAATACCAGCAGTTGATTCTGTTTTTAGGTTTGTCTCGTTTTCAGATTTTGGTAATACTGAAAAAGCGTAGTAACATAGTAACCTGTATCCTTGACGATGAAGTGTATTGACTGACGATGTGGACAAAAGTTCGTGAAATCAATCTCAATTAATAAGAAAAATTGACATCATTTTATTAAGATAAGTGAAGTTTTCGTTACAAATAGTTTTATATTTGTGTAAAGTATCACCAATTCATTCAAAATTTCAATTATACACATTTTATCTCAGGTATATATTATCACTTAAAATTTACATATTGATCATTGCAAATTACACATTTCAAGTAGTTTAAAGCATTTTTACCTTAATGATTTCAGCAGGACTTCTTTCACAAACTTCGGTCGAGGATGTTCAGGGTCTAATTGTAAACAAGAGTCCCAGTCTTCCCAACTCCAACGAAACTGGAAATTGCTCAAATGATATGAAAACCAGTTCACAAACCTAAAACAAACATGTTTCATTTAAAACTGTTTCAAATCAATTCTTTCAGCTCACAATGCTAAATTACAATATGTACTACAGAAACAATGACAAGCCTACAAAAGTGAATCGAGAAGATATTGACACATTGCTTCACTCACACTGTTTATTCACAGGACATGTTTCAAGAGCTCTTGCTCCTATCATCAGCTGATACTCGACTAGTGCAAGTTGTAGTGGTTTCTTCTTTCTCCGTTTTGTCAATAGATGGCATGATGCACTTGTCAAAGATGTCCGGTGGTGGAGTTTCAAAATTCATGACTCTATGACGATTTTTGTTGATGAAGATTTTTTCCCATACGGAAAGGTCTATGGGGTGATTAACATATTTTATTAGAGATGATAGGAGCAAGAGCTCTTGAAACATGTCCTGTGAATAAACAGTGTGAGTGAAGCAATGTGTCAATATCTTCTCGATTCACTTTTGTACTAATTTGTGCTTCACTGTCCCTACGCTTCTTCCAAGTTTATACTTTGAATGACAAGCCTATTTTGATGTTCTCTACAATATATCTTTTGCTGTCAAATCTACTGACAACTGCCATGGTGTAAACTACAGGATGTTTTTCTCGAGATATGCGTGGATGGTTGTGAGAGCAGACAATCAGGGCTATTCTGTAGCTTCTGGTTAAGAATATTGCTAACAATTATTGTTACAGCTAGCAACTGAGCGCTAACAAGTATGGCAAGTTTTCACATTCTGTAACCATGCTTATTATGGCGAAGGATCTTCCCAACCATGTTGTTAAGCATCTGGAGTGACTCATCGCAAATTCATATGCTTATCAGGCATGTTTTGTTTTTCCATCGCTCGTTGCGCCAATGTTTTGTTTTTCTACCGTTCTCGTCGTGCCAATGTTTTGTTTTTCTACTGCTCTTGTTGCATCAATGTTTTGTTTTTCTACCACTATCGTCATGCCAATGTTTTGTTTTTCTACCGCTCTCATCGCGCCAATGTTTTGTTTTTCTACTGCTCTCGTTGCGCCAGTACAAATAGTGGAATTGCAATCACTTTGTCCTGGGCATCTGAACTATAAAGAAGCATAAGAAGATGGAACCCAAGTGGGCGGTTAAGAGATCTCAGGAAGAGTACAAAATTTATACTGAGTTCTGTTTAAGAAATCCAATTATGCAACATGGTAGACTCACTCCTTCAGATAACCTGAAGGAGTTGGAAGCCAAGTGGAATCAGCTGATGCTACAATTAAATAGCTGCGGCACAAAGATGTAAAGGGATGGAAAACGTTAAGTTGAAAATGTTTTACTGTACTTTTAATATTAGTAATTAGGATTTTTAAAGCTGATCCTCTATAATTATTCTCAGTAAGTGGAATGCTTTCCTAAATAACAATTCTTGACACAAACTGTACCGCATGTTAACCATCCATTTCCAACTGCTGCGTGTTTGTACTACACATATGAGAAGTTGAAAAGTAGTGTAATAAAATGTTGTTCAAAAACCAATCATGGTTTTGATACATCATTATTAATTAGTAGAGCAGTTTTTAAAACTGCATGAACATATGTTAATGCATGGTAATCATCTGGCTTACTGCAAAACACCGCGTGGCTGTATGTAATCTGGATTTGCAGAATATATAACAAGGTTAATGAAATGTTGCTCGAAAACCAAGCATGGTTTCGATACATAATTATTAATTAGTACAGCAGTTTCTAAAACATAGATGAATATAAAAATTATTTATGGTTGGTTTATTGACACTCGTCACTTACTTTTTCATATATTTATGAGAGACTAGTTTCAAAGGCCCTGGCCTCCATTTTCAATCTCTTTCCAACTCTTTCCAACTTTGGAAAGAGATTGAAAATGGAGGCCAGGGCCTTTGAAACTAGTCTCTCATAAATATATGAAAAAGTAAGTGACGAGTGTCAATAAACCAACCATAAATAATTTTTATATTAATTTTGACGTCACTGTTACTAAATTCCTCCAAACACACAACATAGATGAATGTTTCAATTAATAGAAAAAACTATTTGTAGTTGTTAAATTTTAGATGAGTCGTATTTCTTACACATCTGCTTCACTTTCGTACCTATTTTGAGGACATGTTTCGCAAATCTTCGTTTGCATCTACGGCTCTTGTGCAACTCAAGTCGCACAAGAGCCGTAGATACAAACAAAGATTTGCGAAACATGTCCTCAAAATAGGTACGAAAGTGAAGCAGATGTGTAAGAAATACGACTCATCTAAAATTTAATAATTTTTCGCTTCACTGTGGTGTTCCAATACAGTTAAATCTCGATATATTTGTAGTTGGTTTTTAACACTCTTGACTCTTAACACAATGTGTGTCACCATTACTAAATTCCTTCAAACACGCATAATATTAAGTTAGCAAATTCGCTTCATTTGAATAGCTTTAGATTTTTAATTTTATTAACTTTAATGGAGGCTAATGACAACTGTTATAAGTGAGTTGCAGACTGTCTGAGAACAAGAATTAAACTGTTTCTGAATTTTAACACGAGATACCATAAAAATATTACATCCATTAAATTCTGCTGTATCAGTAACTTTGCTGCTTAAAATAATGGTTTCCATAATAACAATGAGAAGTTTAGATTGCTGTCAGTTGCTGAAAAGTGGAAAGTTCCCTTGTGGCAACCATCAGGTATGTATAACTTGAGGGCTGTCTTTAAGTGCCATGGACTGCTGATAATTAAAATCGAACACAATATAAAACACTTTTTAATGGGTGTAAGATTAAAAGAAAAGACACATTTTAGGAATGCATGCTCTTTTATTAATTTAAGTTCCACCTACTTCATCACTATGCCCCCTTCTAAATTTCCTACTTGATGTCAAATCTTGAGCTCTCTTTCAAATTTTCAGACGTCTATGTATGAAAAGTATAAAAATTGAAAGAAGCATAGAGACAGTAAAGCATAAGTTAAAATAAAGTGAATCAAGAAGATATTGACACATTGCTTCACTCACACTTCATGTTCTGTGAAAAACTGTGAGTGAAGCAATGTGTCAATGTCTTCTAAATTCACTTTTAGTCTATGTACAGTACGCACAAGATAATGGATTTACGGTGTGGTGCGGGCAGAGGGGAAGAAGTGAGAGCTAATGCTCTTTTGTTTCTGCAGTGTGGTAAACCTTGAAAAGCACAGTTCAGCAAAATAGCATGTAAGATAAGCGAAGATATCACAAGTGACGTTGCGTCCTCTGAAAACAATCCTTAGTTTTGCCCACGCCAGCTCAATTGCATTCAGATTACAGTTATACAGAGGTAGACGTTTAATAACGTGTCCCCTTTCGAGAGCCATAACATCCACAAATGTTCATACAAATATAAATCATTTTCAAGTAAATGCCGATGTACATTACCACCACACTCGTAACAAGGATAAACTGGCAGTTCAAGCACACCAAACGAGCCTTTATGAAGGAGGCTTTACTACAAAGTGATAATGTTATATAATAAACTTCCAAATTCATTTAAACAAGCTTCATCATTAAAACACTTTAAGAATAAGGTTAAGAAATTTTTGAATGCACACTGCTTTTATACGGTTAATGAATTTTGAGAACTATAACCATGTAAATGAGCAGTGGGAGCATAGTACATTCACAAACCTGTAATATTTATATTATGACATTTCTTGTAGTAATTAGTGTATGCAAATACCACATGAAACCATAGAAAAGCTGCTTACTGTGTATATTGTACGTAATCAATTTGACTTTATGTATGTACTGTATTTATACATTTTGATGTGTGTCATAACATGTATATGTTGCCAAGGATGAACTAAAATTCTAATTCTAACATACTATTGTTGTAAACTGGTTAGCTAATTAACCTCGGAATTGATCAAAACAAAATATGGCAGACATGATAAAGCTTAGCAAATTAGCCACTAGATGTCAGTGTATAGCGCATTTCAAATTACAAAGTTGTCATCTACGTTTACAGAGTTAAACGAAACTTACCGAATGAGGACTTGGAACCCGATCGTTCTTCATATCACGCACATATAGTATGCATTTGGAATCTTGACTTCTGAATGTCCTAATTACCCATACCTTGAGTTAATGAATTTCTTGTTTGCCGAATTTCCTAACTGTCTTAGCTACACTGATTACACATTCTTTTTAACAGAGGACATTCCTTGCTTTCTTGTGCTTCTTACAATATACATTTATTTTAGCATATGGAAAACACACAAAATTCCTAAGACTGCACTAAGATCACGTTATTGCTAATGTTAAAATAGGAACTTTTACCTGTCAAAGCATGCCGTGTTCATTGTGTCAATTCGCATAAACAGAATTTCAGTGGCCTGGGCTAAAACCTGAAATAAAAGCGTTAAAAAGATTAGTGCTACAGTACAACTGTGTTTTGTATGTAATAGTACGAAAAGTTTCTTATTGATAATGATCATTAGATCAGGCATTTTTGTGCCTGAAGACATAGCTCATAGAGTCGTTCATTACGATTTGGCAGTGATATAATCACATTAACTAGTGCCGTCCTTAGTTTATGGTGAGATGTAAACAAAACAGGAAAATTTATTACTCCGCTGGCAACTGTGACAGCAAGCAATATTTTTGCTATTTTCCCCAACTTGACTTTAGTAGTGGCCTGAGCCATGTCACATGTGACATCACCCTGTGGTGATGTGGGAAGTTCTAACTTTGTACTCTATATGTAGTTACAGCCTTTGGCTGTGCTGGGCATCTCACCTCAGACTTTCAAGGAGAAGAATGCAGAAGAATGTAACATTTCAGTTGGACCATGTCACATTCGCAGCATCTTGGAATGCATTGTGTTGCTGCCAAGTTCATTCCACAGGTCATAAATCAATACCAGAAAGATCATTGCATAATCTGTGAAGAGCTTTTAGATAACACAAACGAGAACAAGATGTTCCTTAAGAGGATCATAACTGTTGATGTGATGTGGGTCTTCAGTTATGATGTTGAAAAAAAAAAAGATTTGCAACAATATATGAGAAAACAGAAAATCTGCAGACTGCACTCACCAGAAAGGGTTGTACCAAGACTGCTTCCAGAAGTGGAAACAGTGTATCAATTATGTAGGAGAATATGTACAATAAGTAAAAGAAAAATTATGAAAAATTTATATAGAAAAATGTTATGGACAAAGTTCTGTAATTTTTTGAACAGACCTCATATATCACAAAAAGTCTAATTTTGTAAATCTGTCATTAGCACACTCAGCTAATTTGTTTTCAAATTTTTTTAACGCCATCAACCATCACTAAATTTAGTTGGGACTCATTTTCTATTAAATGGTTATTGCTGGTTATCACTAGAGCTCACTATTCTCTGTTTCATATAACCTTGCCCGGCTGAAATGTATCACTCCGCGTTCAACAACCCTCCCCCTCGCCCTAATTGGCTAATGCTTTCACGCCATAGGCCATAGGCGGTGCCTTCCCATCACATTTAAAACTGCAGTAAACGTCAAATGCCAGGAGATAGCTAAAATCATGCAAATAAGTATATGAAGGCATGCAAAAATACAAGTTTATAATGAAACTGAACTCACGCGTTATGGAGAATCTGGTAATGGAGTAATCCCCTCCATCTCGGATTCGGATTCTGATTCTGCAGTAACAGTTTCGCTGTCGGAACTCTCCGTAGGGTTTATAATTATGCTCTCTATTACGTTGTCGACGATGCCATCCAGCTCCCAAATTTTCTTTTCTTCTTTGAGCACATGATGAATAGCCTTTTTCCATGTTTCGTCGCTGATCTCCGAAAATGCTGTGGTAAGCAATGGCCTGATATCATTCAACTTAAATGTTCTATTGTTTCTCGCTACGAATCCTTTAATTTGGCTCCAAATAAGCTCAATTGGATTTAAAATCCAGTGATATGGTGGAAGCCTGAGTACCTCATGACCAGCTGACCTTGCCATTTCATCGATTACGTATTTATCACAATCGCTGGCATGCTTTACTACAAGTTCCAGTAGTTCTGCCTTAATAAGGGATTCATTTACAACTTCATTTTTTGCACGCAGCCACTCAATAATGTCTTGTTTCTTCCAGGATGTATTTGGTTTCTTTTCGACACGAACGCTGTGGTAAGGAGCATTGTCCACCACAATTATGCTGCTTGGTTCCAGTTTTGCTAACACACTCGCAAACCACTGCTGAAACACATGTCCATTCATATCTTCATGGTAATCACCGGTTTTCTTTGACTCAAACAGTAGTAGACCATCTTCCACAAAACCACTATCACTTCCTATATGAGTGACAATCAGTCTTCGGCCTTTTCCACTGGGATTTTTTAAACCAGAAGACATACCTTGCAAAAATGCTTGTCTTTCAGTCTTAATAGTCGAGTCACGCCATAGTTTACTTGTCGTAAGCCCTTCATTCACCCAAGTCTCGTCTAGGTAGTATATTTTGCGATTTGTATCCCGGTATTGTCTGATTGTCCTTAAATAACGTCTTCGCCACACAGCAATATCGCCTCTGTCTCTCAGTACATTTTTCTTGCCCCTTTTTCATTCACAAACCCCAGCTGTATAAGCAATCTATACAGACTAGATCTGCTGAAATTTGGTAAATCTGCATCCTCATTTACAGCAGACAAAATTTTATTTATGTTAGGGAGTTCGTTTCTAAAGAAAAAACTATGCACATGACGACGTACAGCAGTTTTAACGAACTCATCGCATTCTCCGAGCACGTGCTTTTCTTTATTCCTGTGTTTGCCTGGAGTGGTAAGTTTTCCTGTTTTCTCAACTTCACGTCGCGATGTTCCTATGGACCTAACACTCACACCTGTAAGTTCGGAGCACAACTGTTCGACTTCCCTCACTAACAAAGACGGATTCTTCTCTGTGAGTGCATTAAACACATGCAACACAATTCTTTTTTCACCGCTTTGTAATGGCTTACCCTTACGATGCTTCAGCGAAAAACTGGCGGTAGACTCTGCCATTATACATATAATAAGTACATGCGCAATAAACGATGGATAAAATAACGTATCTCTCGAACGCGCACAGTACACCTTCTAATGACAATACATGACTAAACCAGTTCAGAACAAGGTCAGTGATAAAACTCATATAAACAAATATAAACAAATATATGTAATTCACTACCGCTAAAGCACGTGCTCTTGTGTAATCAGAAAGGCAGGCCTAGATGCAAAGGAACCTCCTCTTTACTTTGTTTAAGAATTAACATGCATTTCAGATAAATTAACTCTGTTGCGTAATATATTTAATTGAAACAGTTATGAAAGTAAATATTTGACAATTCTCTTTCAACATATAAAGATATATCACCATGTTAAATAACGAACTAATTTTTACCGCAAAACAGTCTCTACCAAACAGCAGCCAATGAGAGGTGATAAGGTCACGTGACCGTTAAGAGATTACCGGGCAAGCTTACGTGAAACAAGGTATAGATCCATAAAACAAAATATGACATATGCTTACAATAAAATACAAACTTCAATTATCTTTTTTAAGAATTTACAATTCCTTAAAAAACACAAATGAAGTTTGTAACAAATTATGACATTTTATTGCAATATTTGTATTGCTTCACTATTATTAGCTTCAGTGTTTTATGTATGACCTATGCTGTATTTTGTTGCAGCCCAATGAAGAAGCATCATGAAGGATAGATGCATATACGAGGGTGGTCTGAAAAGTGATGATGATGATGATGTGTATAGGGGCGCTCAACTACGGCGGTCATCAGCGCCCTTTAAAAAACAAGTCATGGCAAAAGCCAGATATAAAGATTTCTAAAAATATATATTATTATCTATAAACCTGTTAAAACTGCACACATATATATACTAAAGAAACAACAAAAAAAGATACTTGAGGTTAAATTCTAAAATCCACAGCTGAAACAAATGCTAAAACTTTGCCCACTGCCGTTTCGTCATCCGCGAGGATATCCGCCAAGCTGGCCGGCAGCTGGAGAGACCTGCGGAGACGTGCCAAGCTATAACAATCTAAAAGCAAGTGACGGACAGTCAGGTCACCACTGCACAGTGGGCAAACGGGAACTGGGGTTCTATTCAATAAAAAGCTGTGGCTAAAATAACAATGCCCAATGCGCAACCGAGCCAAAGTCACCTCCTCGCGACGAGATGACCGACAGGAGGTAACCCAGGGAATCGGAAGTTCCTTAATAGATCTCAGTTTATTATTGCGGAGAGCGGACCACTCTTCCTGCCAGCAGGTTAGCACAGCTCTCCGTAATACCGCCCTAAAATCTTCCGATGTCACACATGGTAGTCGAACCCTGGGCTTCATGGTAGCCGTCTTGGCTGCCGAATCCGCCATTTCATTCCCCCGCAAGCCTACGTGACCAGGAATCCATGCACACACCACGCTCACGCCAGAAGCGTGTAAAACGTGGAGGGCATCCTGTATCCGCTGTACAATAGGGTGGTAGTTGTAGAGCTGCCGTAGGCTTTGAAGTGCACTGAGGGAATCACTCAGGATTAAGCAGTTCCCCAACTTTCGTCGACGTACGTGTAAAATGGCCCGGTATATTGCATAGAGCTCTGCGGTAAAAATGGAAGTGCTAGTGTGGAATCCGAATGTATAGGGTTCGGTTCCACACACGTAAGCACAACCAACACCATCTGAATTCTTGGACCCGTCGGTGTAAATTTTAATATGGTCCTGATATCGCAATAAAAACTCTAAAAAGCAAGTGCGGATACTAGACATAGACATGGTAGATTTATCGTGTGTGGTCATGCCCAGATCAACGTGGGGCGCTCTGCACAACCAAGGAGGGTATGTCCTCTCCCCCCTAGGATACATCTTAGGCAGTTCGCTATTAAGTCGTCTAAGGAGCTCCCGGAAACGAAAACCAGGTGGCTTTGGTTTTATAGAAGTGTTCCTATAACGCACGTCCATGAAGGTGTTAAAGAACGGCGTAAACGTTGGATGTGTGGGCATGCAATTAAGTCCACAGCCATAATTTGCTAATAGCATGTTGCGCCTGTACTGCAGAGGAGGTTCTGCGGACTCAGCATACAGGCTTATAACTCGGCTCGTTGGAAATGCCCCAACTGCTATACGTATGCCACAATTATGGACTGTGTCTAATCTCTTCAGCACATATGGTCGTGCTGAGCCATAAACGATACTACCATAATCTAATTTGGAACGGATGAGGGTGCAATACAGTCGCAATAACACTGTACGATCCGCTCCCCACGATTTTCCACTTAGTACCCGCAAGATATTTAAAGATCGGTCACATCGTGCTTTCAGTTGTGCTATATGCGACGACCAACTAAGTTTTCTGTCAAATATCAATCCAAGGAACCTCGTCTCATCTGCAAAAGGTAGTAGATCAGCGCCTAGCCGGAGCCTTGGAGGTAGTCGACTCCGCTGACGCCAGAAGTTAACACAGATGGTTTTCTCAGCAGAGAATCGGAAGCCGTTCTTTAAACTCCAAACCTTAAGGTTGTCCAAGGTGGTCTGGAGACGGCGCTCTATAAACGCAGTGCGCTGAGATGTACAGTAGACGGCAAAGTCGTCTACAAATAGGCATGACGAGACCCCCGGAGGTACACATTTCGAGATAGAATTAATCGCAATAGCAAACAGCATAACACTTAGCACCGATCCCTGTGGTACACCGTTCTCTTGAACGAAAAGGTTCGAAAAAACCGAGCCAACCCTTACTCGGAATACGCGGTCTTTCAAGAATTCCTGAAGGAAGAGTGGTAGGCGTCCACGTATATTCCAGATGTGCAGAGTACGTAGCAACCCTGCACGCCAACACGTATCATAAGCCTTTTCGAGGTCAAAAAATATTCCGACTGTTTGACAGTTTTTAAGAAAGCCGTTCATAATCTGTCGACATGGACACAAGATGATCCACTGTTGAACGGCGTCGTCGAAAACCGCACTGGATGTTATTCAGTAGGTTGTGCATTTCCAGCCACCATACCAACCGCCCATTTATCATGCGTTCCATCACCTTGCAGACGCAACTGGTGAGGGAAATAGGACGGTAGCTAGAAGGGAGGTGACGGTCCTTGCCAGCTTTCAAGGTAGGTATGATGGTCGCTTCTCGCCACTTGTCCGGAAACGTGGCATCAACCCAAACACGGTTATAGAGCTCGAGCAGGAATGCCTTACCTTCAGGTGAGAGATGTTGCAGCATTTGAACGTGGATTCCGTCCGGTCCTGGTGCTGTCAGTCGCGATGATGATAGAGCGTGTTCTAACTCCGCCAAGGTGAAAAGGCGGTTATAATCTTCAAGGTTTCTGGAACTAAACACGAAACCTTGAGATTCTACCTGAGTCTTAATTGAGATAAACTCAGGAGCATAATTACTTGAGCTAGACACCTGAGCGAAAGCACAGCCGAAGGTGTTAGCCACGACGAACGGATCAACAACAACTCCTGCAGGTGTTTTTAGACCAGCGATTGGCAAGTGGGTTGATTTTCCGGCCACGCGCCTTAACCTATCCCATACAACAGAGAAAGGTGTCCATCTGTTAAAAGATGAGACAAACTTGTTCCATGAGATCTTTTTGCTATCCTTAATTATTTGCCTAGACTGTGCACGCGCTTTCTTGTAGTCAATTAGATTACTTTGGGTAGGATGTCGTTGAAATACCCGCAGAGCACGTCTACGGGCACGAATAGCATTCCGGCAGTCGTTGTTCCACCATGGTACAGGAAGTCGACCGGGTTGGGTAGCCGAACGTGGAATGCACTGTTCTGCAGCGGAAAGAATTTTCTCTGTGAGGTGATCGACTAGATCATTCACAGAATCGTGCTCGTTGTAATCAAAGACAGCCAACTGGGTGTAAAGGTTCCAGTTGGCACGATCAAAGCGCCATCTAGGGATACGTGAGGTAGACACGTCGTGTGCTAAGAGACTAAGAAGACATGGGAAGTGGTCGCTGGAATGTAAATCAGAGATGACATTCCACTGCAATGAAACTGCTAACTGGGATGAACATACTGCCAAATCGATGTGCGAATAGGTGTTATAGGCGTCTGAAAGAAACGTTGGCTCTCCGGAATTCAGGAGAACCAAGCTATTGCTCTCCAAGAATTTTGCAATGAGGTGGCCTCTCGAACATGCCCGAGTTGAGCCCCATAGTGGGTGATGGGCATTAAAGTCTCCCACTATTAGATATTGTGTTGAAAGTTGGGAAACCAGATCTTCAAGGTCCATTAACGAGAGGTCATCTGATGGCGGGAGATATACAGTGCAAATGGAAAATTCGATTGACGGCAGCTTAATCCTTACAGCTACAGATTGTATATCAGATTGCAGCTGTACCGGGTCTACAAATAAGTCATCCCTGAGGAGCATCATAGTGCCCCCGTGAGCAGGAATGCCCTCTTCTGTGTCAATATCACACCGCAGTGGTGTGTAGCGTCGGATTCTAAACTTGTCTTGCGGTCGTAGCTTAGTCTCTTGTAAGCATACCACAGAGGGGTTATGCTTACTGAGCAAAAGTTCCAGTTCTGGTCGATGTGTTCTTAAACCCTGCATGTTCCATTGGAGGATAGCCATTGGAACTATGGAGAGAGGTTGTAAAGATTGGTCTACATTAAGACGACTTTAACGGTGGCCGAATCAGCTTACCCTTTTTCTTAGGCGTAGGGCTAACACCTTTTTCTGCCGGTTTATCCTGGCGCTTTTTTGTTGCCGTTCTGGGGTCGGTATCCTCTAGGTCCATCTCTTCGGCGGAGGAAGCCCCTTTCCCTAAAGAGAACTTAGGTTCGAGAGCTTCAAACTTATTGGACACAGGGATCGACGAAGATGACAGTCGTCGATCCGATTCATCACCAGAAAGCTCTTCAGAAGAAGAGCTTCGGGATGCTCTAGAGGTTTTCTTCTTCCTGGGGGTACGGGTAGAATCTTTCAGGAAATCTGTCCTCTGGTAACTGGTCTTAAATTCTTTAGGCGGCGGATCGTATATTACCGGCTTGTCATATTTACATTTAGAGGTCGACGGTTTGGCTTGGGACGGGGCTGAGGTTTTAGCTTCCTTCGTCCGTTTAGGCGATGTATTTGCCGACGTTGGTGATGGAGTAGTGGACTGCCGTACTTGTGTCGGGACAAGAACTCTATCGGAGATGGTAGGCTCCCCTGCACCGCAGGTTTGCGTTGCAATTTCCTTCCTAGGAACGGGTTTAGCCAAGACAGAGCTATAAGTACCGGACCTACGGACGGACGGCAAGCGAGTACGCAGGAGCTTCCGGGCGTCCGAGAAGGAAACCTTCTCCTTAACCCGGATCTCCTGTATTGCCTTTTCTTCCACAAAACGTGGGCAGTCTTTGGAGCTAGATGGATGCTCCCCGGCACAGTTTATACATTTAATGGGTGAGGAGCACTCACCCTCGTGTAAAGCCAAACCACAGTTGACGCATGCTGGAGATCCGTTACACAGTTGACTAGTGTGACCATAACGCTGACATTTGTAGCACCGCAGGGGGTTCGGTATATACGGCCTAACCTCAATACTCTCGTATCCTGCCTTAATCTTTTGAGGAAGATCTACCCTATCAAAAGTGAGGAACAGGGTACGAGTAGGCAACAATTCCCCACGTTCTCTGCGCTGCACTCGGTACACACTTATGACTCCCTGGTCTCTCAGGTTCTCCTGAATCTCCTCGTTGGACATACCGTCCAACGCACGGGTGGCTACCACTCCACGTGAGGAGTTCAGGGTCTTATGTAGCGTAACGGATATAGGGTAACTCCCTAGCATGCTTGCCTTCAATAACGATGCCGCCTGGGCGTTAGAATGCGCCTCGACCAGGAGCGTGCCATTTCTGGATCGTATGCAAGATTTGACCGGACCTGCAATTTTGTCTAATCCCCTCTGGATGGTAAAGGGGTTAACGGTAGTAAACTTTTGGCCTTCTTCAGTGCGACTGATTACCAAGTAGCGAGGACCACAAGACTCGGCTACTTCTTTTCCATTGCTGCAAGTTTTTGAATTTTTTTGGTTAAGGTTTGACATGAGAGTTGGCGAAAAAATTCATCCCCCAGTGCTCCCCACCCACCACGGAGCCCAACAAGGGGTCATCCCACTGGGATGACAGGGCTACACAGGGGATATAGCGAGCTCGCCGTCCCACTCACCCTGGAGGTCGGTACAATACCTAGTCCTGGCCGATTGATTAGGGGTGGGTTAGTCCCTAACCTCCCGTTTAGGCGAAGCAGAAGCCAAAGTAGTGTATTAGTAATGCGCACCCTCCCCGAATTCAGAAAAAAAACTGTTACGAGCTCAGATACGCATCCCTCAACCACCAGGACTAACCTTTCCACCGACACGGGTCTCCACGCACGGCCTACACGTGGGTGGGCCTGTTGACCGTCTCCCTCAGCCACGAAGAGGAGCCCACACGAGGGAGACTGTTGGCTCGGGACCCCGGGTTCGCCAAACCCGTACCTACCGAAGTAGGCCCCTGGGGGGGGTCTGAAAAGTTTCTGACCTAATAAACATACAAGACATTTTTTCAGATTTTTTTTTTTTATTTTTCAACATAATCTCCTTGTAATTCAACACACTTCTACCTGCGATGCTCCCATCTTTGTAACCTGCCCAAATAGTACTCAGCATTTTCCTCTGCAAAATAACTTCATGAATGTGATTGCCTATTCATTTGATGAAAATCTTTGTCCTCCGAGCGCAATTTTCAGAAGAGGGAACAATAATAAGTCGTCTGAGGCTAGATCTGGTGAATAAGGCAGATGGTCAAGCAGTTCAAACTGTAATTCGTGGATTTTTGCCATTGTAACTGCTGAGGTGAGAGACGGTGCATTGTTTTGGTGAAACAGGATTTTCTTTTTCTGCAAATGTAGCCGATTTTCTGCAAGTTCTGCATTCAGCTTGTCATGTAATGATGCATATTATGCTCCTGTGATGGTTTTTATTTTTTGAAGATAATTTAAAGTAACTCAATGACTATCACACAAAACAGTTGCCATCAGCTGAAAAAACAGTTTTTGCTTTTTTTTGGAGCCGGTTCCCTCTTTGCAGTCCGCTATTTGGACTGTACTTTTGTTTCGGGTGAATAATAGTGCATCCAAGTTTCATCTACAGTAATTAATCAGCGCCAAAACTTGGAATTATTGTGCCTAAACTGCGCCAACAGAGCGTTGGGAATGTTCATTTGAACACGTTTTTGGTCTTACATGAGCAAACGTGGCACCCAACGTGCAGACAGCTTTCTCATGTCTGAATGTTGATTTAATATGTGACAAACACATTCTTTTGAAATGTTCATAGCCTGTGCTATCTCTCTCACTTTAATTTGGCAGTCATCTAGCACCATTTGGTGAACTTTGGCAATGTTTTCGTCGGTAGTTGCAGTTTTGGACGTCCCAAACGTTCATCGTCTGCCAAGCTCTTACAGCCACGTTTAAATTCAGCTGCCCAAAATTTCACTGTGGTAAATGATGGTGCAGAGTCCCCATACACAGAATCCAACTCATCTTTGATTTGCGTAGGCACATTGCATTTCAATAGCAAATATTTAATGACAGCTCGATACTTGATTTTGTCCATTTTCATAAAAACACTCACATCAACTCACTCAAATGACTTACATAACTGAGTGTCCAAAATGGCTGAAACTTTGGTGAGTAGCTGTCAACAGATGAACAATGATATTCACTAGGTTTTATTTACGAGTGCTGCCATCTTAATGTTAAGGGCAGAAACTTTTCAGACCAACCAACCTCATATAAGCTCTGGACGATCATAGTATAAAAACCCCCCATGGTGCAACAGCCCCTACTGGGACAAAGCTGGCCAACCATACTGCTGGACTCAGGCTCACATACGCAAGGTAGAGGTGGGCAATCATCCAAACGATACAGGTAAGAAATGTGGCCAGCATCTCAGCAACCCCAGCCAGAAATTTGGCTTTCTAGAACAGGTTTTGCTACTTATTGTAGCGCCAGGTACTTATATTATAATAAAACTCACTCACAGCCTCTCTCTACTGTACGAGATGGCCAGCAGTCACTGGAGAACTTACACTGGCACTTACGCATCTTGTAATAGATGCCAGAAATGTTAGCTTCTGCTCTCAAACAGGCAGCATAACTCGTGTAAATATTCTCGTTCACTCTGCAAAGTTCAGCAGCAGGTACTCTTGTGAATTCTTGCACAATGTTTCTTTAAGTTCCAACTGTGTATGAAGATTGGAATGATACATTTTGTATTTTAAAAAAGACCCTATAAATAAAGCTCACAACTCGTTAGGTCAAATGAATAAGGAGGCGACAAATCAACACTGATTATTCTGTCATCAAACAACTCTCTTACTGCATTTAATGATTCAGCAGCTGTATATACTGTTGCAGAATCTTTCTGGAACCAACCATATGATTTCTCTTCTTCCATCAAGCAACTGAAAAATGGCCTCAAAATTAACTTCTGATATCACTCTGCATTTATTGTTTCAACAATTACAATGGGCCCTATTATTCTTCTAGCACTTAATCGCACACCTGCTCCAATTTTCTGACCATAATTAGGTGTTTCTTCCAGCAGCACAAGTTTTCCTGGAGCCAAGTATCGATTGTTGTGAGCATTCAAACGTCCAGTTAAAAGAAACCAAGATTCATCAATCAGTGAAAACAAAAGCTGCGGGTCAATGAAACCCCTTTTTATGGAATGGTAAAACCAGTTATAATAATTCACACATTTAGCAGGATCATTTAACTTCAACACTTATACACATGTGTAGCAATAGGGCTGCAGTTTCAACAGCCATGTATCATTCTAATCCTCATACACTACAGGAACTTAGGGAAAACATTGTACAAGAGATAACAAGAATACCTGAAGATGAGCTTTGCAGAGGGAGCAAGAATATTTACACGAGATATACTGCCTGTTTGAGAGATATACTGCCTGTTTGAGAGAAGTCAACATTTACAACATCTATTGCAAGGTAAGGATTCTAGTACCAGCATAAGTTCCTGGCGACTGCTGGCCAACTCGCACAGTAGAGAGAGGCCATGGGTAGTTTCAATTATAATTTAACTAACTGGTATTACAATTAGCATGATATATTAGGGCTACAATCTTAAATTAGCAAGTAGTCATATATTATTATCATAAAAAATATGAATGATGAATATTAATAACAAACTTGGATTCTAGTTAAATGTAATAAATTAAAACTGTTACCTGTGGCATTGTACTGGGCTGCAATTTGCACAGTTCAATCAATACTGATCCATATACTATTTCCAGATATCGAGGGGATGGCATGTGGAACAGTTCTGCAAATATTATTTCCACAATACAATAGTCTAAAGGAATTTTCAACTTATATGGAAAGTTTAACAGATGTGCAGCACTGAAAAAACAAAAACAAATGCAATATTAATGAACAATACCTGACATAATACTTTTAACATTGTGTAACTTAAATCATTAAACATTTGTAAAAAGGCAGTATAAATCAAAGGTCATCAAGATTTTAATACCCAAACTATCAATAGATGCTTAGAAAGTAAAAATTAATCTGGGATTGGAGTTTCAGTGTGAAATAAAATGTACTCACACTTAAAATTACAAACTTAAAATTACATTTCATTATAAGGAAATATTATTAAATTTTAGATGAGTCGTATTTTTTACACATCTGCTTCACTTTCGTACCTATTTTGAGGACATGTTTTGCAAATCATCGTTTGCATCTACGGCTCTTATGCGACTGAAGCTAGATCCAGCGGTGTGGGTAATTCTGGGGTTGTTGCTGCCATCTGTTGATTTAGTGATGAACTGAAATGTGGGATTCTCTTCTAGTGGGATTTCAAAGTTCATTAGTTGGTTTTTATGTTTTTCTATGTATATCCTCTCCCATATGACGAGTTCACTATGTTTTTGTATGTATTTTAGTAATTCTGTGCTATCTTCAATTTCATGATTTTCAGACCAGAAATGAGCTGCTATTGCGGACTTATCAATATTTTTGTATCTTAAGTGCCTGAAGTGTCCTTTCTTTCTAGTGCCTATGTTTCTTTTTGTTCTCCCTATGTAAATTTTTTCACAATCTTTACACTTAATCTTGTAAATGCCTGACTTTTCCTCTGGTTTTATCTTATCAGTATTATTACTGTGAAGTAGGTTTTTAATGTTGTAATTGTTTTTTGGTGCAAATGTTATATTGTATTTCTTGAATATTTTTTGGAACTTTTTTGTGGCCCAGGGGTGGTAAGTAAATTTAGCAAATCTAATTTCTTGTTTTATTGGTGTGAGAGCTGTGGATGGAAGCAAATGTGTAAAAAATACGACTCATCTAAAATTTAATAATTTTTCACTTCACTGTGGTGTTCCAATACAGTTAAATCTCGATAAGGAAATATGTTTATACATATAGCTTTAGTAGGTTACTTGTCAATGTTCAATTTTTTTTTAAACTTAATTTTAATACTGCTTTAATTAATGGTTTTAATAAAGACTTCATAAATAAAAAAAAATAATTGAAAAATTAAAATATCAAAAAACTTTAATGATATTTCTACCCTTAGAAAAATAAAAGACGATTATAATTTTAAAAAATTTACTTACCATCCTTGGGTTAATAAACATTTTCAAAATTTTTTTAAAGAGTTTGGTATAACATTAGTTCCTCAAAATAAATATAGTATTAAAAATTTATTGCATTTCTCTATAAAAGATAAAATTCCTAATAGTAAAAAATCTAGTATTTATCAGTTTAATTGTTTCGATTGTGATAAAGTATATACTAGAAAGACAAAACGTAATTTAGAAACCAAAACAAAAGAACATTTTCGTAACATTAAGTATAAACAAACTGATAAATGGCCGTAATAGATCATTTTTGGTCATTTTACCATGAAATAAATCCAGAAGACAAATTATTAAAACAATTAAATGGTCCAATAGATTTAATGGTTTGGGAAAATATATTTATTTAAAAAAATAAACATCTTGTAACGAATTTTGAAATACCGGAAGTTCAATTCTGTTTTTAAATTAGTTTTATTTTCAGATTTTGGTAGTACTAACAAAAACATATCAATATCTGGTATTCTTAACGATGGGGACAGCTTTGTTTCTGGCTGAAGATGTGTATAAGTTTACATGAAATCGCGATCCCGGAAAATGTATAAGAATTATCATTATTTCATATAAGGCAAGTGAAGTTTTAAGTTACAAATTGTTATATTTGTGTATATTTATTTATCTGATTATATGTTGCTAACATGTATGCAGTAGGTAAAGGAAACATTGCATTTCACCCAAAAATTCAATACCAGATTTTGTTGGAAATTTGTGATTTAAGACCTCCTTAAAAAAGAAGAGAAGTTCAATAAAGCCTTGTTAAACTAGACCAGTTTTGAATAAAAGGAACATTAAGTTGTTTAGCATAGTAAATAAAGTCTTGGATAGATAGACTCAAACTGAAAAATTCAATGCCATGGCCGGTATTTGAACCACGAATCTCCTGGTTTTCGTCAAGTCGCTTGTACCCATTGAGCTACCATGGTCAACGTGCCGTCATGACATTAAATTCTCCAACTGACTCATATATTTTTCTTGGTAAACCACAAGGAGCTCTGATATTTGTGGCAACTTACTATTGTAAGTACCAGAGTCCAAGGTTTCATCATTACACTCTTATTATTTTAGTTAATTGATGGAAATTAATCATTCCTTCAAGTTTTATGATGAAGCCCCTAGTGATTTACTGGGAAAATATATGAGTCAATTAGAGAATTTAATGTCATGAAGGCACATCGGCAATGGTAGTTTAATAGGTAGAAACAACTGGATGGAAATCAGGAGATCTGTGTTTCAAATCCTGGCCATGACATCAAATTTTTCAGTTTGACTTTATCTTTTTTGAGTTTGATTAATGAGTCACTATGTTTACACTCAACTCACTTACTATTACTTAGAGTCACTAATGAGTCACTATGTTTACACTCAACTTCACTTACATTAATCAAACTCAAAAATGAAGAATACTTCACTGTTAATAATGCTTCTGCTTTTAATACGAGGGCTATCCAGAAAGTAGATTACGTTTTCGTCTGTTTCCGCTAGGGGCGGGGCTAGCGCGGCCATCTTGGGGTCAGAGCGTTGCGCAGCTCAGTCGGCATCTAGCCGTGCTAGTGAGAGGTTCGTGCTGTGCTCCGTTCAGATACTGTGACGGTTTGAAATGTCTGCGTTAATTGAAAATCCCACGAGGTGCGTGGTGCGTGCAGTAATAAGGTTTCTGACTGCAAAAAACTGTAAACCGATATAAATCTATCGGCAGCTTTGTGAAGTGTATGGGGACAACATTATCACTGAAGGTGGAGTACGTCAGTGGGTCATCAGATTTAAAAATGGCCGAACCAATGTTCACGACGAAGATCGAAGTGGGAGACCCAGCATAGTGACTGCCGAACTTGTCGAAAAAGTCGATGCTAAAGTTCGTGAAAATCGAAGGTTCACAATAACGGAACTTTCTTTGAGTTTTCCACAAATTTCGCGAAGTTTGTTGCACGAAATCATCAGCGAAAAGCTTGGTTACCACAAGTTTTGTGCAAGATGGATTCCAAAAATCTTGACAGAGGACCACAAAAATCAGCGAATGGCTGCAGCGTTGAACTTTTTGGACGTTTACCATAAGGATGGTGACTCTTTACTCGATCGCATCGTTACTGGTGACGAAACATGCGTGAAACACGTGAACTGTGAAACGAAATTGCAATCAATGCAGTGGGGGCACACAAGTTCTCCCCAAAAACCCAAGAAATGCATGCAAACAATGTCGGCAAGGAAGATGATGGCGACTGTTTTTTGGGACAGAAAAGGTGTGATTTTGGTGGACTTCCTGGAAAGAGGCACTACAATAAACTCTCAAAGGTATTGCCAAACTCTCCAAAAACTCAGAAGAGCCATTCAAAACAAGCGCAGAGGAATGTTGAGCTCTAAGATCTTTTGATTCACGACAACGCCCGGCCCCACACGGCAAATGTCACTCGTGAAGTTCTTGAATCTTTTAAGTGGGAGTTGTTTCCTCATCCGCCGTACAGTCCCGACCTGGCACCGAGCGACTTCCACCAATTCCCAGCAATGAAGAAGTGGCTGGCTATGCAGCGTTTTGATGACGACGCACAGCTGCAAGAAGAGGTAACGAAGTGGTTGAAGGCGCAGGCGGCCGAATTTTTCGACGAAGGAATTTCCAAGCTCGTACATCGCTATGATAAATGCCTTAATTTGAATGGTGACTATGTCGAAAAGTAGTATTTGAGTGTGGCTTTCATCTGTATATAATAAAATTTGTTTCCTATACTTTGTTTACTTTTTATTCCAAAACGTAATCTACTTTCTGGATAGCCCTCGTATTTAAAACCTTAGCCTACGATTAATTTCCATCAATTAACTTAAAATAAAGTCTTGTTTTACAGACGATAAATTGCTATTCTCGGTAGGTGCATTACTCAAATTTTCTTGCCACAGAGCAAATTCATTGCTTGGAACCAGGTTGGAAGACAAATTCTGTTAAACTCATGGAAAAAGTTGTCACCTGGAGGGTGTGACTTGCCAGAAAGCAAGTTTAAAGAAGAAAAAATAATTGTGGAAAAAGATTTTATAGACATTTTTAAAAATATTAATATGTTCCAATGTTGATGAAGACATTGACAATTGGCTGCAAATTGACAGTGATGATTTAAACTGATTACAGAGGAAAGCATTACTGGATCATGCAGTGTTAATGAAAATGAAGAGTATTCAGCTTCAGACAGTGTTGATGAACCAGCTGTGGTTATGACCCACACAAAAGCAGTAGCAAACATAGAGAAATTGATGCTTTATTTTGAGAGTCAAGCCAAACAATGTTAACACAGATGCGAGATTGCGCTGCTTGCAAGCAATACATTAAACAATACAGCAGAAGCTCACTGCTGTTTTTACTAGCTATATTGTGTATAGTGCAATAAACAGGCTATTACAGTACATACAGTATTGATTAAATTTATTGGGAGTTGATTAATGACACTAAACAACACTTACTTTTAAATTTTCCTTGGAACTAGTTTCAGAGGCCTTCCCTCTATCTTCAGCCGGACAGATAGAGGGAAGGCCTCTGAAACTAGTTCCGGGAAAATTTAAAAGTAAGTGTTGTTTAGTGTCATTAATCGACTCCCAATAAATTTAATTTATACAACAACACTGTTTTCAACAGTTCCATGAAAGGATTTAGTACATACAGTGTCTGTGTTTTTAGGTGAAAGTGCGTTGATCGGTGACATACAGTTCGGCCGTTCTATCTCCGGCTCTGACATTTCTCGAGAGGGGGAAGCAGGCTGTTGCCAGTTCTTTAGCGGGAATTTCAAGCAGAGGAACTATGCGTATTTTAAATATTTCATGTATTTGCATATTTCTCGAACCAGTAGCCATATTATTATAATAGCGATAATAATAGGACTTACGAACACTAAACATCGGAATTCACGCACGAAAAATATACCAAAGATAGTTCACCAGGGCAAGCCGCTATTAGGCCACGTGGCTCAAACAAATTTAAGCTGGCAACATGGTGTTGGGTTCGGGAACCACGCCTACCAGCGACAATGCTGATTGGCGCTAGCAGACAGTTTTAACTTCCTGACCACGACACCGGATGTAGAGACTCCCAGTACTACCTGACCACGACACCGGATGTAGAGACTCCCAGTACTACCAACAGATGCAGTTAGTGTGTGTGTGAAAGGTGTGAATGAAATATTCGAATAGAGTGGTGTTGTAATAAATATCTTGCATTATGATGAAATTGTAAATTGTATTTCAGTGTTTTAAATTTAATATAGTCCTATATTTTCATTCTAAAGATAATTTTTAGGATATGTTTTCAATTGCTCATTACTGTATGTTGGTACTATTAGGTTTCCCCTTCCACCTTTTACAGCCGCAAAACGTCAGAGCCGGAGATACAACGGCCGGACAGTATATGTTTCTATCGTTTTCCCCTTATTTCCTGGTTCTACTGTATAAAACACAAACATCTAGAACAAAATCAACAGTTGGCACCTTTTTGCATGAAAAATCACAAGGTAAATACAGAAATAAAACTATTCAAATACATAAAAAGAAACCAAGAATTGTCTATCTGGGAACAGATTTTCATCTGGAAGAATAACAAGAGCATCTTCAATTTTAGTATTCCCTAGAGTGAGTATAAATGCATAAATTCCTAGAACCATCACCAGTACAGTATATGGATGGCCCAGCTTCATTGTCCAAAATAAGAGTTATCTAGTTGATAATGTAGGAAACTAGCCTCCAAAACATACTCTGGAAAATTTAAAATGACTAATTTGTGTCACTAAACTATTTTTTTTTACTCATTGATTCTGCAAGAATAGTTTATAAAATCTATATCAAGAAAGTAGTGTAGAGAAATTCATGTCAACATAAGATGTTTTTCTTACAACTAGGGGTTGCATTTCTATGACCTAAAACTATGCATGTATTCATGACAAAAAAATCCATAAAAATATGACCATTAAATGCCATAAAATGTTCAGCAACTTTGAAGCATATTTTACTATATTAATGCCCAATTTCACCAACAGATGTTGACACTTAACATGGCTGTTAGTCTCAACAGAACATTGAGGCATATCGACCTTCAGGTGACCAGAGCTGTCATCGTCCCTTATCAGGTCTTATCTGGTCGATTAGAGGAGTGAAATATTAGTAGGTTGATGTACAGTAAGTTACGAAACACAAATAGAGCGATTGGAAGCTGCGATAAGCTGAGGTAAACATCTCTCTGTTGCAAATTTTTTTTCGATACGCTTTCTCACTTTGCCATGTAGTAACAATAGTTAAAACAAAAATTGCATTACAACAACATGTGTTAGCTTAACACTAGTGTTAAACTAACAAGTCATATTTCTGTTGTTAAGTCATTAACAATTGTAGAATTGTCAAGATGGCGGATTGAATGCAGCTTTTGATGTCGATTTGCTATATTTAGACCATCTAAATGGCATTCGTAATTTCTCCTATGAGGAGAAATGATTTTGAGGAGCTATCAGAAGATTATTATACTATATGGAGGTATAGACTGTGGAAACATAGAGTCAGAATGAAAAATTCAATGCCATAGCCGGGATTTGAACCATCATCTTCATATCGGCACGTTGGCCATAGTAGCTCAATGGTAGAGCCGCTGGACGGAAACCAGAAGATTGTGGTTCAAATCCTGGCTATGGCATTGAATTTTTCATTCTGACTCTACGTTTCCACAATTTAGCCTACACACGGCCAGTGTGAAAAAACAATTAATTTCCAAGGTATAGACTGTTGAAACAAGTTGCTATGATGGTTACCTAGGAAGTACAAGAGAGATTAGAACATGTATTGACTAGGAATATGCCGATTTCGCCTTTGCTTCTAGTGTTAATAATTTTGCGATTTTATAATCCATTTAATTCTCAGGATAATACACTGTCTACCTCCTGTCTTGAAAAGTTCAAGTCTCTTGTCACTTCTATCTTTCTTTGCACCTCATTTTAAATGTATGTAATATTATGAAAGGTTAGAGCCAGACTGAAAAATTCATTACCATTGCCTGGATTTGAACCATGGATCTTCTGGGATCCATCCAGCTGCTCCAAACCATTGAGCTACTATGGCCAACATGCCATTAAATTCTCCAACTGACTCGTGGTTCAAATCCCGGCTATGGTATTGAATTTTTCAGTCTGGTTCTATCCTTTCATAGTGCATCCTACACACGGCTAGTGTGAAAGAACAATTAATTTCCATTAAGTAATATTGACGAAGCTGCTTTGTACTTCTGATTGTCATTTGCATTCAAATTAGACTCATTTCCAATTTTTTCCCATGCCACCTCTTTCTCGTTCATATTTATAACATCTGTCCTCTTATTTTCCACAATATCCTCATATTTAGTTACTAATTCAACTAACAATTATTTCTCAATTGATGAGAAATTTGTCCTATAGCTTCTCTTTTGATTTTGTTCACTAGCCGTTTTTTCAGCTGTGTGTAAATGAAAACAAAAACAAAAGTGCATCACAGTATGTTCAGAAAATAATATGATTCATCCACAGCCTTTTATATCTGTAATATTTAGTAGTCTCTCAGTGTTAACACATGTTTGTTAACATTTTCAGAAAACAAGTTCATGAAATGCAGTTTGTTTAATGCTGTGACAATTGTTATGTCACATTTGTTAATGTCGATTTTAACATCTGTTGGTGAAATCGGCCATAAGAGTAACATCTGGTATATTTACTAATAACAAGCCGTTAGACTAAACTTGGTCCATTGCATTGTTCAAACTTACCACAACTGATTTGAATCTTGACAAAACATAGTCGCTATAAAGTTTTACTTGCACTACTGCTTCAAAGATTAAGTCAAAAGGTTTACTAATGCAATTACAATATATTTTGATTGGCCATAGGCAGAGAATCCATTGTCTAGATAGATAATTTGCATTTAAAAATTGAAAAATTAAAAGAGTGAATGCATTACATACCAATCTTTTCTCTCTAAGTGATGCATTTCTACAATTTGGTGCAGGTGTTCTTCAATCAAAAAGCGTTCTATAGAGTGAGCACCTGGAAGTATTGGACCCTGTAAAATTAGAAGACATGAAAGAAAAATATTGATTGATAATATTGCATTAAACCATAAAAAAATAATGCATTTGTTAATGTTAGAAGGAAAGCACCTATGATCATCAAGTCAAAACAAGGGTCATTTGAAACACTCTTCTAATGGAGCACAAAATTATTTGACAGCATTTTGAAATAATTCTTATTCTTCAACATATTTTTCCTTAATGATTAATTGATGGAAATTAACCTATTCTTCACACTAGCCATATATATGCTAAGGTTTTGGATAGATAGAGTAAATCTGAAAAATTCAACACCATGGCTGGGATTTGAACTGCAGATCTTCTGGTTTCTGTCCAGTTGCTCTTATCCATTGAGCTACCATGGCTGTCATGATATTAAATTCTCCAATTGGCTCATATATTTTCCCGGTAAACCACTAGGGACTCTCATATTCGAGATACACCATTTGTGGCAAATTACTATTGTTAGTACTTAAAACCTAGGCTTCGTTAGTAAACTCTTTTTATTTAAGTTAACTGATGGAAATAATCATTTCTTCACACTAGTCGTATATAGGCTAAGGTTTGATCCGTGGTTCAAATCCCGGCCATGGCACTGAATTTAATGTCAGGACGGCACGTTGGCCATGGTAGCTCAATGGGTAAGAGTGAGTGGATGAATTTTTCAGATTTACTCTATATTTTTCCTTAACATGTGGAAACATTAACAAATAGAAGTGGCATGATTAAAATATTTAGAATACACAAAAGCGTAATTGTGATGAATCTGGGGGAGGGAGAAGGTCAGTTGTAAGGAATGGTTGAAAATACTGTCATTGCATTTTCACATTTATGAAACAGTTAATCAAATGCAAACAAATATATAAAACTGTAATAAAAGCTCTAAATTCATAATCATAATACCAAGGTAAGATAACAACTGCAAGTTAGCTTCCATAGAAGTTGTATGAGCTCAAATTCAAGTACAATGATATGTAAATTTATAACAAACTTTGTTCAGAAATAACACATACATTTTTTTGAGAAACTTTAAAGAAGGCTAAAAAATGTATTTGTTTAAAAAAACATTATTACTCATTAAGGAGTACTTTAATGATAATCAGTAAATTAGTTATTATTAAAAAACTATTCATGTTGTATGTATGTGTAGGCAAGTGGCAGTAGATTATGTATAGTATAAAAAGTACTAATCCTAAATTAAGCTTATTATATATAACTACAATGATGTATCTAATATCATCTTGTAAATAGACAAGAAGTAAAATGAACTCATACTGAGTACCTATCTAATGAGACTGTGAACTTCATCCCATCACAAAAGTTAGATTCCTTTAAGCCTGCAAAATAATCTCAATTGATTTGAATAAGTAGAGTTAGACTGAAAAATTCAATGCCACAGCCAGGATTTAAATCTTGGATTTCTCTGTCTCTGTCTGGCTACAACTTAGTTTTTTAAAATTTATTACCAACATGCGCATGATCTTTGTGAAAATTGAGAGAAACTGAATGGAAGCAGTATCTCTCAAAACTAGTCCCTCAATAATATAAAAACGTACATAAACGACGGAGTTTTAAAACCGACTACAAAAAGTTTTTTCAATTAATTTAGATGTCACTGTTACTAAATTCCTCCAATCACACATAATTAATATAATATACTCCCAATCATGACCACAAATGGAGATCAATCAACAGCAGTCAATTACAAGAAAGTGTGAAACAGCCGAGGTAATATGGCACTCTGTGAGGTAACGATTGGCAGTTCACATGACATAAAAGGTTATGTACATGTAAGAAAATGAACAAGAGTAAGCCACTTAGTTAACTGATGTTAAACTCATTGAAAAGTATCATTCATGTGCCATCATAATTTGCTCTGGTACAATTTTTATTGATTCCCGGTGATTTCTATTCCATGGCTTTACACAGAAAGTCAATCACAGTAGACACTAAACTCTGTTTCATATAACCTTGCCCCGCTGAAATGTATCACTCCGCATTCAACAACCCTCCCCCTCGCCCTAATTGGCTAATGCTTTCAGGTCATAGGCGGTGCCTTCCCGTCACATTTAAACCTGCAGTAAATGTCGTAATAATTGCCGGGAAGATAAATAAAATCATACAAAAATCATACAAATAAGGATATGAAGGCATGCAAAAATACAAGTTTATAATGAACTGAGCAAATTGAAACAGAATGACTGAGCAATGAAACTGAAAGAGTTTATAATGAAAGGCCTTTGGCCTTTTCCACTGGGATTTTTAAACCAGCACACATACCTTTAAAAAATGCTTGTCTTTCAGTCTTAAAAGTCGTGTCACACCATACTTTACTTTTCGTGTATATTTAGCGATTTGTATCTCGGCGCAGTGTGGTTGTCCTTAAATAGCGTCTTCGCCACACAGCAATATCGCCTCTGTCTTTTAGCACATTTTTCTTGCCTCTTTTTTCATTCACAAACCCCAGCTGTATAAGCAATCTGCTGAAATTTGGTAAATCTGCATCCTCATTTACAGCAGACGAAATGTTACTTATGTTAGGGAGTTGGTTTCTAAAGAAAAATTACACACATGACGATGCACAACACTTTTCACGTATCGAGATTTAACTGTATTGGAACACCACAGTGAAGCGAAAAATTATTAAATTTTAGATGAGTCTGAAGCAGATGTGTAAAAAATACGACTCATCTAAAATTTAATACTTTTCACGTATTTTCTCCGAGCACGCACTTTTGTTTATTCCTGCTTTTGCCTGGAGTAGTAAGTTTTCCTGTTTCCTCAATTTCATGTCGCGATGTTCCTACGGATCTAACACTCACAGCTGTAACTTCAGAGCACAGCTGTTCGACTTCTCTCACTGACAAAGACGGATTCTTCTCTGTGAGTGCATTAAACACATGCAACACAATTCTTTTTTCGCCTGTTTGTAAATAATTATCCTTGCGATACTTCAGTGAAAAACTGGCGGTAGACTATGCCATTATACATATAATAAGTACATGCGCAATAAACGATCAATAAAATAATTTAGTTCCCGCACTCTCGAATGGCGATGCATGACTAATCCAGTTCAAAACAAGGTCAGTGATAAAAGTCATATAAACAAATATGTCACCACTACCGCTAAATCACGTGCTATCGTGCCATGTGCTTGAGAGCAAAGGAACCTCCTCTTTACTTCGTTTAAAAATTAACATGCATTTCAGATAAATCAACTCTGTTGCGTAATATATTTAATTAAAACAGTTACGAAAATATAAATTTGACAATTCTCTTCCAACATATAATGATATATCACCATGTTAATTAACGAACTAATTTTTACCGCACGATAGTCATTACCACAACAGCAACCAATTAGAGGTGATTAGGTCACGTGACCGTTAAGAGATACTGGGCAAGCTTACGTGAAACAAGGTATAAACAAAATGCAGTCAGTGTGCAAATGCGCGAGGAGAGCCTTCTCCCCTTCTCACCATCCAAGCATCACGTGACTCCCACCCCTCCCTTCCTGCATGCGACAGAGCACAAACCACATGAAACAAGTGTATTTTAATACTGTTTTGATTTTCAAAGTTAACAGAAAATAAATACCTCAGACATGCCCTCACAATTGATCAACATATAGATAGAATCATAGTTTCTTTAAATCCTGAGGAACAACGCAGAAAATGCAGAGAGTGAATGTAACAATGAATGAAACATGACCAGTGCAGCCTGTGAGATGGAGGAGAGGCAATCTAAGAATGATGGTAGAGGGGCAAAGCTAGAGGACTCCGGTGTTGGTAAGCCATGCCTCCAACAGCATTTTGTTCGTGGTCTAGATATAGTAAGTCTATACTTAGCGATGAGGGTGGTAAATGATCATATGATTACAATTACTCTCTAGCTGCTTTCTTCTGTTTGATGAAGACATAAATCTGAAACTTGGACCCTGTAAACTTCTAAAATTATTTACATAGTTATATAAAGAGTTGTTAAAAGTGAAGCTAATTTTGTATCAAAAGACTTATTGAGCCATAGTTTCTTTATTATCACTTAAGAGCATTCCTGTTTTTAATAGCTGATGTGAGTGAAGTTTTGAGTTTTAATACAATATGACTCAATAAGTCTTTTGGTATTCTAAATTTATATCTAATACCATATTTAATTTTAGTAATTAAGCTCTGTAACAGTGAATGAAATTTCAATACTTAAATATTAGGAGTTAAATTTTGGGACACACTTTGCTTAACTTACTCTGTAATTTAACAGCCTTTGACCTGTAGGCCAGTAAGTCAATGTTTATAAGTTTTATGACAATTAATGTAGGTTCAGTACTTAAACATTAGGATATGGTTTACTTCACTTTTTCTGTAATGTAAGACTTCACTTACTCTGTCATTTCACATTCCACCACTTTCATAGAGTTCCAAAAGATTTCCTCAAAATATAATGTAATCCTTCCCCCACAAAATAAATCAACTTAAAGAACCTGTTGAGACATCGCCCAAAATCAGGCACTAACAACCTGGAATTATAAATTAACTGCCAATAATGCAACATACAAAAGCATACATTGTTAAAACCAAGCGTTACATAAACATTCATATCAAAGGCACATTTGGAACATAAAACATTGTCGCGACTGGCAGTCGACGCACACAAAGGGGCAGATAGTGGAGTGCTGAGATAAAGGCTTGACGAAATAGATAAAGTTAGATGACAGAAAGGTTCGTGTTTCGTCTGGTAATTTCTGGAACAGTGAATAGAGAATATTTCACAAACGCCTAGAAATACGAGGAGTTATATAAAACAAGCCACGACTCACCAAGATTCGTAACTATACCTTGTTTCACGTAAGCTTGCCCAGTATCTCTTAACGGTCACGTGACCTAATCACCTCTCATTGGTTGCTGTTGTGGTAATGACTGTCGTGCGATAAAAATTAGTTCGTTATTTAACATGGTGATATATCATTATATGTTGGAAGAGAATTGTCAAATTTATATTTTCGTAACTGTTTTAATTAAATATATTACGCAACAGAGTTGATTTATCTGAAATGCATATTAATTCTTAAACGAATTAAAGAGGAGGTCCCTTTGCTCTCAAGCACATGGCACGATAGCATGTGATTTAGCGGTAGTGATGACATATTTGTTTATGTGACTTTTATCACTGACCTTGTTTTGAACTGGATTAGTCATGCATCGCCATTCGAGAGTGCGGGAGCTAAATTATTTTATTGATCTATCGGGATTCAACTGTATTGGAACACCACAGTGAAGCGAAAAATTATTAAATTTTAGATGAGTCGCGTTTTTTACACATCTGCTTCACTTTCGTACCTATTTTGAGGACATGTTTCGCAAATCTTCGCTTGCATCTACGGCTCTTGTGCGACTGACGCTAGATCCAGCGGTGTGGGTAATTCTGGGGTTGTTGCTGCCATCTGTTGATTTAGTGATGAACTGAAATGTGGGATTCTCTTGAAATCACTTTGAAATCCCGCTAGAAGAGAATCCCACATTTCAGTTCATCACTAAATCAACAGATGGCAGCAACAACCCCAGAATTACCCACACCGCTGGATCTAGCGTCAGTCGCACAAGAGCCGTAGATGCAAGCGAAGATTTGCGAAACATGTCCTCAAAATAGGTACGAAAGTGAAGCAGATGTGTAAAAAACGCGACTCATCTAAAATTTAATAATTTTATTGATCGTTTATTGCGCATGTACTTATTATATGTATAATGGCAGAGTCTACCGCAAGTTTTTCGCTGAAGTATCGCAAGGATAATTATTTACAAACAGGCGAAAAAAGAATTGTGTTGCATGTGTTTAATGCACTCAGAGAAGAATCCGTCTTTGTCAGTGAGAGAAGTCGAACAGATGAGCTCTGAAGTTACAGGTGTGAGTGTTAGATCCGTAGGAACATCGCGACATGAAATTGAGGAAACAGGAAAACTTACCACTCCAGGCAAAAGCAGGAATAAACAAAAGTGCGTGCTCGGAAAAAAATACGTGAAAAGTGTTGTGCGTCGTCATGTGTGTAGTTTTTCTTTAGAAACGAACTCCCTAACATAAGTAACATTTCCTCTGCTGTAAATGAGGATGCAGATTTACCAAATTTCAGCAGATTGCTTACACAGCTGGGATTTGTGAATGAAAAAAGAGGCAAGAAAAATGTGCTAAAAGATAGAGGCGATATTGCTGTGTGTCGAAGACGCTATTTAAGGACAACCACACTGCACCGAGATACAAATCGCTAAATATACACGAAGAACACACGAAAAGTAAGGTATGGCGTGACACGACTTTTAAGACTGAAAGACAAGCATTTTTGAAAGGTATGTGTGCTGGTTTAAAAAATCCCAGTGGAAAAGGCCAAAGGCCTTTCATTATAAACTCTTTCAGTTTCATTGCTCAGTCATTCTGTTTCAATTTGCTCAGTTCATTATAAACTTGTATTTTTGCATGCCTTCATATCTTTATTTGTATGATTTTTGTTGATTTTATTTATCTTCCCGGCAATTATTACAAAATGTGACGGAAAGGCACCGCCCATGGCCTATGACGCGAAAGCATTAGCCAATTAGGGCGAGGGGGAGGGTTGTTGAACGCGGAGTGATACATTTCAGCTGGGCAAGGTTATATGAAACAGAGTATAGAGCGGTAATTGAATTGGAACTTGAGAATTGTCCGTGTACAGCGGTGTTTTGAAAGTGAACTCCTAATTACGTAGAAAATGAAGCTAGCTACAGCCAAGCAATGAATATTATACAAATATAACAATTTGTAACAAAAACTTCACTGAACTTAAGAAAATGGTGTTAATTCTTCTTTCTAATTGATTTCACAAACTCTTGTCCGCATCTTCGAAGAAGAAGAAGAAGAAGAAGAAGAAGAAGAAGAAGAAGAAGAAGAAGAAGAAGAAGAAGAAGAAGAAGAAGAAGAAGAAGAAGAAGAAGAAGAAGAAGAAGAAGAAGAAGAAGAAGAAGAAGAAGAAGAAGAAGAAGAAGAAGAAGAAGAAGAAGAAGAAGAAGAAGAAGAAGAAGAAGAAGAAGAAGAAGAAGAAAGATGTGGACAAGAGTTCATGAAATTGATATCAATTAGAAAGAAGAATTAACACTATTTTTTTTAAGTGAAGTTTTTGTTACAAATTGTTATATTTGTATAATAGTGAACTCTCTTGTTTGTGGTCAACGACCTTGTCAATTGTATTTGTGTGTTACGTAATTCTGCTACTGTAAGGGTTGACCAAAGTGTATTTCTATGGAAATAATTATACAAATATTTTTATATATTTCATTTTGAATTTCTGCAACTTGGACTTTCGTAAGAAATCAATCATGAAATAGATGTAAACCCTGATCTATTAACTACAAAATCCTTCTTCCAGACATCTATGACAAATTCATCACACCTTCTACTAGGTACCAGAAGGAAGACGATGCCTATGCTGCCAGTTGACCAAGAGCTGATGCAGGGAAAGAAAACTTTTAAAATGTTAAATTACACCAAAACGTGTCCCAAAATTTGACTCCTAATGTATAAGTATTTTTATGCTTACATAATTCATATGAACAGTTCCATTACAATAAACATAATTTAGTTCTTAAGTTTTCTTATATTTATGCTCATCATTTATTGTGAATAAGCCCTTACAGTATGTATGCACTAACAACTGTAGAACAGAAAACAAAGAACCCAAACTGAAATTTCTTATAATTACTTATTTTCAATGATATTAAACCCAGTGACAAACATACCTCTGGACAGTCTGTGTAGTCAAACATACGGAAGACTACATATGGCATGGGATACTGGTAACTTTCATGATGAGGTGGAGGCAAAATGGTTGGCAAATTGTGTTGGAGAGCTTCACATAAGATGCTATCAAATGCCAAGTATGGTCTTGGGATGTGTTTCTCTGCCCAATTGTCTTGCCTAAGTTTCCTGATTTGTGCCCATAGGCAGTCCAGGTACTGACATGTAACAAAACAAACAATAAATGCACAATTTTAGTGTATAGCCTACAACAGCAAAAAATGTTTTCTTCTTAAGTTAATGTCCAATTTAGAAAACAATGTGCCACTTGATAATACTGGATACATAGTATTGTTTACCACAGAGAGATCCAAACACCTCCAAAACAGCTGCAGGTGTTGTGTCTGTCTGGGTCCTTCGTGCTGTTGCCATCTATCATAGAGAGGCGCAGATAAAACCATGCAAAAATTTTAAAACTACTTTTAAAGCCTTTACTTACCCATGTTAAAAAAGATGCTGAAACTAACCAACCCCTATTGTCCATACATGTTTGGCACCTCACTCACCGTAGTTCATGTTAAGAAATGCTGGCATTTCTCTATTAGTGGAGAAAGAGTTATAGGACCAATTTTTTCAAATCAGCAGATGACACCTGTACATAAGGGAATAAATTTTGACCCTCCCCCCTTTTAGAGAATTAACACAGGAAGCGTGACTTTGCCGTCTCTGCAACAGCTCAGCTCAAAAATGAATGGACAACAGTGGCCAGTTTCAGCATCTCCTTTAATAACATAGGTAAGTAAAGATTTAAAAGCAGTTTTAAAAATGTTGCATGGTTTCATCAGCACCTTTCTATGACATTGGCAGATGGCCATGAGTGCCGAGGAAGTGGACAGACAAAACGCTGTGCAGCTGGTTCAGAGGTGTTTGGATCTCTTGGTACATTTACATTATGGAGCCAAAGTTTATGATCCTTATGCACTATTTATTAAGGAGATTTTGTATACATACCATAATTAATGTTTAGGTTCAATATCTTTGAAGGATAAACTATGATTTTCAAGAAAATCTTTCAACCCTAAATTACCTTTGTATGGAAACTTTTTCAATGTTTTTGATTTTTTTCAAAAATGACTAATAATTTTTACCAAAATTGTGTATTTCAGATATCTGTATGAAAAGTAAGATATCTTAAATTTTCTGTGAATAGCCTACAAAGTTCTCTTCATTCTGAGTGAATATTATTGTATAAATTGTAACCTTAGGAGAACAGACAAAAACTTACTCCACCCACCCCAAAATAAGAAACAGTAGATCTCATTAAATTACACAATTCATTTCAAATAAATACTAGGGTCGTTCAAGTCAATCCTGGAATTTTCTTTATTTTCAGGTTTAAATGGATGCCTAGGCAGAGTTTTTGTACGCTCATTTCCTGTGCTTCTGGATAGACTGTTATTCAAGATCTCGGACAACAGTGTGAACATGGAACAGCATGTTGTGATGAAGTTTTTAGTGAACAAGGTATAAAACCAGCTGACATTTACAGAAGACTTCAGGCTTAGTATGGTGATGAGACACTCAGTCACAGTAAGACATTTGAATGGTGTAAGTGCTTCTAAAATGGCCTTATCTCGATCACTGATGATTCTGGTCATGGTGGATCACAACCCACAGTAGTCATTCCTGAGAACATTCAGCGTGTGAATCGGCTGCTCCACACGCTGAATGTTTTCGGGAATGACTACTGTGGGTTGTGATCCACCATGACCAGAATCATCAGTGATCGAGATAAGGCCATTTTAGAAGCACTTACACCATTCAAATGTCTTACTGTGACTGAGTGTCTCATCACCATACTAAGCCTGAAGTCTTCTGTAAATGTCAGCTGGTTGTATACCGTGTTCACTAAAAACTTGATCACAACATGCTGTTCCATGTTCACACTGTTGTCCGAGATCTTGAATAACAGTCTAACCAGAAGCACGGGAAATGAGCGCAGTTTACCAGTAAAAGGACACAGGTGCCGCTGTCTACTGCATACAAAAACTCAGGCCTAGACGTCCATTTAAACCTGAAAAAAAGAAATGTCCCGGATTGACTTAAACGACCCTCACATTTTTGTGGCATTAATCATTTACAAGACATTACTTATTATTGATTTCAACTGTAAAGTAGTTATACTGTTATTAACTGCTAATTTCCTCTTTGTTTTGTGTTTGTTCTTTGGTGGTCATGCAAAAAGAACATAATTTATTTCATTATATAGTGACTCATTTTTAAAAGATTTGACTATCACTTAAGCCTACTGTACTTCCCTTGTAACAAAATATGTTATAAAATTACTTCTGTAAATGTTTAACTTGATTAATATGAAGCAGGTATAAGAATAACCTTTGGATAGAATAGTCTGTACAAGAGATATTAGAAAAAGTCCTGTGAATGTAAACAAATGCTTTTCCTGTATTATGTATAAGAAGCTATTCACCGCACTGTCAGATCAGTTTAAAAAACACATGCTTTTACATAGACTGATGATCTAATGAGCATACAAACCTCTTCTTGTGGATGGGGGGTATCTAAGGCCCACACTCTAAGGGCTGCATGATGTTTCTTACTTCGCTTGCCCAAGAACACTTCTATGGAGACTAAAAGATGGTCTAGAGCTTTCTCATTCTTCTCATACAACTCTCGTCCAACCCAAGGCAAAGTTGACAGGACAGCAAACACATACCAGTCTTTACGAACCTAATAGTACAGAAATACCATAGGGAGAAATAAATATATAGATGAATGTCTTTTCATATTCACTAAGTAAACTTTAAATCTTACTAGTGTACTTACCTGTGGGACTCCATCTTCCTTTGCAGCATCCACCATGTTATCCAAAAGCTGCAGAAGTGATCCAGCTGATATAACATGGCAGTTAACCAAGTCGGCTAAAAACCTTAGTGAGTAACGGGCAGCATCCCATTTGCAATGCTTTAAGGCATCTTTTAAATTTCTTACCATATGTTCAACAAACTGTAAAATAAAATGGTGACCATTAAAGTCAAGAAAATTACATGAATCATAATGTCTATAAGGTCCGTATGTTACAAAGTTGGCAAGGCACACAAGTGACCCTTCCCAATGCTGCATTAGGATGTAGTTAACCATTATATGAGACATGGCACTACAACATGCCCCAGTAGAATTCAATTTTGCAAATTTCTTACTTCACATAACCATGGCTTCTGAAACTAGTCCCTCAAAAATATAAAAACTTAAGTGACAAGTAACACACAATTAATTTTGATGCCACTGTTACTAATTTCCTCCAATCATGCATAACATTAATGAAGTTCAGTTTGGAAGTGTTGCTTGACTTCCCACATAAATTTTCAAGTAGTTATTACACTCTATGCTGATGGACTGCTGTAACTTTGATTGCCACACTACATTTCAATACATTGCAGTCATGTGATGCAACTTCCACACAGTGAGTAGAAAAACACTACTCTACTGTCCTCTGTGCTTATTAATTGTTCTTGCATGGTTAAAGCTACCCTCAATTCTCACTAAATAAGTGTTTCAAGGACAATCACTTAAGAAGTGTCTCTTATCCTAAGATTATAGTTCGGACCCTAGTTCGGGAAAGGGATCTCTGTATAACTTATTCTAACAAACAGCTTTTTTTGTAATTTATGTCCTTTAAGTTTTAAGTCATACTGGACAATGAATGGAATGGGTGAAATGATGCTCAAATGGGCCCAGTGTCCATGGAGCTTAGAGTTACCTGACATTTGGCTTTTTAGGATAAGGGAAAACCCCGGAAAAACAGTATCCAGGTAACTCACCCTGACCAAGATTCAAACTTGGGACCTCTTGAATGTAAGGCAGATGTGCTACCATCTACCATATTCTTTATTAAATTCATCTTTATTCAGGGGTGTTCAACTAGTTTGATTTATAGATTAATAAATATACCCCTGAATAACGATGAATTTAATAAAGAATATAAACATATTTTTAATACAGCTTTAATTAATGGTTTTACTAAAGACTTTATACAAAAGAAAATTGAAAAATTTAAATACCAAAAAACTGTTAATGATATTTCTACCCATATAAAAATAAAAGACAATTATAATTTTAAAAAATTTACTTACCATCCTTAGTTTAATAAACAATTTCAAAAAGTTTTTAAAGAGTTGGTATAACTTTGGTTCCTCAAAACAAATATAGTATTAAAAATTTACTACATTTCTCTAAAAAAGATGAAATTCCTAATAATAAAATATCTGGTATTTATCAATTTGATTGTTTAGATTGTGACTGGGTTTACATTGGTAAGACGAAAAGTAATTTGGAAATCAGAACGAAAGAACATTTTCATAACATTAAGTATAAACAAACTGATAAATCGGCTATAGCAGATCATTTTTGGTCATTTAAATATAATATAAATCCTGAAGTTAAATTATTAAAACAATTAAATGTCCTGATAGATTTAATGGTTTGGGAAAATATATTTATTTAAAAAAATAAACATTGCGTAATGAATTTTGAAATACCAGCAGTAGATTCTGTTCTTAAGTTTGTTTTGTTTTCAGATTCTGCTAATACTGAAAAAGCATAAGAACATAGTAATTGAAAAAACATAAGTACATGGTAACTTCCTTAACAACGAATTTGTTTTCTCCTGTGGTTTTCTTTGACTGAAGATGCGGACAAGAGTTCGTGAAATCGATATAAATTAGAAAGAAGAATTAACACCATTTTCTTATGTTAAGTGAAGTTTTTGTTACAAATTGTTATATTTGTATAATATTCATTGCTTCACTGTAGCTAGCTTCATTTTCTATGTAATCATATTTGGAATTTTATAGTGAAGCACTTTGCATGAAAATTATTAACACTTATCATTTATAATACAAGTAAAACATTTATGCACGATTTCACCAACAGATGTTAAGACTTAACGCGAGTTTAGCAATAGTTAAAACAAAAATTGCATTTCACCAACAAGTGTTAGCGTAACACTCATGTTAAATCTCTTGTTAAACTAACAAGCAAAATTTCTGATGTTAAGTCCTTAACAATTGTAAATAGTCAAGATGGCAAGCATGAACTCAGCTGTTGATGTCGATTTGCTATATTTAAGACCATCTAAATGGCATTCGTAATAGAGTACAGCCTATGAGAAGAAATGATTTTGAGGAGCTATCAGAAGAAAATTTTTTTACGGAGGTATAGACTGTTGAAACAAGTTGCTATGAAGGTTACTGCGGAAGTACAAGAGAGGTTAGAACATGCATTGAAAGGAATATGGCGATCTTGCCTTTGCTTCAAGTATTAATAACCTTGCGATTTTATAATTCATTGAATTATGTGGATAATACACTGTCCACCTCCCGTCTTGAAACATTCAAGTCACTTGTCCTTCGCGCCTCGTTTTAAATTTACGTAATGAGTTAGAATATGCATTGAAAGGAATATGCCGATCTCTCCTTTGCTTCAAGTATTAATAACTTTGCGATTTTATAATTCACTGAATTATGTGGATAATACACTGTCCACCTCCCATCTTGAAACGTTTAAGTCACTTGTCCTTCGCACCTCGTTTTAAATTTACGTAATACTGACAAAGTTGTTTGGTGCTTGTAGTAGTGACACATGCATGAATTAAATTTGTTTCCAATATTTTCCCAGTGATATCTTTCTCTTTTATATTCACCGCATCCGTCTTCTTATTTTCCACGATATCCTTACACTTCGTCACCAATTCAATTAACAATTCTTTCTCCATCGATGAGAAATTTGTCTCACGGCTTTATTTATGATTTTGTTCATCCGCCATTTTTCAGCTTGTGCAGACGAAAATGAAAACAAAAGCGCATCGCAGTACGTTCAGAAAATAATACGACTCATCCAAAGCCTTCTATAGCTGTGGTATTTACAAGTTTCTTGGCATTAACACGTGTTTGTTAACATTTTCAGAAAACAGGTTGGTGAAATGCAAGAAATTTAACATTAGTGTTAGTGCTGTGACAATTGTTACATTACATTTGTTTACGTTGATTTTAACATCTGTTGGTGAAATCGGGCATTAGTAATTATTTTCCACTTATCTTAAGAAGTTGATGACAATACTTCTATCTTCTATTTGAAATTAATTTCGTAGACCTTTGCCCACATCTTCAGTCAAACACACTTCGTTGTCTTATTCTTAAGATAAGTGGAAAATAATCACTAAATATTTTATTTGTATTATATTTATTATTCCACTGTAACTAGCTTCATTTTATGTGTAATCAGTGCTTATCATTTATTTTAACATACCTCTCCACCAAAATTATAATTCTTTGCATTTAGCAATCCAACCAAAGTAGTGTAGATCGTGCATTTTTCTGGCATCTTAATAGCACAATCAGTCAGAATTCGAAGGATCTTGCCACGGAAAGTGGCCAAATCAGCTTCTAGTACACTTGCTAAACCTTCTAGATTGCTCTCTAAGGATGATGTACTCTGAAAACAAATAAAGAGAAATAAATATAATGTATATTTGCATATATAATGGAGGAAAATAGGTGGAAAAATAAACACAAATTCTTTAGATGAAAAAGCTGTTATTACCTTTTCTCCTACTCGTAGTATTAAAGACTCTAGACGATCTTCAATTTCTTGATTTTCCGATACCCTTCTTCTTTTGCGATATGCTCGCTCTAGAAAAACAAAAGCAATGATGCTGCTGTAAATCTGAGTATTAAATTTTACACCTACCATCCTTAAGAAATACAGACTAATGCCATATTTTCCATGCTTGTAACTGTTATTACAAAATATTTCTTAGTGTATGCACCAGGTAGCTATAGTAGTTTTCTTTAAAAGGCTTACGTCAACTGCCATAGAAAGGCAGTTTTGTACACACCTCACAGGTTCTAAAAGTGACGTGTCATACATATGGTAGTCTCTAGTGGCTTCACTACACATAAACAAACGAACAAAATCACTCACGGTACGCTTCAAAGGTCCACAATTAACAGTTCTCTGCTTTCAACTCACTACACAAGTCCAATTACAACTGTCCCCGGCGTTGACAGCAGTGGCACTTTTATATCTCCACTCACTGTTCTAGAAATTAGTGGAACGTTCTGTAACAATCAAGAAAGCGAACCTTCCAGTCATCTATCTGTCTCTTTCTTTCTTTCTTTCTTTCTTTCTCTGTTTCGGCAAGCTTTTATCTCCACACTGCACTATCTCTCTCTTTGCATGCGCCAGCCGCGCCTGTCACAACAATGCCTCATGACACTAAATCTTTGCTTAATGATGTAGGCTTTTCGTGTACTAGTTTTCCTCTTTTGACCTACCTATCCAGTCTCCCTTGACTGAATTCTTGTTTACTTCATATGCAATGGTATTAGAGCATTCAAGGCCTAAAGGACCATTTAATTTCCTTCCCCTATACATTTATCGTAAACAAGTGTAATTAGTTCACCTCCGCTGGTAAATGCTAGCAAGTGCATCCTTGGTCATGCAAAATGAACTACAAAAGATGTTCAATATGCTTCCCAAAGCAACAGATTTTGGAGTAAAGGTCCCTAATTAGTTCACCTCCACTGGTAAATGCTAGCAAGTGCATCCTGGGTCATGCAAAATGAACTACAAAAGATGTTCAATATGCTTCCCAAAGCAACAGATTTTGGAGTAAAGGTCCCCTATTCGAACCCCCAGGAGGAGACATTTTTGGGGGAGAGAACATGCAGAAACTTTCTTTTATGTGATGCAAGAATATTTTTAAGTCTCAAGGTGCAGGTATACACATGCACAAGCAGACAACCTGCAGGTTCTCACGTTGCAGCCAATATGAGAAAGATGTGTAACACTTGCAGCCAACCCCTGCAAAAATGCCCCAGACATCTGCCCACATGCGGTGCAGAAAGGCATGTGGATGCAATTAGCACAGGTCAGTTTTGGAAAATACTGACCACATTTCCTCTCAGGTTTTATTGCTTTACAAAAGTAGGCCTGCTGTCCAGCAGAAATACTATTGTACTATTAGAAGTGAAGGCTGTTCATTCTGTGTATTATTCAGATATTTAAGATTTGTTCAGTACGTTGTTGAAAATTGGGAAATTGCTCGACAAATCAGTAAAATGGACTTGTCCTTTTATTTTAATAATGAGGAGGCCTGCTTTCAATTATTATTTGATGAGGGTCTGCTGAGGACACAGACGTTATGTTCCGAGGGACTATTGTGTGTGTTTAGTGTAATAAGTTAGCTAGTGTAAATTAGGGACTATTGTGTCAATTTAGTGTAATTAGTTAGCTAGGTAGTGCAATTTAGGAACAAACAAGACTGTTGACAGCATTGCGTTCAGTGGAGAAAGTAGCAGATTGGCTGCCATGAATTCTTTGATATATAGCTACATACGCAGTAAGAAAATAAACAACTAAGTTCTGACTTCAGTAACGTTAAAAGAATGCCCTCCAGGCACTAAAAAGTAAAGAAATTATATTAAACATCATAGTTGTATAAAAAGTGTGAAGGACTTAGAAAATACTGCCGCATCACATATTAGAAGAGCCGCGAACACAAATTGAAGGGGGCCTCAAAATTTGTATCTCCAGTAAAATCTCGGTATCAATTTTTGGGTGGACTGCTACAGCACTTCCTTTACTTACTGGAAGTAGCAGAGAAAGTAGCCTTAGTTACAGCAAATGTATTACATTATCAATGTAATTGTTTATTTTAATGTTTTTCAAAGAATGATATAGAAGCTAAACATTACCTTCTGCAATTTCTCAACTTCCTTTTCCAATGATCCTTTTCCCAGTTTACATAAAGAATTCCTTTAGTCTTCTCAGTTCAAAACTTTATGATATTATACATCATTTTTCATACTTTTCGATGAATAAACTGCCTTCACTATGACCTGATTGCTCCTATTATTTATGCAGTGAGTGTACTTCAACTCATAAATTCTGCCTGGAAGTCTGAATGATGCAAAATTATTTATTGTTATGCATATTTTCCAATACTGTTTGCTTTCTCAACTGATAGCATGTTTCGTTTTATATGCACCTACATTATCCTTTCTCTGTTACCTCTTTTAAAATAAATAAATATATAGCATGCAAAGGAAAGAAGTGTGGGACCTATCATCATCACAGTTGCTTGGAAGGGAGGTGTCATGACGTGGAATGCTTGGAGGGGAGTTGTGTAGTGTTTCTGGGACCCAGAAAGTTCACCATTACCATAATAACTTTTTCCCCACCTGTCTTGTATCATAAAAGAAAGAATGAAGATTTGTAAACTATACCATTATTGTAAGAGTAAACTTTGCTGTACCCATTACAGTGAATCAATAATAACGAATAAGAGTAAATCAGTATCACATGCAATCTGCACCATGAACTGAATGCATACCCGCTGAACAGCAGTAAAAAATACATCAATTGCATATGGGGAGCAAATATATAAAAATTACGGTAATCATGCAGATCAGCGACATAGGGATACCCGGTCTCTGACGTCATAGTTTGAGCACTGCCACTTTCCACAGCACGCTAATGCGGAAAATACCAACACTATGCAAGCAAACCAGCGATTCTGTATTACACAAATAAACTGACGTAAAGATCAGTGGATCATTGCCAGTTATTATCATCATCATTATTATATATTATTATATCCTTACTAATATTATTATCATAATTATTTAAAAACTTAAAGGAATTCAGCACGAAGTTTTGGAATAGTCAACATTACATAAGCAAACTAGCGATACTGTAATACGCAAATAAACTGACGTAAAGATCAGTGGATCATTGCCAGAGTTGTTTATTATTCAAAGTATAAACTTGGAAGAAGCGTAGGGACAGTGAAGCACAAATTAGTACAAAAGTGAATCGAGAAGATATTGACACATTGCTTCACTCACATTGTTTATTCACAGGATATGTTTCAAGAGCTCTTGCTCCTATCATCAGCTGATACTCGACTAGTGCAAGTTGTAGTGGTTTCCTCTTTCTCCGTTTTGTCAATAGATGGCGTGATGTACTTGTCAAAGATGTCCGGTGGTGGAGTTTCAAAATTCATGACTCTATGACGATTTTTGTTGATGAAGATTTTTTCCCATACGGAAAGGTCTGTGGGGTGACTAACATATTTTATTAGAGATGTTTCCAAGTTGATGTCATGTCTAGTATTCAAAAAATGAAAAGCCACTGCTGATTTTTCTGTTTCACCATTTTTAATGTTTCTTAGATGTTCTTTAGTTCTGATGTTAATATTTCTTTTTGTTTTTCCTATATAAGTTTTAGGGCAAGTTTCACATTTGATCTCATAGATTCCTGGTTTTTCTTTGGTAGTGATTGAATTTTTGGGAGGGCCTTTTAACAAATTTCTGATATTAAACCTATTTTGAGGTGCAAGAGTTATGTTGTGTTTTGAGAAGATTTTTTGGAATTTGTTATAGGCTGATGGGTGGAAGGTGAATTTTTTAAAAAATTTTTTCTCTTTTTCTCCTGTAGGTTCTAGGGTGATGGTTTCTTTTATTTTCTTAGCTTTGTTGAGTCTGTTAACTGTTTTGTCCACCACCGGACATATTTGACAAGTACATCACGCCATCTATTGACAAAACAGAGAAAGAGGAAACCACTACAACTTGCACTAGTCGAGTATCAGCTGATGATAGGAGCAAGAGCTCTTGAAACATGTCCTGTGAATAAACAGTGTGAGTGAAGCAAAGTGTCAATATCTTCTCGATTCACTTTTGTACTTGTTTATTATTGTTATTAATAATAATAAGAATAGCTTTTTTAATTTACATTCTCCAAATTTAAGTCATATCGGACGTTGAATGGAATGGGTGAAGTGATGCTTAATGAACCCAGGGTCCATAGAGTTTAGAGTTACCCGACATTCGTTTTTCAGGATAAGGGAAACCCCAGGAGCAAACCTTATCCACGTAACTCAGCCCATCGGGACCTCTTGAACATGAGGCTGACACGCTACCATCTACAATGCTGAGGCGGGCAGTGATAATACTGATGATAACAACAAAGTGTACTACATAATATTCCCATTACAGTACCGCTAGTTTATAAGAAAAAGAAAATGTGTTTAGCAACATTTCTCTGTATTCGCGTATATACAGTATCGCTAGTTTATAATAAGAAAAAGAAAATGTGTTGGCAGCGCTTCGCAGTTTTCGCGTATATCGGAGCGTCGCAGTTGGCAACACCTTGTTTTCGTGACGCCATTCCGTACCAACATAACTCTACGCCGCTTAACAGCAACTTTACCAAAATGACCTTATTTCTTAATGATTTTACGTTCATTAGGATTATGTAATAATTTATGGTAACATGGAAGGTTATTATAAACTTTTGTTCCAAAACAGTGACATCCTTTTTGGAACAGTTTTAAGCTATTTGCTAGTCTGTGCAAATTGCATGCATGTTCTTACTATGGACATGCATAGCAAGGTTTGTTGTGAAGTTATAGTTATCTCTAAGAAAGCTCAAGCGAGATTACATTCACTAGCACGAGTAAGAGATTTTTGGGTTTAAAATTATGGCCTACAGAAATGCCACAAATAATAAGCATGGCCTTTTTTGGTAATATAAACACTTGCTTGCTATACCTTGAATTACCGCAGAAGATAATTCCACATGACACCTGAATGTGAAAGTAGGCAAAATAAGCTGTTTTCAAGGCATTTAGTTTTGCGGATTTTTAGTTTTAATTCAAAGCAAGCAAAGTTTAATTTTCAAAACACGATTTTTATTTCTCTCCAGTGAGCTCTTTATCTAGAAACAAAACAATATACAGAGTTTCACAACAATTACCCGATTTTGATGCTAACCTACTCCTGTGGAATGATAGAGGTTATGTTCTAAAATTAGTCATTTAACGCACATCATCATATAATTCTTCAGCATATATAAAAGCACATAATAACTGAGGAAGCCTCAAAGTTTTTGTGGGTTAGTTTAAATCTTTTAAAAAGGCAACAACAAATACATTTTTAGCGCAGTAAAATGCTTTCTCCTAAAATATAATTCGAAAACAATTACCATATCCATCGTCTTCATCATGAGGTCTTCTTCTACTCATTTTCACAGATATTGTTTATATTAACCAAAAATCACAACATTCGATCAGCAATTGATATAAAACACTATTAATGTGTATTACTGTTAAACAGAATATCAAACTTTCTGTTAAACGTCAAACAATCGCTAAACGTTACAGGAAGTAGAGTGCTCTGCTCACAGCGGCGCACAGATTGCTTTACCTCATTAAACGGAAGTTTTTGTTTGCGCTCCCTACAGTCGGAAAAATGAAGTGCAGAAATACATTGTACGATGAAAAGCATTTCTTCCGATTTAATTTTAGAGGGAAATGAGCAAAATCTATTGCAAATAATAAGGGTAAAGATGAGTTGACATTATGAAGAAGTCCTACAATCCGATTTCGGACGTGAGAAACGAAAGCGTCGAGTTAACAAGACGTCTTTACAGGTAGGAGGCCAGCCATAGCCTTGATTTGGTACTTGCTTTAAGTATAAGTATTGTTGAAGAAGGTAAAGATTGCACAATAATTAAGGTATGAACTACATGTAGTTGCTTTAAGCTGAAATTTTTGTTCATAGATCTATTCTAGATGTTGCAAGACATCTGGATGATCGGCGAGGAAGATCGCAAACATGCAGCGACCTTTTCGCACCCAGTGTGGAGGCCCAGCGACTGAAATTGAGAGAATACTGCGAAAGGCTGATCTTTTCTGATCCTGTCGGTTACGGAAAAAAGGGTGAAGAGTTGTTATGGAGGAAAGGCTATTACGATGTAGTCACTACAGCCAAACACCTGAGGAAGGTGAGCAAGTATATGTTAGCTGTAAGTTTCCACATGTTAGGTGTTACAGTATTAAGCTTCAGCCGATTCTGGCAGTCATAGAGCATACATTCAGGGCATTGAGACGTATTAATACAGATAACTCAAGTGTCATAGCTAGACTCCTCTCTCTGCCAAGTTAGATTTTGATTTAATGAGCGATATAAATGATTTTAGATATGTTAGTTTTGTTTTGATCCTCTGTGTTAAATTTTGCTATTGATTGCCCTAAGCTCTGCTGTTCTTTAATAACCTTTAATGATGGGTGTTTATGGTGATGTTGGTAGGCATTACCCCAACCTTTCCCTCAACTCATCTAAACCCGAAACAACAAATTAAGCAACAGCTGATAACTGATATCTGCAGTACAACTAAATACTGAGTCATTTTAGCTGCAGGGAAGTGAAAAAGAAACTATGCTTAATGTTCTTGTACTTCACCCATAAACAACAAAGGAAAACAATAGGAAAATTATCCTGTATTACGATGGGCACCATCTACTAGGATAACTGAGGACCTGGCTGTGGTGGCTATAGTGTTGTCAAGCGTAAAAATATTGCATGAGCTGAGAATACCAACTGCATAACAAAACTGGCCATATTGATTGGAGTAGATTTATAATAATAATGATACAAATAAATAAAGGAACAAGAATAACAACAAAAACAGTGACATGGTATAGTTTCGAGATATCCTACAATCCTTACAAAATAAAGAAAAGTTTTTTGAAACAATTTTTACTACGCTTATTTATTCATTTAACAGTTATGGCCAAAATACCATACACTCAATCGTGTATATCAATTTCATAACACCACAGTCAGGTTAAGCAAAGTTTTTAGAATTTATATGCATAGTTTGACAGTAAGATTTTAGAACTGCACAGTTGCAACAGTCACTTAGTATTTCATTGCATATTCTAGCAGGTGATAGGCTGCTCTTGCACAGGATACATCTCATCTTCACTCCATGGGTTAGACACAATGTCTATTCTGTTTTTCACAGTATCTGTCCAGTAACTGTGAAAATTATGAGTAATTTTAAGTTGTTCTTAGTACAGATTGACAGCATACCCAAAAGGAAAATAACTACGTATCATACTTTTATCTAATTTTTGACCATTCATCCTTTACTATGTTTCTAGCACATGTGGTTATCATATGAGTGAAGCATAAGCAATATTTAATGACATAACACTTTTTGATCTGCTCAGTTTTGTAGTAGACCAGCAGTCAGGAATAGCTCTAGGAGATAGTAGCATGTTAGCATTACCTCCAAGCCTGTTGTAATCCATGATCCATTTAATAAAGAAAGATATGTATTTATAAAAAGAAAATTATCTTTATTATAAAAGTCTTTGTTATGTGTAGGAGACATGTATGTCCATATGTAAGCCGTGTTTATAAAGACTCTTGTACTGTGGTTTGAAACGTCAACGGGAAGTGTGGATGGAGAAATTTGGAGGTATGGCTTCATTAACACAAAACTATGAAGGGTATGCACTCTGTGGAAATGACTAGAAACATTATATCCAGCCAAGATTGTCCTGCAAGCAGGCTTAGTTCCAACCGCCGTTCCTTTTATTTTCTTCATAATCTCGGTATTCTGTCTTCTATTAGCTAAATCTTTTTAATATTTTTTGCAATAGCATATCTTTAAAAGTTACTTAAAAGTTTTTCTTACTATACCTTTGACGCATCCTAAACAGAATAGTTTCTCTACTCTGAAGTGAATAAAAACATTCAGTGCAACATAATGACTCGTGACACACTCTACCTTTGGCATGCTTTCAGTGGAATGACATTTCACTATGCAGATTTCAAAGGGTGATTAAAAAATTTGCTACCAGAAAGATTATACAAATCTCTTTGAACAGGTTTGTTTACATTTTTGGTAACTATAGTCTTTCTACCACAATTATGTCAATCTTTTACTCTTAACGGGACAACCATGGGAATGAGAGGTTCTGGGTGGGAAATTCCTACTTTCCGTTTCTCCCTTGCTTTCTCCTCTCCTCCTTTTTCCTCATGTCCTCTCTTTTTTTGCACTTTTACACAGTACATTACACAATTACACATATACATATTGTTTCAGACTACAAAGTTCACCTTAAACCGCTTTGTCACCAAAATGGTTAGTACAATGTTACAAAATACACAACTTCGATGTGACTCTTTATTGTGTCCTTACATCTTTTTAGCATGCATCAACTTGTGCGCAAATAATCTGTCTGATATACACACAAGTTTTACCTCTTACACGGAGCTGACGCCGATTATTTACCACAACTCTCATATTCGCTCTAAACTGCCTCGCTGCCTGTTCCATATCCTGCCGATCCCGCACCACGGAGTCGCACTTATTGACTTGAAGCCCAAAACATCAACAAATTCTAACCTCTAAACGCTACAAAATTCTATCCCTCGCAACAACCCTTTATATATCCTGTCGCGCGCGAGAGATGTTTCTGGAACTTGAAACCTATCGAATTGCAATCTCAAAAGGACTTTTGCGTATTAATAATATGACTTGCCTCCTAATGTCGGCTACTGACTGATCTTTAACCTGTATTAATTTCTCATGGCAGACTTGCTTCCTCCTTCATGACGTCAGCCAGCTGTTCTTGCAAACCATAATTCCCACAGTCAGTTTGCCCACCCAGCCTTTCCTCAAGGCTGGTCATCCCAACCAGTACTGTCGTAGCGGGCTAAGTAATCAGAGTACACTACCTCGGGTTATCCTCTGGATGCGGTTGACTACATTTATCCTCTTCATCACACGGTATGGCCCTTGCCATGGCTGATGGAGCTTGGAGCAAAGGCTTTATCCTCTTTACCACGCGGAATGGCCCTTGCCATGGCTAATGGAGGTTGGGGCAAAGGCCTTTTGTTGTGTTAGGACGGTGCAGCCACACAAGGTTACCCTGCCCTAAACTTTCGTTGTTGATTTCAAAAGTTGATTTTTACTTAGAGCATAAATTTTTATTTCCTTTCCTTTTATTCATGGAATTTCAGATTATCAAATTAGTTTGCTTCCACAAGGTGTTGTTCAAAACCTTGTTTTGTTTTCTTTTACTCTTGCGTTCACTAATCCTACATATTGCCAACTTCATACCTCACAAGGTCAAGGGCCAACATATACCTGAGCAAATGTCAAAGTGCATGACAGGTAACGCATCTTATTTGTGTTTGTGAAATGGAACCAGCTACTTCAGAAGGACATGACTTCAGTTCCTGCAATAGGTATATAGTTATGGTTTCAAAATTCATTAAGACTATATTGTCACTTTGGGTTCGTAAAATTAAAAGTCCAATTTGCAGAAATTCAAAATGCTTGTTATTTCTGTAGAAAGACACTTGTACAACTCTGATATCAGCAGAATGACGTAACACACACATGTAAGAAACCTTCAAGTACGTCTGACACACGTCCACCCTGCACCATTAACAAATCTCGGATGACTGCTTCTCTGCACCACACTGGCTTGCTGAACTCTTATTTATACACGAGCAGCTGTCCTTGAGGTTTCTCCAAACCTTACAAAGCCTCACAGACCCTCATGGTGGAGCGAGAACTTCCTGACCATCTCCGTCTTTTTCTCCCTGTGTTGATCTTCTCTCTGGGCATGGCTTGGGCGCTATCTGTATCTTTCACTCTCTCTCGGCATTCGCTTATGAGCTGCCTCATGACAATATCTACATAACAGAGCTCGGTCTTTCTTAATTAATAACATCAAAATTTTGCAGTTGTCCCAAGTGGTGCTTCTCTGACTGCCAGCTGGGATACAAAAGCCTTTAGGTGCAGAAAGTGTTCATAAGAAGAAAGAGTGCAGTTCAAAGCCAACTATAATACCTCCCATATCCACCTAGCATCAGAATACTGTGTTTATTTGTAGTGTACTCACTTTCACAAGATCCACCATGGCAAACATGCTTGGAATGTGAATTACGTACATTTCCGCACAATGATGATGGGGTACTGGCGGGCTGTTCACAGCCCAAAGATTTTTACTGCGTGCCCACCCAGTTTTTGGGTTTTACCACAGTTTGAGGTTGTTTGTATGCAGGATGGTGTGGGGTATTAGGATGAATCTCTGCACTCCATGGTAGAATGGTCTTGCCTCTCCAGGAAAGTTTGCTAAGACAGGAAGCCACAGTTGAAATAAACAAGACAAAGGAGGTAAAAGAAAGTACAACTTTGGCTGTATAATTGAAGGCAATGAATTTTAGGAAACTTAGAATGTGGAAAACCATTCAGCATTTTTGTCATGCCTTTGGAAAAATTGTTAGTATATCTCTTTTAGTGGCAGTAAAAGAGTACATTTTACCAGGGAGCACAATAGATTACTAGAAACCATTAAACTGTATTTCACAGAGAGGTTTCATGCCTGAGAATTAACCATAATTTTCATTTTGCGAATCCTCTTATTGAAAGTCAGACCCAGAACATAGAATGAGGCTGTAGAGAGGTATAATGTGAAGTTCGCTGGTACAGCTGTAAAAAAGTTGCACTACAGCAGGTATCTTACAGAATGTATGTTTAAATGAGAGTACTCAGACCACAGCACTACATGTATTCTTCAAGGTGGCTGGTCAATCACACTATTTGTAAAAGGTAAGTTTCACAAGCTCAGTGCAACTCAAAATGTTTCCACCTTTAAAAAGAGCAGTACTATTGTATTTGGGGTAACATTTTCATATCTACTGCCCGGTAATAGTACCACATTGTCATTGCAGAATGCACTTAATGCCATTCCGTGTGCAATGATGTACGCTTTCATTCATTCATTATATCAGTGGTCTTCACAACCTGCTGAAATGGGTATTGGGTAAGCAGTGCATCATTGAATGCACTGTAGTGCGGGAGGGGTGGAGAAAGAGAGGCGGGGTGATCAGTATAGGCTCGTTAGTTACATGTACAAGATGGCTACATGTTCATGAAGGCCTTCTACCCCTACGTTATTTAACTCTTCACAGGAGCAGGCATATTTTTTACACCATTTGATAATGCTGTGCGATGTTTAATATGCAGTAAGGTCCTGAATGTCATACGAAAATATCTCCAGTGCCACTATAACACTTGTCATGCTAGTGATTATGACAAATTAGGTGATAAACAAATCACAATGCTGGAGCAGTTACGGAACACCAGCCGACAGTTACAGTGTGGTGGTTGTTGTTATTATTGTATTGTCTGTTGTGGTTATTATTATTATTACTTTTATTATTATTAGACGTATTATTATGATGGTGGTATTTAGTTGTTCTGTATGGCACAGCATTAATAAGACTGTCCTAGAGTATATTACATATTTATGTTAGCCTATTAATTTCCTAAAAGAAACTGCTAAATAACTGGTATGCTAATTGAATAATATATACTTATTTAAATACATGTGAACATTGTGTTGTGTTTCGATTGTCTCTGAACATGACTAAGGAGTTGTATGACACTACGGAAAAGCCGTCACTACACCTCTGCTTACCTGTCAACAGTTCCAAGTGCACTAGCATGCATGCGGGTAAGAGATGGCAGCACGAGGGTGCATGCTGTTGCTAATCACTGGCTTATATAATAAAAACTAAATTAGACCTAGCCTAAGCTAACAGCTTATATAAAAAAGTTGGACCTAACCTAAACCCAAAACTGAGCTTATATAAAAACACGGAACTAGAACTAACCTAACCTGATCCTCTCATGACACACACACATGCACATGCACACACTGTCAGAAATGTAGCCAGCCATATGAGTAGTGTTATATACTGTGACTTTGTGGGTTCATAAAATTAAAAGTCCAAGTTGCAGAAATTCAAAATACTCTTTATTTTCATAGAAACACACTGTTTGTACACCCTTGGCAGCAAGATGATGTAACATAAATCAACACAATCTCTCGTCACTTCTGCACATGTAAATAAAAGAGTTCACTTTCAAATCACAGCTGCACACGTACAATTATTAGTTCCATTTCAACTGACTCAGCTAGCAAGTTGCTGCTTCTTTTATATCTCCCTCATTGTTATAGAAACCAGTGGAATGTTCTGTAACAAACAAGATGGTACCAGATGAAACACGAACCTTCCAGTCATCTAACTTTATCTGTTTCGGCAAAATTTTTATCTCCACACTGCACTATCTGTCCCTTTGTGTGCGCTGGCCATGCTATCACAATAATGGCTCACGACAATACATATTGTGTGTAGGAGAAAAACAAAATGGCATAGATTGTAAAACCTAGCATGTAGTGTTACTACTGATGCAATGGAAGATGCTGTTAATAAAGTTATTAAAAAAACTCACATATGCGCACACACATGCAAGCACACAGTGTTTCAGAATTCAACTGAACAACTTTGAGGGGTTATTGATGAATGTTGGGAAAACAGTTCAAAATAGGAACATATGGTCTTAGAGTGCATGATTTTGTGCAGAAAGCCAAAGTAAATTTGGGCCAGTATGCCACTGATACCGTCTGAGTGGTATCATTGCAGTGTACATGTGTGGCTCACTGGCACTGCAGTGAGTTAAGTCAACAACAATGAGTTCTAAGTTCAAGCCATGCCAAATCTCAGCATGACTTTTCTATGAAAAGCTTTGTTACACCAATTCCTTTTCATATTATAATTAACTAAATCAGTACATCTCATTGCATTTTCATTGTTACATTGTTACTTTTTCTGCTTTCTGGAGCCTCCACTAAACACAATTTCTTTCTTCCACAGCTAGCTCAGTACTCTTATTGAGCTTTAATCTAGCTGTTTCAGATAAAACTGAACACCAGTTTTCATTTTCTTTAGTCTTAAGAACATCCTCAATTATTTTCAAACAGGATGCACTGTGGCTTCATACAAAACAGAGCGGAAAACCACACTGAAGAGCTTTCACAGTTGGAGGCAATATAACTGGAAGCTACGAGGCATGTCCGTAAAATAAGGTTTCCAAGGCGCTGGAGCCGTGAGGAATACTATTATGCGAGATCCGGCAACACTGGCGTGTAGCTTGGTTTCACCCCTTCAAATCCCCACCACAACGAACCCGTTGCAATCATTAGTCTTGGCTGGGCAGCCGCTTGCGATGGAGCTTCCTATCACTTGCACCGCCAAGTGCGAGTTGCGTGCAGTGATCCGTTTTTTGAGTGCCAAGGCACTAACTCCACTGAAATTCGTCAGTTATGTGAAGTCTATGGGCCACAGTGTATGGACGTCAAAAACGTGCAAAAGTGGGTCAGAGAGTTCAAAGACAGACATACAGATGTACATGACAAAAGCATTCTGGTTGGCATTCGGTTTCAGCCGAAACAATTGCAAAAGTGGTGCAAGAAATGCTTAAAGATCGGCGTGTGACAGTTCGCGAGCTGTGCGAACTCATCCCTGAAGTCAGTAAGACTATGGCAAGTTGTTGAAGTGGCCTACCGATTCCTGGAGCGCTATGCAGAACAGGGCGAGGAATTGTTGGATTCAATTGTCACTGGCGATGAAACCTGGGTGCACTACACAACACCAGAAACTAAAGAATGTTCTCATCAGTGGCAGCATTCGAATTCGCTGAAGCCGTGAAAGTTCAAACAGACATTTTCTGCCGGCAAAGTGATGGCCAGTGTGGTCTGGGACAGAAAAGGTGTATTGTTGTGCGAGTTTATGCCTACTGGCACAACAATAAATGCCGCTAGTTACTGTGAGACTTTGAAAAAATTGCAACTTGTCATTCAAAATCGAAGGAAGGGAATGCTGACGAAGGGAGTGATTTTTCATCACGACAACGCTAGTCCCCATCCTGCACATGTAACAGCTGATCTCCTGACCCAGTTCGGGCCAGCTATCATTTATAGCTGTTTTTATTGGAGGTTATGGGATACAGAGTGATTATATAGTGAGTACATCTCTATTACTCTGTTTAGAAAGGACAAAGCCTTACAGCAAAGGTATTGGCCAAATCATGTATTGATCATTGGTTGTACATTAAATTGTGACATTGATTGCAATTTATGGACTGGTTATTAAAGTTGAATGAGATATATCTAGCCATTGACTCAGTGATAGATGACAGCTTAAATCAGGAGAAATTTGTGTTGTTGTTATGGAAAAATAAATGTTTCCAGAGAAAAGCAGGTATTTATTAGGGGAATATTGAGTAAAGCTAGCCATTTCAGCAGGCTTCACGACCCTCTGTAATTGCTGAAAACTCTGATGTACACACACACACACACACACACACGCACACACACACACATACACACACACACATACACACACACACACAAAGCGTTCGGCATATGAGTTTGTAGAATTCAACACCAACTTCCTGACGTTAAGCTGAAACATAAGTTTCTCTATCATTTTCCTTTAAAGTGCATGGTTGCAGAAATAAAAAATAAAATTAATCAAAGTTTTGATCACAAATGTCATCAGAGATTTATAATTTACTTTTAAAATTAAGGTAACGAAATACAGCTAGAAAAGATGATGAATGATTTCTTCTCCGGAGATCAGCCAGGTAAGTGCTAAATCACTGTCCAAGCTTTCGACGATGCACTCTGTCGCTTGACCTGCCCCCCAACTCAATGCTCATTGGTCAGTGCGACCAATAGCAGCGCGCGAGGCAGTCTCTGGGTCCTTCCGCATAGCTATAAATATTGGACTCGGCAAGCTTACAACCAGTTCCCTGATGATGGTGACAGAGTGCATCGTTGAAAGCTTGGACAGCAATTTAGCACTTACCTGGCTAATTTCCCGAGAAGAAATCAATCATAATCAATGCCGGGAAAGCTTCAAGTGTCTGATTAGACAAGATGAGTTATTTATTTACCATATGTTTCTAAAATGATAAGAAAGGACCGGATTCCTGTGTGTCTATTGCAATTAAGCCACGGGCTTATGCTTGGCAACCCCGCAGCATTGGCATGTGTGTAGAACGGAAGTAAAACTACTTGTTGCTACATTTGGCACAACAGAGGGTTCTGTCAGTGTTTCAAATAATGCATTCAGAACTATGTATGAGAGTCTTGATAAATCAGGAGTATGGTTCTAGCTTAAGGCAAAGTCGATTGGGAACATTCATGAAGCACACACTTAGGGTAAGTTTCTCAATAGTAGAATTCCAAACTCGAGTCATAGGAAAGAGTCTAACAGAGCACATTTTGAGCATCTACTGTATATTATGTTGATAATTGTAGCTTCACAGGTGATCAGCCATGTCAAACCATGCTTAAAATGTGAAGTTAGGATTAATAACACTTGCCATGAAAGTTTTTAGTCTTACATCAGATTCATGTTATAGTTATTGACTATGGATAAATTTCACTGTAGTGCGTAGGCTTTCACTGCTGGAGTCATTTGGTAGATAATGATTAGCCGGGCTTGTAGGCCGTGGTCTAGTGGAAAGTCTTCTTCCAGACGTTTCGTTCGAAGCTGTGTCGAATGAAACAGTCGCAGCCAAGAGTACAACAAGAGTGTTACGGCCATGCCATTTAGGATGTTCGACACAGTTTCGAACAAAACGTCTGGAAGAAGACTTTCCACTAGTTCACGGCCTACAAGCCCGCATAATCATTCTCTACCAAAAAATAAATAGATTTCATGTTTGATAATGTGGCTTTGATTCAGTTTTACATGATACATCAGAATATGGTATTTCCATAACTAATAGTTGAATTTTTTATCTTATCCACTGTTGCACAGCTTTTACATAGCTTTTAGTTTTGATCTCTTAAATACGATTGAATAGCTTAAAAAAAGCACCCCACTCCTTGTTACTGGCATTTGTTGATAAACACACATGCACATGGCAAACCAGCTTTCAGGCGCTGGTCCAGTTTAGACTTTCACCAATTGCAGATGTGAATGCATGCCTGAGCACAAACCAAAACAAAATCATTCAATTCTGAAGTCCTACTTTGTTGTGCAAATATGTATTCAGTAATGTTGCAATTATCTCCTTTATTTTTTCAAGATAGATGAAATTGTTATACAACTTTATTTATTTCTCATATTTGGATCTCCCAGCTTGCAAAATCTGCGATGCGCTGCTGCTACCAGCCTTGTGGCAGCAGTTTATATGTTGATCAAGATTAGAAAATTCCCTGAGAATAGCAATGCTTTACTTCTGAAACTAAAATAGGAAGCTAGTGATTAACTGAACAATAATTACAAGTAATACTGTTCTTGCATCCTTCATGTGTAAAAGGACATTTGCAATAAAAATTAAGCATTAACACGATGTAAAACTTGAACATTAATTTGATATGTCATTCATAACTACAGAAACATTAATATTGCCAATTGCACGATAGCATAAAACAGTTGAGTTAACAATGGTGGGCCTGCAAAGCAATTACCCATAAAAGAGGTTATGTGCACATTTCAAATTGAACTACTGTCTACCCAATTAAAGTATGTTAAATTCATAAAAAGCAGCACCCACCATCACAGTGAGATTAACTGCAATTTGTAAGATAACCAGTGATTCCTACACAGAAGGACAGCAAATCAACACATGGTGTGTGGATAATCAGTGATTGGCCTGCTTCTTGCATTTGACGTAGTCATTAATGTGATAGTTGGAAGACCTGGAGCTTTCACAGCGAGCGTTATTGATTAAGGCTTCACGGGTGATCAGCTGCATCAAATTTAAGAAGATCGAGCTTTCAATCATTTTACACTCCATGGCCTTCATCAGGAACTGAGTAATTGCTGCAAAATGTGACCTTCAACTTCAATAGGGATGCTGGTCTTCAACAGAGCCCACCCTGGACACCGGCCATCAAAAGCATTTTGACTGCAGACTCCAACTGCACGGTTCAAGTGACGGACCGCACAGAAAACAACAGTAACTCCAACCACACGTGTTCAGTGATGAAACTCACAGAAAACGCCAAAGTGGATGGTAGCTATGTCCATCGCCAGCCGAGCCAATCTAATACTGTCACTCGGTCATTGGCCAGGGCAGGGCGTGCTCCACCCACCGATTAATATATGTATAGGGTCACGTTTTGCAGCAATTTCTCAGTTCCTGATGATGGCCATGGAGTGTAAAATGGCCGAAAGCTCAATTTTCTTAAATTTGACGCGGCTGATCACCCGTGAAGCCTTAATCAAGTGATAGTTGGAGTTTGCAAACTTCTGTGTTTACATCATAAGTTTAAGGTCATGTTTATGTAGACATCAGCCAATTACATAGCTATTACTGAATTATTTTGCTACATATGCTGATTTTCTTCTGAATTCCTAAACCTGTTTTATAACCCTTTAGAGGCATTTATATGTAAGTTGTATGAAGAGTCATGATGGTTAAGGTGAGACAATTATACTGACCATCCTTTCAGAGTCGAATGTAATGAGTGCAAGACACAGCAACTGCAGTCAAATGAGCCTGATGTGAAGGATGTAAAGGGCCCATGTAAAATAACAGTATGATGGTGTGCTTGTATTTGCATGAAATTGTCCATTTGTCTTAAAAATATCATTACAGTTGTTTTGAAATAGATTGTATATTTATGATAAAAAAGAAAGGCCATCAAAGTAATATGAAAATAACAAAACAAATACGCAGAATATTGTAAATATTCTCTTAGTCATTGGATGTCTCTACATGTCCTTATCACGAAAGAGTTTAAATTAATGTTAAACAAGATTCAGTGCTTACATGATGTTTATGTTTGTGTATAGTCCCTAACACTTATACAGTTCTGCTGACCAAATTTTGAAAATGTTTTCTAAACAGAACAACAGTTGGAATGCTTTGGAAGTTGCATACATGCAGAGCCACCTGGAAGCTGGTGTGGGGCATTATCATCACCTCCTCTTTCGTCTACAGATTGAATTCAAGTTAGATCTTCGAGGTGTTATAGATTTTTCATTGCTTGTGAATGATGGAGGCCTCATGAAAGGTAATATTATACATTATTTAAATAGAATAAATCAAGCCAGTGTCACTTGCTTAATCCTTAGCTGGAGGGAGGATTATGTATATTGATGATGTTTTGCACATAATAAAATTAATTTAGGATTTTTTGTTTTGTTTTTGTTTATTTACGTCCTTCAATGTTAAGTCATATCGGACGCTGAATGAAATGGGTGAAATGATGCTCAAATGAGTCCGGGGTCCATGGAGCTTACAGCTACCTGACATTTGTCTTTCAGGATAAGGGAAAGCCCCGGAAAAATCTTATCCAGGTAACTCACCCTAAACGAGATTCGAACTCGGGACCTCTTGAATGTGAGGCAGACACGCTACCATCTATGCCACCAAGGCGGGTAATTTAGGATTGGAAACAGTGCATCACTTATAGGATGGTTCAATAAATACTGATGTTTCAAAATAGAGTTTTATCATAGTGAGTGTCATTTGTTACACATCACAAAAAAAAAAAAAAAAAAAAGATCACCGATTCATAGGTTATTTTGAATTTGGCAGGCATTTCAATTAATCATTCAATGTGTTTTCATTAAAATGGAAAATGTATGGTATTGGTGAGATTCACATTTTACTTTTTTGTGTTACAACTTAAGATAAAATTGAAATTGGTTATATAAAATAAAAAGAAGTATTTCAGAAAGTGGAGTGTCATTGTTACTAAAATTAGGCATATGAGCCAATCTTGTATATACTTTTCTCCACTTACAAGTTTTTTAATGAAGACTAGTTTCTGGGAACTTCTTCCCTATCGTCAGTTCTGTGGTTGACTGATGATGCATCCGGTGTCTGTATCTGGCTTGGTGTCGTGCTGTCATCTAATGTTCTGATATGGCAAATTTACATTTCATCCAAAATACTTCAAACAATTCGAACAGATATTTAAGAGCTTCAACATAAAATTAGCTCCTCAGAACAAGCACAACATCCGCAACTTACTAAACCACCCTCTAAAAAATAGCACACCAAAAACTCAATTATCAAGCATTTACCAAATGAGCTGCCAGGATTGTGACAAGATATACATTGGTAAGACCAAAAGGAATCTAGGAACAAGAATGAAAGAACACTTCAGAACTATTAAATTCAAACACATGGACAAGTCGGCCGTAGCATATCACTTTGCAGACACCGGATGCATCATCAGTTAATCACAGAACTGACAATAGGGAAGAGGTTCCCAGAAACTAGTCTTCATTAAAAAACTTGTAAGTGGAGTAAAGTATATACAAGATTGACTCATTTGCCTAAATTTAGTTGAAATTGGTTGTTGTTTTGTCAACTATAATGCAACAGAAAATTCCAAAAGGCGTGATGGTAGATGTGATTAGTTTCTCACCTTTGGTGACGATCTGGTAGAAATCTTTTAGATGCCTCGGAGCGCTGGAGCAATGAGGTCGCAGTCCCGGAGTAAAGGTATTTGATGTTGCAATTGTTAGAAAATAAACAACAATTCTTCTCTTTTAAATATTGTGGGATATATTCCACAAAACAGTTAGTAAATTCTGCTACAATTCTGCTATCCTTTCGCAAACAATTGTTGCATTGATGAACTTTATGGCACACGCCACTAGTGCAACACAAATGCGTCACAACTAAGCGTTTTCTGCATGATCACAGAACAACACAAAAACACGTCTTACTATCACGATGTTCGTTTGCAGAGTGATGCCAAGCTATCTGATTATTCTGGGTTCTCTGCACACGATGTTTTTAAAACAAGTAAATTACTTCTTTTTTATTGGTCCACGTCACCACATTACATAATTACATTATTGTAATTATCAATAGCAACAATATTGTGTAACATTTAACTTGCGTTGTATCTTTCCGTGGCCTACCCAACTTCATATTTCCTATTTTGTACAAATTACTTTTTCCAGAACAATTCAAAATAAATTATTAAAATTTAAAAAAACAACATGAAATAACTGTCACAATGAGAACTGTTAGAAATTGGTTCATGGACTAAACATGCTTGGACATTTGCTTTCCATGAGCATCCAGGACAGCTGACAGATTTGGTTACATTAGTCATTGAAAATGTCCATATATGATTTTTTTGCTGATTGTCAAACTGAAGTCGTGAACTGGCAGAGACAGTACACATATGGATGGGAACAGCACTTCATATTTTGCATGATAATTTGGAAATTAAAAAGTTATTTGTGCAGTATTTGTTCACATTGTACAACAGGTGGTTGCATATTTCAACTTTGAAGTGTGTTTGGAGTTGTTTAAACGAAATCCAAACAACTTTTTGCATCAAGTTGTCACCATCAGTGAAACCAGATTTATCATTATACCCCAGAAATAAGCAACAATCAGAAACAACAGGTTTCTTTCAGTGACTTTGTACTAAAGAAGGCAAAGGTGGTCCCATAATCTGGAAAAGTAATGACACTGGTTTTTTATCATACGTAATAACTTCATAATAAAAGGAAACACAATTACTGGACAATACGTCAGCAAATTGTTGCTTTATTTTGATAAGAATTGGAGACACAGCCCCATTTAATGAAGAAGGAATGCTGTTTCATTATAACAACCATCAGCATATTTATCCAGTGTTGTGATTACCAAACTGCATAAATTGCATTATAAATTGCATTATAAATTGCTTTGTATCATAATCATCCAATCTAGCTTCCCGCAATTTCTTCTTATACCTAAACTTGAAAAAAGGCTCATGATAACAAAATTTAGATCAAATGAGATCATTGCTGAAACAAAGATGTATTTTGCAGATCTTGACAATTTGTGTTTAAAAATGGCAGGCACATCAGGAGTAATGTACATCCCTAAAAAACTTTGTTGAGAAATAAATAATTTGTGTTTGAAAAAAGTTGTCCTCTTCATTCTTAACAACATCTGGTTCATGAGAGGCGCATCCTTCCAAAGAATATGTGCTATCATTCTCAAATGGATGTCATCTAAGGTTGGAATGACTTGTACTGCTGTCCTCTGGTGACTGACAAATCTTCTTGTTGGGTTGTATCTCGTTAATGGTTCATAGTTCAACTATATTTTAATTCTCTTGAAATAGCAATCTTAAAAGTATGTTGACATCTTTGTAGTTATTTAAAAAACATGCGTTAAATAGCACAGATGTTGAAAAGTGTGAACAGCTTTTTTTTCCCTCATGGATTTAAAAATGGCTAAAAGTAAATAAAAACTACAATTTTACCATATATAGACAATCACATGAAGTTCAATGGTCTAACTTCAGATATCATACTCTATATCAAAATCCATTGACACAGGAGAAAATTTTGCCATTTTCCTCATATTCACTTATTCTGCTTGAAATTCCCATGCCTTGTTTTCATTTTAAAACATGTTGACTATCAATCAAAAACCTTAGCCTATATACGGTTAGTGTGAAGAAATGATCAATTTCCATCAATTAACTAAAATAATAAGAGATAAATGATGAAGCCTGGGCTCAAGTACTTATGATAGTAAGTCGCCACAAACGGTGTATCTTGGATGCGAGATCCCCTAGTGGTCTACCGGGGAAATACACAACTCAAATGGAGAATTTGATATCAGGACGGCACGCTGGCCATGGTAGCTCAATGGGTTAGAGTGACTGGATGAAACCAGGAGATCCATGTTTCAAATCCTGGCCATGGCATTGAATATTTCATGTAGACTAACAGAAACCTGTATATCTGTAAAATAAGGTGTGCTTCCTTGGCCAGAAAGTCCCTTGCGCTGATTTATGTAAAGTTGCAATTAAAGAATTTCCCTTTTCAAGCCCCAACAGTAGTCTGCTCGCATTCTACTACCAACCCTGATATGTCCTGTCCATCTGCCTAATTTCTTGATGAAATCGTTCACCTTGTTCGTGTCTGAGGGATCCAAAATGATCAGGAAAATAGTTTAGATGGGAGTACAAATAGTGAAGCTTTAAACTCACATTTTCTTCTGAAGCTTTTGTAGCATATTTCTTATAATTTTTTCATATTTCAGATATTTTATATTTCCAAGAAACCTACTGACTACTCTTTGAAAGTAAGACTCATTTGCAGTTTTCCATCATTCATGGTGTCCAACAATGCATTAGCTATCTTAAAGAAGGTCATTTAAATATACCCTCTTTTATCTTAGCTATAAACATCACAGAAAATTTACTGCTCAGGTATTTGAAACACGAACCATTCTTGTCTGGTGCTTTCATGAACTGTTTCATAATACCTAATTTTATATGCAAAATAGGCAATAACATATTTTTTGGATCAACTAGACTAGCACAAGTGGCACTTTTCTCTTCTGGCATTAAACCTTTTCTCTTAGACAATTCTCTCACTGTGCAGTATTTAACCCTGATTGCTTAAAAAGATAAGGAATAGAGGGTAGGGAAGCCCAGAATAGTTGATTTGTTTTTAGGTATATATACAGCCTGAAGATGTAAAATATGTTACCTTTTGCTGCAAAAATGTACACACATAATCACAAATATATATATATATATATATATATATATATATGGTACATTATATATAAAATATCAAATTTCATAAAAATGGTACTTGTTATGTGAAACCTGTTATTTTCAAAATCAGTGTTTGCTTCCATATAAGCAACCTATCTTCACCAAAACTGGGAAAATGTCGCAGGACAGGTTTATAGTCCATGCAGATGGACTGTTCTACTTCATATCAGATGTCATATTGGCGTGTCTGGCAATGAGGCTGCAAACGCTGCGGCTAAATCCGCTATTCTGTCGCCTAGTACTTTAAAGCCTATTGTTCCCTCCACTGATTTTGTCATATTTTTACGCCAAGCTCTTCTTACCCATTGGCAGGATGAGTGGATGGTTCTGCGTGGGAACAAGCTTCGGGCGGTTAAACCCCTGGCCTGGGCCACCTCTGCCCAAGTTTCCAGGCGAGAAGAAGTTATTTTAGCTCGTTTACGTATCGGACACTGTTGTTTTAGCCATGGTCAGTTGTTACAAGATGAACCCGCACCTCTGTGTGACCACTGTGATGTACCCCTATCGGTATGTCACATTTTAACCGAGTGTCGGTTTTAGAGCCATTATGCGCCAGTCTGTCGCTGCCATCTGCTCTTTCTGCTGTATTATAGCACCCATGCTGTTGAAGACCTGCTTGCTTTTATCTGACAAAGTGGTTTCTGGCACCTGCTCTGACATGTTTGAGGACCCTTTTAGGTATTCTCATCTCCATCCCCTCCTTTTATCCTTTGCCTTCTGTGGTGACGGATCTCAACATTTAGTGTTTTACATTTCTTTTTGATCCTTTTATTGGGACTCTGGATCTTCTATGATTCTTTGGTTTTTGTGTCTTGGTTTTAACTGTGTAGACATTTTACCATTGTCAGGGCGCTGATAACCTTAGCAGTTGTGCACCCTTAACACTGCTCCTACTACTACTTCATATCAGATGTTCTTGTTATCTACAGATTCCAGCAGAAAACACAAGACTTTCATAAAGAGATGAACACTGAAAACTTATGTCAAGTGACTTTGTACTTTGTTGATCCTAAATATACCTCCTAACTGTTACTTGACAGAGCATTGAGGTATATTGACCTTCAGGTGACATGTGCTGCGATCGTCCCTTATCGGGTCTTATCTGGTCAATTAGAGGAGTGAATTATTAGTAAGTTAATGTACAGTAAGTTACGAAACACAAATAGAGTGATTGGAAGCTGCGTGTGTCTATATGATATGTTTTCTTGCGCCTGCCAATGTATGACACATTACTGTCCAGAAGACATGGTTATATCTGAACAGAGTATACATACACTGGACTCACCGTGTATGTGTGATAAGCTGAGGTAAACATCTCTGTATTGCATTTTTTTTTTATATGCCTTCTCGTTTTGCCATGTAGTATATTCTAGTAACAACAATGCTTCCTATCGTAATGCACAATCAGGCAAACCAGCAACATCACATATCAAATTTTTTAAAAACAGATATGCAGTCCTGGCTGCATAGAACATTCCATTTAAGGAGCAAGCATGAAGACATAGTTGTGTAATTTATTTTTAGCTAACAGACCTGCTTAGAAAAAAAAATACTGAATTGATATTGGTTGAACATCATCTCAGAACTTCTAAGACTTCCTCCATGCGTACCATTTAACCTGAACCTCATTAAGTTAATATGGGGAGACCTAAAGCAATGGAATGCTGCTAGAAACATAATGCCCAAATTAAGATGTTCAACCCTCTGCAGGCAAAGATTTCAGGAAATTGGACAAACAGAAAGGGAAAAGGCATGTTGTCATATTGAAAAAAGTCAAGAGGAATACTTGATATAGGTGTCGTTGAGGAAGAAGAGGTTAAGAGCATTATTATTTAAGACAATAGAATGGAAAGCAGCAATGAGGATAACGAAAGTGAAGGCAACACAAAGAAGACAGGGTAGAAATATCAGGAATTGAAGACAAACAAGAAAATGAAAAAGATATTACATTATTAAACTGCTCACCAGTAATTGACCCAGGACTTCTTCGGTGAACAGTCCATTATCGATTAGAAACATGTTACAAAAGGAGTTAACATTCCCATTTCTAATGCTACTTCTAACACTACCACAATTTTCTTACTATTTATTAAATTCTTAGAATATGCTTACACATATGCTTATACATTTCCTTTTTTTATTTTATTTTTTATTATGGTCTATTTTCATTTATTTTTTTGCAAACTGCCCCACGTTCTTACAATTTTTATCTATAATTCTGTATATTTCAGCTCTGCTCTCAATCTTTGTTGAAATGTATTTTTTCTGCCAAATTATAAATATGTCAGATTTTGCATATAAATAGCATGGTTATTATATTCTTTTTCTGTTCCTCAGATAAACCATCTTCATCAGCAAATAAAGTTGATGCTAGTAGCATAGAATGGGCTAAGCAATCTGTACATCGCTGTTTAGTATATCTAGGAGATCTGAGCCGCTACATATTGGATTTGCATCCTAATTGGGACAGCGGCTTGGCTGCACGCTATTATCTGCAGGTACAGTGTCCTCTACTAGTTCTATTGTGGTACTTTTTTTTTTCATTGGTGTCATATAAGTAGTTTGTTGTAGGTATTAAGCTTTATAATAATTTAGAAGGAAAGAAATAATTTTTAACAATAGTAGAAAATGCAAGATTTTAATCAGAATTCCTAATTCTACAAAATTATGCAGTACTATTTAAGTTGATTGATGGAAATTAAATACAGTTAGGTTCTAAATTTTCTATTTGTTTCTATTTGTTTCAGGCACAAAATATGAATACAGAAGTAGGTATGCCACATAACCAACTTGGAACGTTGTCAGGTGCAAAAAATTATGGATTAGATGCAGCTTATCATTATATGAGATGGTAATTTGATACTAATTTAATGAGTTATATTTTAACTTGGCGTATGTGAAATTTTAAGGGTAAAGGAGAAAGGAGACAGTAGCCTTGTAACAGGCATCATTTTGTTTCTCATCATTACAGCATGTCAAATAGTTCAAGGCAACAAAATTGAAGTAAAATGTAATTTCAGCTATTATTGTGCAGCTCGAAACGTTACCCTGGCTTTATGTTAATAGAACATCTCAGATAATGCACTAATTATTCTCGGAAGAGTTGAGATAGGTACTGGCGCCCTTCGTGGATGTTTGTTAAGCACCAATGAACGCATGACTTCAGCCAATGGAATGTGCAGGAATCACAAATGACATGTTATATCCATGTAGTGTAATCAGTTTGTTATCAAGAGGTCTCTATTATAATCTGTCTCAACTTAGTTAATCCTGTTGTAAACATCTGGGCAGGAAGAGAGACAGAGATATTGGGACAGAAAACGGCTAAACTGTTGATTTGTTTAGCGAAGTTAATGGGCATTTTCTTTTATTTGCATGCACATGATAAACTCCTCCTTTAAGTTACTAAAATTAGGCAAGTGAGTCAACCTTGTATATACTTTTCTCCACTTACAAGTTTTTTATGAAGACTAGTTTCTGGGGACTTCTCCCCTATCGTCAGCTCTGTGGTTGACTGATGATGCATCCGGTGTCTGCATCTGGCTTGGTGTTGTGCTGCCATCTAACGTCCTGGTAAGTTTGATAACGTCATCTACCGCGGGAATTTCAAAATTCATCAAGAGGTCCTGTTTTTTCGTAATAAATATGTTTTCCCAAATCTGTAGTTCCAGAGGTTTCTTTGCCTGTTTGATCAGTTCTATTTCTTGTTTTATGTTGTGATTCTCAGACCAAAAGTGATGTGCTACGGCCGACTTGTCCATTTGTTTGAATTTAATATTTCTGAAGTGTTCTTTCATTCTTGTTCCTAGATTCCTTTTGGTCTTACCAATGTATATCTTGTCACAATCCTGGCAACTCATTTGGTAAATGCCTGATAATTGAGTTTTCGGTGTGCTATTTTTTAGAGGGTGGTTTAGTAAGTTGCGGATGTTGTGTTTGTTTTGAGGGGCTAATTTTATGTTGAAGCTCTTAAATATCTTTTCAAATTTTTTGAAGTATTTTGGATGAAATGTAAATTTTCCATATCTGGTGTTTGGGTTTTCTAGTTTTATTAATGTAGTGATGTCCTTTAAGTATTTGTTTCTTTTGTGTCTATAGATCAGTTTTTTGATGAAATTTGTGTTATAGTTGTTCAGTTCGGCAACCTGCTGTATGTGAGCGTACTCCTGTTCATATTCTGTTTTTGTTAGCGGAATGTTGATTAATCTGTGAACTAAACTATGGAATACTGCATATTGATGTTGTACTGGGTTGAATGCGTTGCATTTAATGTAATTGTCAACATGTGTTGTTTTTCGGTATATTCCAAATTGTAATCCTGTTGGTGTTCTAATGATTTTCAAATCTAGAAAAGGTAGCCATTCATCCTGCTCTACTTCAATGGTGAAAACTATGGATTTTTCTTGTAGGTTTAGCAACTTTATAGCATCTTCGGTTAGTCTTCTAGGGACTATCGCAAACACATCGTCGACATATCTATGCCAACATTTGAAAATATGTGGAAAGGCTTTAGTAATGTGTGTTTCCAAATTACTCATGAACAGATTAGCTAGTAATGGTGAAAGGGGGTTACCCATGGCCAAGCCTGCTGTTTGTTGGAAGATCTTGCTGGAGAACGTGAAGCTGTTTTGTTCAATACATAGGGTGGTTAATTACCCAGCATGCGACCCATTATTAACAATATAGATGCCCCGACTTACAAACTGGCAAAATGGTTGGTGGAAGAATTTGACAAGTTTGAAAAGTTTGAATCTCTAAGCATAAACAATTCATTTGATTTAGTAAAGAAAATTGAAAACACAATTATAAAAACTGAAGAAGTGATGGTGTCCTTTGATATCAGATCTCTATTCACGAGCATACCAGTAGAAAAAATTCCAAAATTGATGAAAGGCTGGTTATCCAAAAGCAACGTTGCAGATGATAAAATAGAGGAATACATCAAATTAACCACCCTATGTATTGAACAAAACAGCTTCACGTTCTCCAGCAAGATCTTCCAACAAACATCAGGCTTGGCCATGGGTAACCCTCTTTCACCATTACTAGCTAATCTGTTCATGAGTAATTTGGAAACACACATTACTAAAGCCTTTCCACATATTTTCAAATGTTGGCATAGATATGTAGACGATGTGTTTGCGATAGTCCCTAGAAGACTAACCGAGGATGCTATAAAGTTGCTAAACCTACAAGAAAAATCCATAGTTTTCACCATTGAAGTAGAACAGGATGAATGGCTACCTTTTCTAGATTTGAAAATCATTAGAACACCAACAGGATTACAATTTGGAATATACCGAAAAGCAACACATGTTGACAATTACATTAAATGCAACCCATTCAACCCAGTACAACATCAATATGCAGTATTCCATAGTTTAGTTCACAGATTAATCAACATTCCGCTAACAAAAACAGAATATGAACAGGAGTACGCTCACATACAGCAGGTTGCCGAACTGAACAACTATAACACAAATTTCATCAAAAAACTGATCTATAGACACAAAAGAAACAAATACTTAAAGGACATCACTACGTTAAAAAAACTAGAAAACCCAAACACCAGATATGGAAAATTTACATTTCATCCAAAATACTTCAAAAAATTTGAAAAGATATTTAAGAGCTTCAACATAAAATTAGCCCCTCAAAACAAACACAACATCCGCAACTTACTAAACCACCCTCTAAAAAATAGCACACCGAAAACTCAATTATCAGGCATTTACCAAATGAGTTGCCAGGATTGTGACAAGATATACATTAGTAAGACAAAAAGGAATCTAGGAACAAGAATGAAAGAACACTTCAGAAATATTAAATTCAAACAAATGGACAAGTCGGCCATAGCACATCACTTTTGGTCTGAGAATCACAACATAAAACAAGAAATAGAACTGATCAAACAGGCAAAGAAACCTCTGGAACTACAGATTTGGAAAACATATTTATTACGAAAAAACAGGACCTCTTGATGAATTTTGAAATTCCCGCGGTAGATGGTGTCATCAAACTTACCAGGACGTTAGATGGCAGCACAACACCAAGCCAGATGCAGACACCGGATGCATCATCAGTCAACCACAGAGCTGACGATAGGGGAGAAGTCCCCAGAAACTAGTCTTCATAAAAAACTTGTAAGTGGAGAAAAGTATATACAAGGTTGACTCACTTGCCTAATTTTAGTAACAATGGCACTCCACTTTCTGAAATACTTCTTTTTATTCTATATCCTCCTTTAAGTATAGTACTGTAAGTAGTTTTCTGATCACTGCTCTGTGCGAGTTGATTTTGGAGAGAGAAAAGTATGCAAATGTTTTGATTCTTATAAATGTAATAGCGCCACATTTTAACTTTCTGCTTCATGTACTACATAGATGTGTTCTGTATACTATATACAGATTGGGCAGAAGACGGGTGAGGTTGTGCACACCTTTAACTTATTAAGTTATATTAAGCTGCTTTTTATTTAACAATTACTAAAGGACACTGCTATTATATATGTAATATTTTTGCATTCCTATACCAGGCAGCGCTCTCGCAACGAGGTCTGTATCGAGTTGAATGCTGATTAAGATATTATAGTGTGGATTTGCTTCTGATATTTAACACTGTATTTCCTAAATATTAAAAGCAGAAGCATTATTAACAGTGAAGTATTCTTCATATTTAAGTTTGAATTTATGAGTCACTATGTTTACACTCAGTCTTCACTTGTTGTTGTATAATTGAAACGCTTTCAAGATCATTCGATCTCATCATCAGCTGTTTGGTGACTAAATGAACCTCCCTCTTCTTCCACTGCTACGGAGTTCCGATCACTCTGCCATCTGGTGTTAGTGGCACTAAGTTTTAATACTTCATTTAATGCCGGGATTTCAAAATTTATAACTTTATCACGGTTTTTGTTTATGAAAATTTTTTCCCAAATGTCCAATTCTATGGGTGTACTTAAAGATTTTAACAGTTTAATGTTGTGGCCAATGTTGTGGTTTTCTGTCCAAAAATGGTGTGAAACTGCAGATTTTTCTGTTTGTTTCAATTTAATGTTCCTCTGGTGTTCTTTTTGCCTGGTTAACATGTTTCTCTTAGTTTTTCCTATGTAGCTTTTTTCACAGGTTTCACAATTAATCTGATAAATTCCTGATTTCAAATTGTTGGGGATTGTATTTTTCAGTGGTTTATTTAGCAGGTTCCTCAGACTGAATTTGTTTTGGGGTGCTAGTTTTAAGTTTAGTCTTTTGAAGATTCGTTCAAATTTTCTAAAAGCCCATGGATGGTAGGTGAATTTTCTATATTGCCAATTTGTGTTATTAAATGGTGTGAGAGTGGTATTTTTTGATCTTATCTTCAGTTTTTCTTTCCTCTTCATCATATTCCTTATGATGGCTGGGTTGAATCCATTTAATACCGCTATGTCTTTTATGTGTTGTTGTTCTTTCAAAAATTCATCCTTACTCAGTGGGACGTTGTATAGCCGGTGAATTAGACTTCTAAAGGCAGCTAGTTGATGTGAAACTGGGTTGTATTCATTTTTCTTTATGTAATTATCTATGTGTGTGGGCTTCCTGTATATTCCAAAATCTACACCATGATGATTTCTAGTTATCTTGAGGTCCAGAAAGGGTAGGGTGTTGTCTCTTTCTACTTCCATAGTAAATTGGATGTGATTATCTTGCAGGTTTAGTAATTTTAGAGAATCTTCTCTAAGTTTTTCCGGAATGATAGCAAAAATATCATCAACATATCTCTGCCAAAATTTATAAATCTGTGGGAAAGCCTTTACTATGTGTGTTTCAAAATAGCTCATGTATAGGTCTGCTAAAATAGGCGAAAGTGGGCTCCCCATTGCTAAACCTTTTGATTGTCTGTAGAATTTTTGGTTAAACATGAAGTAATTATTCCTTATGCATAAATCTGTAAGATTGATAATATCATCTATTTCTCTGGGGTCCGTTGTAGTCTGGGTTAGCCATTTTTGAGGAATGTAGGTATTTTTTCTACTGGAATGCTTGTAAAAAGTGCCTTAACGTCAAAAGAAACAAGTATGTGATTTTCCGGGATGTTGTATTTCTGTAGGTGGTTTATCAATTCCAAGGAGTTTTTTATTCCCAAACTTTGAAATTTGTCGTATGATTTTAATTTTCTTACTAACCATTTTGCTATGTGGTATGTAGGTGAATTGATGCCATTGATGATGGGTCTCATGCTGTTGTCTTGTTTGTGGATTTTTGGCAGACAGTACAACCTTGGTAGTGTGGGGTTGGACGATTTTAAGTTGTATTTTTCAGATGTACTTAATGTTTTTGTAATTGATAAAGCTTTATTAACAGAGGTGATACTTTTGGATAATGGATTTTTTGGAATTTTTTCATATTCTGGACTTTCTAACATACATCTGTACATCTCGCATACCTCACAATCCCAAGAACACTTATGTATATGCAATTTAAAATCAGTAAGCCTTTCATCATGGAGCAGGCCAGTGCTTCAGTTGAAATGAAACATAATCGAGGCAAACCTTTAAAAAGTGGCGAGAGGCAAATGATTGTGCATTATTTTGCGGTGCTTAAAGAAAGAAATCCAGAATCGTCTATAAAAAACATTGAGAAAGAAAGTGGTAATCTCCTTAGTGTTTTCTCAAGTAGTGTACATAGTGTTAGAATGGAACAACAAGAATCCAGAACTGTAAGAACACCGGGAAAATCACGTAAATGCAAACACACGTGGAGAAATACAACAATTTTACGAAAAGTGCCATATGCAGTAAAGTTCATGATTATTTTTTTCAGAAATGAACCAACTCAAAAATTTAATAGGTTCATAAGTATAACTTAACTCTATTTATTGTCTAGAAGTTAGCGCTGCTATACATACTGCTAGTGTTGCAAAACTTATGTGCGTGCATGTAGCGTCTAGCACGTGGCGAGTTGAGTCAGCTCCACCTTGTTGTTTACAGGAGGATTAAACTAGTGTGAGACAGAGTATAACAAAGATAAAGCCAGAATAACCTTTTGAGCAGCACAATAATAACTAGAAATGCTTTAAGGCTTATGGTGCGTCGCGAAATAATGAACCTTTTCCATTTTTTTATTTTCCCCCATTTCTATGTGATAATACGTTCACTAATAAACTGTTGTTATTCTTTGGATAGTCGCACTAGTGTGAAGTTATCAAGTGAAATATGGAAATTGGAAACAGTGAAGTGTGATTTTCAATTCGAGTGGAACACTGTCGACTTCACTTAGTTTTTAAATTGCTATGGGTCATAGTGAGAGCAATAGAAGTTTGGTACTCCATGGTTGAACTTTAAAATTATTATTACTGTTGTCAAGTCCAGCCCTAACAATTTGAAACTTGGTAATGTTAATATGTGCAAACTCATTTGCACATTATAATGTGACTTTTTGTGTTCTTAGATTTAAAAGTCCAAGTTGCAGAATTTCAAACATTCTTTATTTGTGTAGAAATACACTTCATACACCTGCAGATTACAGCAGAATTATGTAACATACACAAATACAATCTTCCAAGGTCGTTGACCTCAAACAAACAGCTCATTCAACTTCTAGTTCAATTATCATTCTCTCATTACGACTCTGTTTACTCCTGTGTATGACTTCTGCGCTGGCGTGTCGTCTGTTATATGTACCACTATGATAATCACTAGATATTTCTGGAATATTCTGTAACAAACAAGAAATCGAATGTTCTGTCACTAGATGAAACCCGAACGTTCCAGACGCGTAACTTAGTCTGTGTCTGCCAGTTTTTTATCTCCGCGCTATCTTTATCTGCTTAAGCAGGCTGTTTATCTCCATGATACACTATCCATCCGTTATCCCTCCAAGCCACGCACTATCGTAAATAATGGGTTGGTGACAATACATATAAAGTAATCAGTGTTTTGAGTTTGATTTATGAGTCACTATGTTTACACTCAAACTTCACTTGTATAATTGAAACGTTTTCAAGATCATTTGATCTCATCCTCAGCTGTTTGGAGTCACCAATGATCTTGAAAACGTTTCAATTATACAACAAGTAAGTGAAGTTTGAGTGTAAACATAGTGACTCATAAATCAAACTCAAATATGAAGAATACTTCACTGTTAATAATGCTTCTGCTTTTAATATTTATAATCAGTGTTTGAGTGATAAAACTATTTGTAGTCGACTTTTCACACTATGTTACATTTTTTCTTGTCATTTAGTAAAAAAATTTGTTATATTTCTTGATTTTCAGTAATAAAAAGTTTGATTTTACTTTGAATTTATCCAGTTTCGTTTCGTTTTGTTTCGTTCTTTAGCCTCTGAATCTTATTTTCCTCAAGACTTGTAGGCCTAATTAATTACGCATGTTTGGAGGAATTTAGTAACAGTGATATCCAAATTAATTGATAAAACTATTTGTAGTTAGCTTTTCACACTGTCACATTCTTTTGCATGTTTAACTTGCTAAACTATTTGTTTCATGGTTATTTTGTGTTTACTTTTATTCTTGCAATTATTTAAAAAGCTGTATGTATGATAGAGATAGAGAAGAATTGAAGGAAGGAGAGAGGGTGAGTGGGAGGAGAAAGAGGGGTGTTCCCTCTTGGTGGCTGCCAAGTATGTTTAACCTGAGTGCAGTCCTTAGTTGCTATAGACTGCCTTTAATCCATCATAGTAAACACTCTGTAAGATTATAAAAGAGGAAGGTAAAAGACACAAATTTTAGAAGTGCATGCTCTTTTATGAATGTCTGAGTTCGATTTTAACCTGTGACCTTGGGATCAGTAGGGCAACATCTAACTAACCCAGATGCCCAGACCAATGAAAGCACATATATGAAATTGCCTGTAGAGTCCATTTCAAGTATGCTTTTTGAAAAATACTGTTTGAGGATGGAGTTGGAATTGAAATTTCCGATAAGTGATATGGCAAATCAGTTCTATTGGTAATAATGAATATATATTTTATTAACATATTACTCAAGGTAAAATGGATGTAATTTTGGGTCTGCTAACTGCAAAGAATCTGGGAAAGCTTTTGTTCAGGGAGTGATAGCTTGAGGTTTATTACTTAAAAAAGGTACAACCATGCTGCTGACAGTATAATAGATTAAAAAATGTATTAAAGAGAAGAAAGAAAGCCTTTGGCATAAACTCTCCACAACAAACACTGCATAAAATTTTATTATACACAAAAAACAGAAATTCTTTTAACTGCATAAAACTCAAATTATATGCCTACATTATATTGAAAAGCTAAATAAAAATTAGAAACAAGACCAAAGAAGGTATTTTAAATACTTGAAGTTTCAACTTGGGAAAACACTATGTGTAAACATTGAGATAAGCTTTTCAATTTTGTATTTCTGCCACCAAATAATAATTATCCAAAATTTGAATGCAATTAACAAGTAGCATTATAATGAATTATTTCCGGGCTGTTTTGCCGTGGTCGGTTGGCGTAAGAACGTCCAAACGTTTCGTCCACATCTGCGGTAGACATCTTCAGTGGCACAGTCGTAGTTTCCTTGGAGACAGTTTCCTTTTGAAACAGAGATGCAGCGAAACTATCTCCGAGGAAACTTTGTGCCACTGAAGATGTCTACCGCAGATGTGGATGAAACATTTGGATGTTCTTATGCCACAGACCATGTCAAAACAGCCTGGAAATAATTATAATATTGACTCCGGCCCTGAAAGCTTACGTTCTCTCATAACAAGTAGCAGTATAATTTTTGTTTTGTTTTATCTCCATGTATTAGTAAGCTTTGGTATTGGAAATCAATACTTTCAAATTTCGAGATTCAACTGTATTGGAACACCACAGTGAAGCGAAAAATTATTAAATTTTAGATGAGTCGCATTTTTTACACATCTGCTTCACTTTCGTACCTATTTTGAGGACATGTTTCGCAAATCTTCGTTTGCATCTACGGCTCTTGTGCGACTGACGCTAGATCACAGCGGTGTGGGTAATTCTGGGGTTGTTGCTGCCATCTGTTGATTTAGTGATGAACTGAAATGTGGGATTCTCTTCTAGTGGGATTTCAAAGTTCATTAGTTGGTTTTTATGTTTTTCTATGTATATCCTCTCCCATATGACGAGTTCACTATGTTTTTGTACGTATTTTAGTAATTCTGTGCTATCTTCAATTTCATGATTTTCAGACCAGAAATGAGCTGCTATTGCGGACTTATCAATATTTTTGTATCTTAAGTGCCTGAAGTGTTCTTTCTTTCTAGTGCCTATGTTCCTTTTTGTCCTTCCTATGTAAATTTTTTCACAGTCTTTACACTTAATTTTGTAAATGCCTGACTTTTCCTCTGGTTTTATCTTATCAGTATTATTACTGTGAAGTAGGTTTTTAATGTTGTAATTGTTTTTTTGTTTCACGAAAGTGAAGCAGATGTGTAAAAAATGCGACTCATCTAAAATTTAATACTTTCAAATTTGTTGCGATGTTTCAGGAACCTGCTACTGACATAAGTAGCAGAGGCCGTTAAAGCATGAACTTGTGAATGAGATGTTCTATTATGTGTTTCAAATTGGAAGGTGTTTGTCCTTGAGCGATACTAGGTGAGCAACCAATTGGATTCCTGCAGTGTTGTCGTATTGCATTCCCACTAAGTGGTGTGTGAGGAGTGCCAACCTAATCAATCTGTATGAAATACTATTCGCACTAAGACAAGAATTCAGATTTTGCCAAAACTGATCCACGTGGAAGGTAGAGAGTAATGTATCTAAAATAACCATGAAAACCTTATATTTTTAACTGAAATAGTTTTCCTAATACAAATAAAGTAGATACCATTATAATTTGAAATTACTCAGAACTGAAACGTAAACATTTGAGATAACATGGTGAAAGAAATATGTACCTTGAATAAGCCAAGGTGTTTGTTAAATTTGATGAGAGGAAACGATACACTTCTTGCTAGTCTGGCAGAACATGTCTGGTCACATTATACCTTTCTTTATGAATGGTTCGTAATCTCTATTCATTCTAGAGAGTTCGAGCAGCATTATTCAGTTACTCTTCCATGAAAAAGTGTATCAGCTGGATCAATGAGACGCGATCCACCTTCCGCCGCTACTACTGCTAGAACAATCCAATAGAGTTAATGTGGGCTCAAATTATGTTGCAAACAGAAATAATACTTTTAAACTGACTGATGTTGAAGAACTTATTCCCAAAGAAATTGATAGGGAACACAACAAGACTGGGAAAGCTGTGTGAGACATCAGATAAACTACAAGATGATGACTTTCGGAAAGAAATAGCACGTAACAAGATTTTGGAACCTATCATCATAAATTTGCAGTACTCAGATGTTGAAGACAATGACAATGACGAATTATCCCTTAATGTAACATTCACAGCTATAGGGATGCACCGCTGGTATTTTCATTGGATTAGAAAAATAAGTAATTCATAAACTATAATTTTAAACTAAATATTTAAACCATTTGTGTAATATATGAATATCCATATTAAATTGTGATTTCAACAACTGCATTATTATAAAACTTTGGAAAATTCTGTTTGCATTCCCTTACATCTAGCGCCATGAACACTCGCAAGTGTGCGAGAGGGAAATATAAAAAGAGTAGGGTTAACGAGGTGGCAACAGTGAAGGCTCTAACACATCTGATTTGCTACAGGCGAGAATTCTTCCCATTTGAAACACATAATAATTTGGTCTTATCAGGACTGTCCTTTGTGACTGAGGATTGTTCTGGGTTTGTCAATTTATGTCGTTATACTGCAAATGTTGGAGAAATATCCCAAAAAATTAGGCATGGAATGTTTCCTTAAATTTCCTTTCCAGTTTTCCTTTCATGTCATCATTGTCCAGCTCCTAAGGTGCCATAATTAGTAACAATGTATATAATGCACTAATGCTCTACTAAAACATAAATTAGAAAAAATTAAATTTTATTTCTATTCATGGTCCATAATGTCATTAATTTATTTGTTTCAGTTTAACATGCAAACAATCTTTTGAAGGAGCCGAAGGTAATCTACAACGACTGTTACATAAAACTGCTGAATGGCTGGAAGTCAACCATAATTCTGTAGATGCCAATTCTCTACCATCAGAGCACATTCATCGCTTGATTGCTCATTTTCTTGTGCTTGCAGATACCTGGTTCTTTAACAAACATTCTCTTCCTAACATTAATCAGGTAATGTTACAAAATATGTAGCAAAGACAAGATATCAACACTTATTTAGGCTTTGTTTTCCAAATGTCTCTTAAGTGATAAAATAATGTATATGTTGGTTGCAACCATATGTCCCCTTTGTACAATGTAATATGCTGCTTTTATGACATCCAAAGTTTCTTATACAGAATGAAAAAGTCCAAATATTTTAATGCTGTTTCAAATATATGGAAAATCTGGAATCTATCCACTAACCATTTCTCTAGCTTGTAATTGGTAATAATGAGCTTACATTTATAGCCCGATTTTTGAATTTTGGGAAGGCTGTAAAGTTTTGGCAATTCAAAATGTTTAGTGGACTAATTCCAGAGTTTTCCTATTTTTTAAACTAGCTCAAGAATAGATAGAGTCAACATGAAAAATTCAGTGCCACTGCCAGGATTTGAACCACGGATCTCCTGGTTTCCGTCCATTTGCTGTAACCCATTGAGCTACCATGGCCAACTTGCCGTCATGACAATTTCTCCATTTGACTCATATATTTTCCCAGTAGACCACTAGGGGCTTTTGCATTTGAGATACACAGTTTGTGGCGACTTACTATCGTAAGTACTTGAGTCTAAGGCTTCAACATTTAACTCTATGTACGGCAAGTGTGGAGAAATAATTAATTTCCATCAATTAACTAAAATAATAAGAGTTAAATGATGAAGCCTGGTACTCAAGTACTTACAATACTAAGTCGCCACAAACTGTGTATCTCAAAGTGGTTTACCGGGGAAATATACGACTCAAATGAAGAAATTAATCGCTTCGCCGATGGCCATTTAAACCCTTCAGGGGCCAGAAACGGATACCCAATAAACAGAACAAGACATTTAAATTGTTAAATACTGTAAAAATGTATCATAAATACAATTCCGTATCTTCCGTATTTATTAAGTTATTTAAATGAAACAAAAACTGGTTTAAAACCCATTAAAGGCTGTACACATCTACAGTAACAATAAAGTAGAGACTACATTAATAAATCGTCACTGTAGCAAAAGCCATTATTTGCGCCGAACACGCCTAACATTTGAATAATTTTGTTTTGTATGTGTACGAACGAATGTATGTATCTCAAAGTATAAACTTGAAAGAAGCGTAGGGACAGTGAAGCACAAATTAGTACAAAAGTGAATCGAGAAGATATTGACACATTGCTTCACTCACACGCAATGTGTCAATATCTTCTCGATTCACTTTTGCACAAATGTATGTATGTTTAGCTACGCAAGCGACTTCTCCGATTCAAGTTTAGTTTATTTATGCTATACCAAGCGATAGTCATACGAGTATATGTTGCGTTACACTGGAAAGAAAACTCTCTGTCAGCATCTGTTATTACAGTGTTCCTCAACCAAGGTTTCTGGTAGCCTTATGCTGCTGTTTTCGCTCAGTATTTTATTTATTTATACTCTCTCTGTGTTCAGAGTGATTTCTTATAGCTATCAAGAGCTAAATGAATGACACATTTGAAATTGTTAAATTTCAATGTTAACCATGGCCTATTCCTGTAATGTATCAAATAAATTATCTTGCGTATGATGTATACAGGCTTCTGATATTACTGTAGAAAATCTGGAAGATTTGTTGTGCGATTATGAAGGAGATGTTTAGGGTATAGGTAGCAGTGATGTGTACTGGTCTACAGATGACATGTTAGCTACTCCATTGTTTGGAGGAAGTGGCAGGTCAAATATGGGTGATGTGGATCAACTATTACTAGCTATCCCTCTTTACGAAAAACAGTTAAATGGTAAAAAAAAAAAAAAGTATTTTTATACCACTGGAGGTAACCATGCACAATTGCTTAGTAATTTTCAGAGCTGTAAATTCATGCAAGACATTCATCTACCTGTACTTGCGCGTATAAAGAGCTTGTAACCTAATTGAGTATTATAATACTCAGAGGTAAGGGGTAAGTAATTCACCACGACATCACCCCTCATACTTCAGAGAAAACACTTTCCTTAAAGGATACCACCCACAACCAAAAAAGTCGCAACCGTTTCGAAAATGTCTAGTGTGTTGCGAAAAAGAAGTTTGCAAGGTAACCAATATTATTTGGTGTGAATCTGCAGATGTGCTCTTGGGTGTTTATCCCGGTTTGGAGGTGTACAATTCAAAAAGAAACCTTTAAGGGTATGTTTACATCCCATACAGAACTGATTTAAATTTATTGTAAAATAGGAAGATAAAAATAATTGGCGTTAAATGACCATTAAATGCAAGTATGCGCAGGACGTCTATACACGTCCATATCGGTTTGGGGCATTTTAACTTGGACGTCATATGACGTCCATATCGGTGAAAGGGTTAATGTCATGACAGCAAGTTGGCCATGGTAGCTCAATGGGTTAGAGTGATTGGATAGAAACCAGGAGAGTGGTTCAAATCCCGGTCGTGGCATTGAATTTTTCATGTTGACTATCAAAAACCATAGCCTATATATGGCTAGAATGAGGAAATGATTAATTTCCATCAATTAACTAAAATAGCTCAATGGAAATTAATTATTTCTTCACACTAGCCATATATAGGCTAAGATTTTGGATAAGAGTCAACCTGAAAAATTCAATGCCATGGCCGGGATTTGAACCCCGGATCTTTTGGTTTCCGTCCAGTCGCTCTTACCCATTGAGCTGCCTTGGCCAACGTGCTGTCCTGACATTAAATTCTCCAATTGACTTATGTATTTTAGGCCAAGAATACTTTAGGGCTTGTGAATGAAATTATATAGTATTTTGAAGAATGATTTTGATTTGTTGCAGGTGTATCATGAAATCTTATTGGACTTACAACAATGTTTGTTGTATGCTAAACCATTCCCATGTGAAGGTGACCTAAAGGAAGAAGAATCAGAGATGGAAAAAATTACCTTTCCTCATTGCACCCAACAAGATTTTGAAAATCCCAGCTATCTTACAGATGAAATTGCTTTTAAGTTTATTGTAGTTTCTCTTCTGTGTACATCCAAGTTGAGTCCTGGTGAGTATGCTTTTATAGGGAAACTTATATTGTGCATGCTTTTAATGAATTAATCTTGTGAAAATATTAATTTTTTTTTTTAGGTTTTCATCACATGACTTTTATAAATTGCATTTTTGTTAAACCCTGGATCTCATTTTATTATAAAAAAAAAAAAAAAGAATAAGTCGGGGAGGGGGGCTGCATAATAAAAATTTCAGCTGTTCTTTGTAATATGTGATGCGGCAATGTTTTCTACGTCCTTCACACTTTTTATGCAACTATGATGTTTTTATATACAATATGATGTTTAATATGATTTCTTTACTTTTTAGTGCAATTTCGTGCTGGAGGGCATTATTTTAAATTACCGAAGTCATAACTTAATTGTTTACTTACTTACTGCCTATGTATCTATATTGAAGAATTCAGTACAGCCAAATTATCGTGCCAACAGTCTTATTTATAAATATTAAAAGCAGAAGCATTATTAACAGTGAAGTATTCTTCATATTTGAGTTTGATTTATGAGTCACTATGTTTACACTCAAACTTCACTTACTTGTTGTATAATTGAAACGTTTTCAAGATCATTCGATCTCATCCTCAGCTGTTTGGTGACTAAATGAACCTTCCTCTTCTTCCACTACTACGGAGCTCTGATTACTCTGCCATCTGGTGTTAGGGGCACTAAGTTTTTATACTTCATTTAATGCCAGGATTTCAAAATTTATAACGTTATCACGGTTTTTGTTTATGAATTTTTTTTCCCAAATATCCAATTCTGTGGGTGTACTTAAAGATTTTAACAGTTCAATGTTGTGGTTTTCTGTCCAAAAATGGTGTGAAACTGCAGATTTTTCTGTTTGTTTCAACTTAATGTTCCTCTGGTGTTCTTTTTGCCTGGTTAACAAGTTTCTCTTATATTTGAGTTTGATTTATGAGTCACTATGTTTACACTCAAACTTCACTTACTGTTTGGTATCACAAACCAAAGAAGCAACTTGGCGACTGAAGAAAATGGAGACGAGGTAGGATAAGTAAGTGAAGTTTGAGTGTAAACATAGTGACTCATAAATCAAACTCAAATATGAAGAATACTTCACTGTTAATAATGCTTCTGCTTTTTTAATATTTATGAAGTTTCTCTTAGTTTTTCCTATGTAGCTTTTTTCACAGGTTTCGCAGTTATCTGATAAATTCCTGATTTCAAATTGTTGGGGATTGTATTTTTCAGTGGTTTATTTAGCAGGTTCCTCAGACTGAATTTGTTTTGGGGTGCTAGTTTTAAGTTTAGTCTTTTGAAGATTCCTTCAAATTTTCTAAAAGCCCATGGATGGTAGGTGAATTTTCTATATTGCAAATTGGTGTTTTTAAGTGGTGTGAGAGTGGTATTTTTTGATATTATCTTCAGTTTTTCCTTTCTCTTCATCATGTTCCTTATGATGGCTGGGTTGAATCCATTTAATACCGCTATGTAAAATTATTAAAGAAGCTATAAAATGGTGTACTGTTAATGGGAACAGTGCCCGTATTCTTAGTGATTCACAATCAGCTCTACTTGCTATTAATGATAAATACAACTTAAATTCATTAGCACATGAAATCAGAACCTTGCCCATCCAGGACATATTTGCATGGGATAGCTTAAAGGACACAGTGGAATTTTAGGTAACGAGAGAGCTGATTGCTTGGCTAAGAAGGCTGCAGAATCCAATCTTCCTGTGACATACTCTTTATGTCCTATTTCTACTGTAAGGAGGATAATACATCAACATATTCTTGAAGAATGGAACCAACAATGGCTAACAACTCCAAATGGAAGTTTAACAAAAACATTATTTTTCCCTAGTGTATATGACAGAGGAAAATGTGAAACTCTTGTACCAAATTTTGTTTTGACACAATTTTTAAGTGGACATGGTAAATTTGGTGAATACTTATCACGCTTTCACTTAACATCCAACCCCGAGTGCATGTGTGGTGAAGAATTTCAAAACTGTGGTTCATCTCCTTTTCTGTTGTCCCATTTTCTGGAGAGAAAGACAAGAATTAATATTCAAGCTAGACTCTCTAGGAACTGAATTTTCTGCTCCGCCCACATCTTTGCTAATGAAGCCACAACAGTATAAGTAACTCATGATGTTTATAAACTCAGTGTTTAAACGTCTGAAATAGTTTAAATTAATATGCATCAGATTAAAACATATTTTCTTCCTTCTAGTATTTAAAATATTTTTGTTAAAATTGTATATTTTTATGTATCAACTCTAACCCTAATATACCACCGGGTTCAATAAATCTGAATAAATAAATAATAAAAAAAATTCTATGTCTTTTATGTGTTCTTTCAAAAATTCCCCCTTACTCAGTGGGTTGTTGTATAGCCGGTGAATTAGACTTCTAAAGGCAGCTAGTTGATGTGAAACTGGGTTGTATTCATTTTTCTTTCTGTAATTATCTATGTGTGTGGGCTTCCTGTATATTCCAAAATCTACACCATAACGATTTCTAGTTATCTTGAGGTCCAGAAAGGGTAGGGTGTTGTCTCTTTCTACTTCAATTGTAAACTGGATGTGATTATCTTGCAGGTTTAGTAATTTTAGAGAATCTTCTCTAAGTTTTTCCGGAATGATAGCAAAAACATCATCAACATATCTCCGCCAAAATTTATAAATCTGTGGGAAGGCCTTTACTATGTGTGTTTCAAAATAGCTCATGTATAGGTCTGCTAAAATAGGCAAAAGTGGGCTCCCCATAGCTAATCCTTTTGATTGTCTGTAGAATTTTTGGTTAAACATGAAGTAATTATTCCTTATGCATAAATCTATAAGATTGATAATGTCATCTATTTCTCTGGGGTCCGTTGTAGTCTGGGTTAGCCATTTTTTTGAGGAGTGTAGGTATTTTTTCTACTGGAATGCTTGTAAAAAGTGCCTTAACGTCAAAAGAAACTAGTATGTGATTTTCCGGGATGTTGTACTTCTGTAGGTGACAATTCTAAGGAGTTCTTTATTCCCAAACTTTGAAATTTGTCATATGATTTTAATTTTCTTACTAACCACTTTGTAATGTGGTACGTAGGTGAATTGATGCCATTGATGATGGGTCTCATGCTGTTGTCTTGTTTGTGGATTTTTGGCAGACAGTATAACCTTGGTAATGTGGGGTTGGAAGATTTTAAGTTGTATTTTTCAGATGTACTTAATGTTTTTGTAATTGATAAAGCTTTATTAGAAGAAGTGATACTTGGAGTTAATGGATTTTTTGGAATTATTTCATATTCTGGACTAACATAAGGTTTACTCTCTGAATATAGTCTTCTGTCTCCATAATTACTAGAAAATTACCTTTGTCGGCTTTTAGGTATACCACTGGCTTCCTATTTACATTTCTTATTGTTTTGCTGTAAGTTTTATTCTATATTGGGGATAACTGCTTTATTATATCCAGACATTCAATTTTGGCTTTGGTTAAGTTTTCATTTTTTAGGTTATGTGTGGCTATTTCTATGTCAGCGATAAAATCGTCTTTAATAATTATCTTTAATAATTAATCGTCTCATCTATAATTTAGTTTATGTTTCGCTTCACTCTGGTGTTCCAATACAGTAAAATTTCGATATATGAAATTTCATGTTTGTCTTGTCTCTAATTATAACAGAGTGATTTTTGTAAAAACTATTTAGAGCTATAGTATAATTGTTTTGTGAAAGCTTTTTTTATCCCCTCATACATAACCTTGCATCTAAACTGCTACATCAGTGACATTCATTGCAAATCTGATTGATTGACACGTTGATGAATGAATGGATTTTAATGACTAAGAACATAGTTAATTATTAACTTTTAACTTTTTTTTTTTTTTTTTTTGCTCCATTTACATTCAAGCTTAAAGATCTTACATTGATATGTAAAATATGAAGCTATTAACAGGGAAGCAAACAAATATATACAAATATAACAATTTGTAACTTAAAACTTCACTTATAAGAAAAGATGATAATTTTCTTATAAGTTGTCCGGTATCGCAATTTCATGGAAAACTTATACACATCTTCAGCCGGAAACAAAGCTGTCACCATCGTTATGAAGGTTAGATGTTGATATGTTCTTGTTAGTACTACCAAAATCTGAAAATAAAACAAATTTAAAAACAGAATCGACTGCTGGTATTTCAAAATTCATTACACAATGTTTGTTTTTTAAAATATCTTTTCCCAAACCATTAAATCTATAGGACCATTTAGTTGTTTTAATAATTTAACTTCCGGCTTTATTTCGTGGTTAAATGACCAAAAATTATCTGCTACGGCCAATTTATCAGTCAGGAAAATGTCCTTTCATTCTGGTTTCTAAATTACGTTTTGTCTTTCCAATATAAACTTTATCACAATCAAAACAACTAAACTGATAAATACCAATTTTTTTATTAGAAATTTTATCTTTTTTGGAGAAATGCACATTTTTAATACTATATTTATTTTGAGGAACTAAAGTTATACCAAACTCTTTAGAAATTTTTTGAAAATGTTTATTAAACCAAGGATGATAAGTAAATTTTTTAAAATTATAATCATCTTTTATTTTTCTAAGGGTAGAAATATCATTAACAGTTCTATGATGTTTAAATTTTTCAATTTGTTTTTTAAATTAAATATAAACAGACTGATAAATCAGCGTAGCAGATCAGTTTTGGTCATTTAACCATGAAATAAATCCAGAAGTTAAATTATTAAAACAATTAAATGGTTCGATAAATTTAATGGTTTTGGAAACGATATTTATTTTAAAAAACAAACATTGCGTAATGAATTTTGAAATACCGACAGTCGATTCTGTTTTTAAATTTGTTTTATTTTCAGATTTTGGTAGTACTAACAAAAACATAACATCTAGCTTTCGTAACGATGGTGACAGCTTTGTTTCCGGCTGAAGATGTGTATAAGTTTTACATGAAATTGCGATCCCGGACAACTTATAAAAAAATTATCATCATTTCTTATAAGATAAGTGAAGTTTTAAGTTACAAATTGTCATATATGTGTATATCTTATATTGGTGTCTTTACTTTTGAAGCATTTGCTCATGGCAGTGATGTTCAGTTAGCTGTTTGGATTTCTCTTTAGATCGCTGTTCTCTGGACATTTTATTATATGGGAAGACCCCATATTTTTTGCATTTGTCAGTTTTTTCTGCTCTTTTCTATCTGACATAATCTTTTCTCTGCAGGCCTTTCTGGTACATGGAATGGCCGTAAGTATGTCCATATTTTTAGATGTTCCAGTTGTTATTTTGGTTAAATTTTGTTATTAATTTTGTTTGGTTTCTTGGTGTATGCTGTTTTGGAATGGCTAAGTTCAGAGTTAAACCACAGTGCAGAAACACATACAGTAGTGAAGCTCTTGTGTTTATGGCTTATGTTAATCATTCAGCACAGTGCTTACAGCCTAAAGTAGAGAAAACTTGATATATGAACATCATATCATTAAGCACAGAAAAATATGTCTCATAAACTTATCAGTACTGTGACTTTTTGGGTTCTTAAGATTAAAAGTCCAAGTTGCAGAAATTCAAAATATCTTTTATTTCCGTAGAAATACACTTTGTGCACCTCTGATAACAGCAGAATTACATAACACACGTACGCAGTCCACACTGCGTCTGCCGCAGGTCCACACTGCAACTTATTCACTCAGCTCCTTGCCGAAAACTGAAACTGTCTAGTCCAGTCCATCTTTTTTATACAATCATTTGCTGTATCGCGAAGGTTGGCAAAACTTCCTGAAGCTTCACGCCCTTTCGAGGAGGCAGGCGAAGGGGAAAGAACAGTCCAGTAACTTCCCTGGTTTCTTCTCTCCCCACCCCATCTCTCCTCTGCAAGTGATTAGCGCTGTGCACACGCACTGGGCGGTGTGTGTGTATGTGGCTTAATGCTATCTGTCTCTTTCATTCCCCACTTCTCTCTCACCACATAATAAGGCCTTGCGACAGTACTATTAAAGTTAATCACACCTAACTGCAGTGCTAATGCCACGTTCTCAAATACTCTTTATCAGAATCATTTTATATTTACCACCATATTTATAATGAAAAATGTTTTTACCTAGTACATTTTGAACCAGTACTGAAAATTCTGTCACTGAGATTTAGAAAAAATGGGTAAACATATTTATTGATAGCTTGCAATACATAAAGAACAGAAGCTAACAATAATAAAGTGACAAATATTACAATAAAACATAATTGTCACAAAATGTGCTTCTCATTTGAAAAAATTTATCAGCTTTCCACAGAATTCATATTTACTTATCTTCCTCAACCATTTGGCTCTGACTTTGCCCATAAAGTTCCCAATTTCAGTTAAATTTTTCCTTGTTTTTACACTCATTAACTTCATTGCTTAAATTTCTTTTGCTAGCCTTGCCCATTCTTTTTTACCTATCTTCTCCTTAAGCAACCTAGTTTCTTCACATTCTAAAAGCAAATGCCATTCTTTATCCCTTTGGTGACACAATGGGCATTTCTCCAGATCCCTCCCTCTTCCCAAACCCTTCAATTTTACCATACCTGTTCTGGCCCATGCAAAGCCTTCTCTTGCTGCGTTATCACAAATATCAATGTATTTTTTCCCTGTTCCACATTACTTTCTTCTCTCTATAAATTTCCAGTGAGCTTTCCAAGTTTGAAGCAGTATTGCTTTTGGGTGTACACAAGTTCCACGTTGGGACGCCAATTTGATGCAAATATAATATAATGGCGAACACAGAAGTCGGCGAGCAATGAGGTTTCTCTCAGGGTATGCGTGGATGTGTGTGAGAAGGAAATTTACAACACTGGAATGCCCGTTTCCAAATTATTTATTCACTGCTTCTTATTTCAAACCTCGAAATGGAAGCTGCCGACCGAGGGTTACCAATCACGGTTTATAGTGACTGAATGCTAATTATATTTCTCGATAAATTTTGATGACCTGACAAATATTCAAGACCGAACAAGTTGACCGCTCTCCTAGGCTTCACGTCTGACTCTTTTTGATATCGGCTACACGCCGGATAAATGTTTATGATGTCTTTCTAGCCGCGCACCCGCCTTCATCGGCGACAAGCCGAAGAGTGCTGACCGCCTTTGCGCGCGTGTGAATCTTTATATATAACTTTCACTCTCCAAATTCCTTTTCCAAACCAAACAAAGTCCTTTTGTGGCTGTTTTGGTCGCTATTGTAAACGATCCGAAGAATACCCTATTCATGTATGTCAAGTGACAATTCCTTTAGAAACCTTCTAAGGTTCCTTTCATTCATGGCATTGTTATAAACAGTTTCCCCAACTAAACTGGCCTTGGGGCTTGGTCTCACAAAGAACCAACATTCCTTTTTACGTCTATCATTATTCTTTGCTTCTGGCAACCAATAATTTCGGTTTCAAATGCCCCCATAGATATTATTTTATTATCCCATAATGAAATAATATATATGTCTTGCCCGAATATAACGCAAATTATTAGACCTTTGTCAGCAACTTCCAATTCGTTTTACAATTTCTTTTCACAACATTAATTTTTACATGACATTTCCTGAAAATTATTCACATGGTTATATAACAACATTTCATTTAAAATTTACCAACATTCTGTTCTGCAATTTTCAACTTTTAAATATTACTCGGAAAAGATTTCAATTTACCTCATCTCTCTTTTTCTCCATCTGATCTACTTAAAATTAATTCATAATGTTACACTTGAAACAATTCCTAAATATACACTCCCATGTTTAAATCAATGGTACATTAATAATATTATATTTGTATACAACATTTCTGAGTTCTTCTTCTTGATTCTATATAAACATTCTTTTCAAAAGTCTTTCATTGTTCTGATATTTTTTTATTAACTGTTTATTTTTTTTCATACATTTCCGAATACTTCTTTATGATTCTATATAAATATTATTTTCAAGAGTCTTTAAGTGTTCTGATATTCATTACTATATTTTTTCACTTGTTTAGTTTTAAGTTTCACTGCACTGTCACAACACTGTTTAAACTTAACCTATACCATTTACACTACACTATTTATACTTAGCCTATACATTTTACAAGTTTGTTTCTTCTCCTTTTACTATTTGTTATGGCAATTTTAAACACTTTAGCCTAAGTTCCTACCATTTACAAGAAAATTCATCCTACCACAACGTACTTCGAAAATACAAAAGAATTTTGCGGACTTTTCCATGTATAAAGGACTTATTTATTATACATCCCCATGATTTTTCCACATTTAGCTTAGATATCGGACATCGATCTCTTTTCCTATCATTTCTACACATATTCTGATGGAACTGTGCCCCTTGCCCGAAATATTTTAATATTTCTGTTTCGTTTATCCTTGGATTTTGCATGTTTTTCAATGTTTCATTTGTCACCGTGATCTCTATTGCTACCTCATTCATTTGATTTTTGTTTTCCCCCAAAAACCTCGTCTGTTTTCTATTTTCCCACTCTGATACTTCTAGTCTACCCCTAGTTTCTCCTAACTTTTCTCTAGCCATTCCTATTTCTTCGTCTAATTTCTGTACTATTTCCTCCCCAAGTTTTCTGTTTTCACTATCTAACCTTTCATTAGTTAGATTTATAACTTCATTTTCAGCATTCTCCGTCTCCTCACTAACATCTTTTCCTACATTGTCTGTTGCCTGATCAGCTTCTTCCCTTACGTTCTCTACTTCCTGACTAACTTTCCCGAAATTTTCTAACGACTGTTGTTGATTATCTAACTTCTTTCCTAGTTCTATTTGTCCTGCTTCTAACTTCTGAAAACCACTTTCTATCTTTCCTTCTATCTTTTTTAAACTTTGACTGTTATCATTTATCTTTTTACTTAAACTTTCATTTAAACTTTGATTGTTATCCTTCATCTCTCTTCTTAAATTTTCATTGTCATTCTTCATCTCTTTTCTAAAACTTTCATTGTCTTTTCTTAAGCTTTCGAACATTTTTCTCATTTCCTCTAACATAATTCTTTCCCTTTCTACATTATTTAGGGCCGTTCTACTACACTCTGGTACTTCGACTTCCTGCCTACTGCTACTAGCATCACCCTCCTGGACTTCCATGCTTTCTACAGAATTTTGACTCAGCATTTTTCCACTCCTTAAATACATTCACAATAGTCTAGTATATAATTTAACACTCTGTACCTTTGATTGTTTTTACTGGCTCCCGATGATGTCACTGATGACGATGCCGGCCTCCTTTCTTCTGTACAGTCAAGCTGTTGACGAATTTCTTGATGGGTCGACCGTCCTCCTGTCGAACCACCTTCACCTGTTGAACCTCGCTGTCGGGTTGAAACTCCTTCTGGGTTGAACCTCCTTCTAGGTTGAATCTGCTTCTCTTGTTGAACCTCGTCGTCGGGTTGAAACTCCTTCTCCTATCGTGCCGAATCTCCTCCCGTATCGAGCTCCACTTGTCAAACGTCCTTCTCCTATCGTGCCCCGCGTTGGCGCGCCAGTTTGAAGCAAATATTATAGTGAGCAATGAGGTTTCTCTCAGGGTATGCGTGGATGTGTGTGAGAAGGAAATTTACAACACTGGAATGCCCGTTTCCAAATTATTTATTCACTGCTTCTTATTTCAAACCTCGAAATGGAAGCTGCCGACCGAGGGTTACCAATCACGGTTTATAGTGACTGAATGCTAATTATATTTCTCGATAAATTTTGATGACCTGACAAATATTCAAGACCGAACAAGTTGACCGCTCTCCTAGGCTTCACGTCTGACTCTTTTTGATATCGGCTACACGCCGGATAAATGTTTATGATGTCTTTCTAGCCGCGCACCCGCCTTCATCGGCGACAAGCCGAAGAGTGCTGACCGCCTTTGCGCGCGTGTGAATCTTTATATATAACTTTCACTCTCCAAATTCCTTTTCCAAACCAAACAAAGTCCTTTTGTGGCTGTTTTGGTCGCTATTGTAAACGATCCGAAGAATACCCTATTCATGTATGTCAAGTGACAATTCCTTTAGAAACCTTCTAAGGTTCCTTTCATTCATGGCATTGTTATAAACAGTTTCCCCAACTAAACTGGCCTTGGGGCTTGGTCTCACAAAGAACCAACATTCCTTTTTACGTCTATCATTATTCTTTGCTTCTGGCAACCAATAATTTCGGTTTCAAGTTGAAGCTTCCTAACATTTCTTGCCTTTCAATATCTTCCGTTCTTAACCTAAGTTCTTTTCAAAATCTACTTTGCAATAATTCCCTGTTTTCTCACATGACACCCAACCCTATTTTAAACATCATTTCATTATTTCAAACATCATCATTTATCAGGTCAAAATGATAATTTGAAAAAAGTATCAACTTGGTTTCAAAATAACAAATTAGTTATAAATAAGGTTAAGAGTCAGGCATTGGGTTTTCATAATAAAATCAATAAGGCAGTTAATTTACCTGAAATTATAATGGATGAAAATGAAATTAAATATATAGGAAAGACAAAATTTTTAGGAGTTTGGATGGACGACAGTCTAAATTGGAATATACATATTGAAAGTCTAATGAAGAAATTAAGTAGCATTTGTTTCCAAATATCAATTTTGAAGCACAGTGTAAATTTGAATACATTAATTTTGCAAATTTTCAGTCACTAATTTCTTATGGTATAACAGTATGGGGAAATAGTAGTAGCATTATCAAAGTATTTAGAATCCAAAAAAGGGTATTTAGAATTATGATGAATTTAAAGAGAACAGATAGTTGTAAGTGATGGTTCAAAAAATTAGGCATATTGTCATTACCAAGCATTTACCTTTTAGAAATAATAGTACAGGTTAAAACGAACTTAGATAAATTTAAAAAAAAAGCAATGATATTCATGACCATAACACGAGAAATAGTTAAGTGCAGAGGTTCTACTGCTATTAGTCCTGGACCCATAGGACCAAGGACCCTGGCCTCCTTCTACCCGGGAGCGATGGAAACTCCGGGGCTCTTTCCATAGGGCAATACCTGATTTCTTAAAAAGCCCCCCCCCTCCCCCCGCTGAGCACAACGTCAAGACGGGATGGAAGTGGATACGCCACTTACGCGCGTCAACCCCGCAGGGAAGACTACCGATAACCTCGGTGGGACCAAAGGTGATCTAGCACACCCTCTACTAGCTCCGTAGGCTAGCACCCGGGACTATTCAGGCAACCCTCTACCCCCTCCGGGTGGCCGTAGCCTGGCCGGAAGTACCCATTTACCCTTGGGTTTCGGGAACACACTGCCCCCTCGAGTCCAACCCAATCCGAACAACTCCCATTTGGGAGGGGCTCGGCATGTTCGGCCCGAGGTTCCTCTAGTAACGTCAGAGGTACCACGAGTGCTAAGGGTCCGCAGCGCCCACACTTTGGCAGCTGAAGGGGACGGTTCCCTCCCCTACGGGAAACACGAGAAATAGTTCAAACTTACATGTCACCTATCATAAAAAGAAAATGTATGAGCACAGTTTTAAATTCAACGGAATTCATATCTACAATAAACTGCCACTGAAATAAAAAAAGCATTGAGTCCTTCACAAAGTTTAAAAACAAATCAAAGAAGTATTTGTTACAAAAGTGTTACTACTCAGTAGAAGAGTATTTAAATGACAAAGGGTAGGAATAAAAGGAATGCAAATTTTAATTATTAATTTGGTTATTATACTTAACAACTTATTGTAATTCTTGTTTTTTGTTATTATTTTTTGTGTAGTTAGTAATTTGACATTTCCACATCAATGATCAATGATTTACGGATGCAATAAATGAATATGAATTTATCTTATTTAGCCTCGAATCTTTCTGATTTAGTCTTTCCTGTACTATCAAGCATTGACGCAGAATATTCTGCTCATCTAAACTCCTAATTCTTAAATTAAATTTAAAGGGAGTCTATTAATTAATTAATGATTAATTAATTCTTGCCCAATATTTTAACACCCTTTCCATCATTATCCCTCTAGTTCCCAGTCTTCCCAATTCTGCTTGCGCCACTCCGTTCGGTGAAGCTCATGGTAAGCCCAAAACTTGTTTGCAAAAATTTCTAAGTATCACATTCATATTTACATTCCCTTCCTCCAAACCCCATATCTTTACCCCATAGAGCATTTTTGCTTCTACTACGGCTGTGTAAATTTTCTCCAGCTGTTTTATTTGCATTCCTAGTAATTTATCTAGGCATGCTTTAATAGCTTTAAATGCAATTTTACCTTTTGCTTGCTTTTGTAAACTGTGCATAGTTCTTAGAAGGAAATAGGGGGAAACCTGTATCAAAAAGCATTTAGTCTTGTGAGTGTAGTTCATGCATATTGTCCTATTTCCATATATTATGTTATACTTTTATTTTTTTACTTATTTTGTTTTTAAATTTATTGATATCATGAGCATGTCCCATTGTTTACAAGACTGCAGTACTACATGCTAAGTTTACATTGCTTTTTTGAATATTAATAATGTTATACTTGTCAGAAGACAAATTAACTACTGTTAACTGTTAACTACTTGTAGGAGGTTAGAGAAGGTATACTATTCCATCCAAAAAATTGATATCAAAATTTTATTAGAAATACATGTCTTAATGTCCCTGAATAAGTCAATAAAATGAGACTCCTTTAATGTTGTCTGTATGTATGAAAGCATACATCAATTTTATATATACACACATGTAAAACTTTTCAATATTTTTGATTTTGTCAAAACTGACTAATGATTTTGACTAAAATAACATACATTTAATATATATTTTGCTTCACTGTGGTGTTCCAATACAGTACAATTTTTATAAATTTGAGGTGTTTACCTGACATGAAGTCTGTATTTATAACCTTTTGGGAATGAAGACTTCTTCTAAGTAACTTAAAATTTATGTACTGTAAAAGATGTGGAAAATCTTCAAATTCTCTAGTTTTACCACTGTTGTGGTGTTAGGGGATTCTTGTTCCTCTATCCCTAGGCCATAGGCATCAGGTTGAACAGAAACTCTAGATCAGATAGAGAACCCAGGTTGGGTGATCAGCCCCATATGTGAAAGAAGTAGATGAAAATATCTTATTAAAGTACCTTATTTTGTAGATAGAAGAATTTTCCGGGCTCACGAGCCATGATCTGCTGGAGTTGGAAGATCCAGACGTTTCGTTCACATCTGCGGTGAACATCATCAGTGGTATAAACTTGAAAGAAGCATAGGGACAGTGAAGCACAAATTAGTACAAAATTGAATCGAGAATATATTGACACATTGCTTCACTCACACTGTTTATTCACAGGACATGTTTCAAGAGCTCTTGCTCCTATCCTCAGCTGATACTCGACTAGTGCATGTAGTGGTTTCTTCTTTCTCCGTATTGTCAATAGATGGCGTGATGTACTTGTCAAAGTACTTGGTATCTACAGGAAACCGACACACACAGATAATTACATTAAGAACAACAGTTTCAACCCAAAACAACACCAACATGCCATTTTCAACAGTTTAATCTTTCGGATGATCAACTTTCCACTAAACAGAGAAGATTATCAAGAAGAATACCTACACATAAAAAAAGTAGCTATATCCAACGGTTTCAACCCAAATTTAGTAGAAAAAACTGTTATCAGACTCAACAAAGCTAAGAAAATAAAAGAAACCACCACCCTAGAACCTACAGGAGAAAAAGAGAAAAAACTTTTTAAAAAATTCACCTTCCACCCATCAGCCTATAACAAATTCCAAAAAATCTTCTCAAAACACAACATAACTCTTGCACCTCAAAATAGGTTTAATATCAGAAATTTGTTAAAAGGCCCTCCCAAAAATTCAATCACTACCAAAGAAAAACCAGGAATCTATGAGATCAAATGTGAAACTTGCCCTAAAATTTATATAGGAAAAACAAAAAGAAATATTAACATCAGAACTAAAGAACATATGAGAAACATTAAAAATGGTGAAACAGAAAAATCAGCAGTGGCTTTTCATTTTTTGAATACTAGACATGACATCAATTTGGAAACATCTCTAATAAAATACATTAATCACCCCATAGACCTTTCCATATGGGAAAAAATCTTCATTAACAAAAATCGTCATAGAGTCATGAATTTTGAAACTCCACCACCGGACATCTTTGACAAGTACATCACGCCATCTATTGACAATACGGAGAAAGAAGAAACCACTACAACTTGCACTAGTCGAGCATCAGCTGAGGATAGGAGCAAGAGCTCTTGAAACATGTCCTGTGAATAAACAGTGTGAGTGAAGCAATGTGTCAATATATTTTCGATTCAATTTTGTACTATCATCAGTGGTGGCGTGGACTGAGTTTTCTGGGTGAACTTTTAGTCACAATTGACTCACTAGCTGGAGATGCGGCCATATTTATATCTAGTTTGCCATCTTGTGCCACCACTGATGTTCACTGCAGACGTGAACAAAACGTCTGGAACTTCCAACTCCAGCAGACCACAGCTCCTGAGCCCGGAAAATTCTTCTATCTACAAATTAGACTCCGGCCTTGAAAGCTTATGACTATTCAAAGTACCTTATGTTGAATATTTTTGTGGCATTAACTGTTTCTGAGATTCTTTATTTTATGTTTTGTATTTTCATGTACTTAACACATTTTTTCACTTGGTAAGTTGGTATTCTTTTTTCTCATGGTCATGGAATACAAAGCCATCACATAGTGTCCACCTTTTAAAAAGCTGATTGCTTAATCTCAGAAACTATTTGTAGTTGGTTTATTAATACTCGTCACTTACTTATTTATGAGAGACTAGTTTCAAAGGCATTTGCCTCCATTTTCAATCTCTTTCCAGCTGGCATCTGTTGTCTGCTCTCTTTCTCTCTGGTGGTGAAACTATGAACTTCTTTGTCAAATTATCTACTGGTGGGATTTCAAAGTTCATTACGCGATCCTTATTTTTCCATATGAATATGTTCTCCCATGATGTCAATTTATTTTGGTTTATCACTCCTTTTAATAAGTTTGGTTTTGGATCAATGTCATGGTTTTCATTCCAAAAGCGAAATGCTACTGCTGGCTTATCTTCTTGTTTCAATCTGATGTTTCTAAAGTGCTCTTTGTCTCTGGTTTTTAGATTTCTTTTAGTTTGACCTATGTAGCATTTTTCACAATTCTTACAACTTATCTGGTATATTCCGGATCTGTTAACTGATGGGATTTCATCTTTTGTTTTTGAATTCAGCAATTTTAAAATTGTCTATTAGTAGGTGCCAAGGTGATATTTTGTTCCTTGAAGATCTTTTTAAATTTATTAAATGTTTTTGAGTGATATGTGAATGAACTGAATATGCTGTTGCTTTCTTTTTCTTTTGTAAATGTGGTTGCTTAACTTACTATATTCTTATATCTATAATGAAACGTATAAATGTCTAATGAAAGTTTATTTTCATTAACCAAAAATTGATAGAAGTGTGAAAGGGTCATATAGAAAGTCCTATGAATGTAATCAGATATTTTTTGTACTTCCCTATGCATAATATTCTTTATATGGTTGGTTATCCAAGAAGGCCATGACATTACACCTCCAAAACTTCATCCATTGGATTTAAGAAAAGTATAATGAAATACAAAATGTAGAATAAAATCAGTTGTTCTTATATGCACTTGCCGTATTCATATACTTCATGTTTATTATTCTTTTATACAGGTTCTCAAGAAGCTGCAGCAGCTATAGCGTTCACATTGGCAGCATTTTCACAGTTAATTCAACAGATTATACATCATGTGCAAGACTCTGTGCTCAGTCTACCTCTCCCACCAGTAGAATCCCCTCCTGTTACTCCATCTCCCCCCTCAGAAGAACTGACAATTACTATTGCAGAGCCCGATAGTAATGGATTTTCAAAAACATCCACGTCTGATGCATCTCAGGATCAGAGTGTAACAAACGAGCATTGTAATGCTCCAGAACCCACAGCTTTAGTGAATGGTGACATTGCAGACAAGAAAGGAAAACATTCTACAAAGAGGAAAAAATGTAGTATGCTGCAAAGATTGAGAAGAAGACGGCGAAGAAGAAGGCGAAGGGTTAACAGCTCAGAGGAATCAGATTTAAGTGATGGTAAGAAATAGGTGCAATGCTAATGTACCTTTTTATTATAATTTTGTTCAAGTAATTATGGTACAGAGTATTTTAGTGGGATATATTTTAGTTTCAACAAGATGTAGATGGGATAATGGGTAATAAGCTTTTGTAGAAGAAAGATTAAAGAAAGCCATGCAAATGGAACACATTAGATATTAGCTTTCTCTACCATGTACTAATTATTAGAGAAGGTATTGCAATACACTCAAGAAGGTGATAACGTGATTTCAGTGGCATTACACATTTTGATGTTCCTTGACCCACCCGTCCCTCCAAAAAAAGAAGAAAAAAAATTTAGAAAATGATGCGTGTGTTTGTGGGCTTGGATGCCTGTGCACATATGCAGGTATGCACTGCAACCTAACTTGAAAACACCTTTCAAGAAGGTGACATGAAAATTTTCAGGAAAGTTGTGGGGATGTTAATCACAACTCATAACACAGACTCCATCTTGTTTATTTTTACCCAAAGAACATACAAAGAAAAGAACACACACACACACATACATAACAAATGAAAATATCGATGTTCGGTTCAAAGTCCAATAACACCAAAGACATCATTCCATGATATCCTCCCCACCCTGGTCAATCTCTGGCACCAAATAATGTGGGGATGTTAAATAACAACTCTTAACACAGACTCAATCTTGTTTATTTTTACCAAAAGCACATACAAAGAAAAGAACACACACGTACGTAACAAATGAAAATATCAGTGTTCATTTCAAAGTCCAGTAAAACAGACATCAATCTGTGACAAAAATACTTCCACCCCAGACTAACCTTTACATGAAACATTTTTCGAAAATTTTGATTTTCTCAAAAATGACTGATTTTGGTTAAAATACCATATGTTTAAGATATTTTCATGACAAATGAATGGAAATGTCCTCAGATGTACCCCTCATTTTGGATGACTTTTTCATAGCTGGTAAACTTAAAGGATAGACAAAATCTTCCTTTAAAAGAAATGTAATTTTTGTTACATAGTTGTCACATTTAGTGTGTGTTGATGCACTAAACTATCCTCAGGGTGGAGCAAAGAGATACTCTCTGGGTATGCGTGGATGTGTATGAGTAAGGATTGTTCTAATGACACTGGAATGTCCGTTTCAAACAGATTTAATGACTACTTCGTTTTATCACCACATCAAACTCGAAATTGCTGACCAAGGTTATCAATATTTCACTGCTTAGTGTGACCGTATGTAAAATGCTTATTACTCGATAAAACTTAATTCGTTCTTCATGTACATATGAACCGACAAATATATTCTCTCATCACTTCTGGTCTCCTTTGACCAAGATAAAACCAGATAACTGCCTGAATTGGCCGCCAGCTGCGGACTGTCCATCCTCACTGTGCACAGCTGTGCGTGTGTGTGTTTCAATTTCACCTCTGGAAGCCCTGTCTTTTCACACCCAAAACTCCTTTGTGACTATTTTGTCCATTGTGATTATTAGTCTCGGTCATGCCATTATTAATGATCCGAACAATGTCCTTTTCAAACTGAGTCAAGTGTTACTCCTTTAGAACTTTTGCTAAGAAGACCTCCTTTCTTCAGTGTCTTTTGTTTCACAACTCAACCAACTGCACCTGTTCGTCATAACAAATATACAAAGCTGCTCTGAAATCCATTACGATTCTTTATTCATTGCATCCCTTAATTTCGGTATCAGTGTGCGTGCGTGATATTCATTGTTATTTATCTCAATATTCAATTACCCATTTTTCTCAAATAGGAAGTCCTTTAAAAAAAAATCTCTTGGCCACGCAAAGAGTTTCAGAGCATTACATAGTATACAGCTTTTAACAGATTTGATAATATAGGAATAGCCTTTAAAACCTACTACCATATTTATGCAAATCTAATGCATTTGAAACTTAAAATTATGAAAAAAGGGTTTGTATTGAATATAATGCGCATCAGTGACAGAATATTAAGTATTTTATAGAAATTTATTTTATGCAACTACAAATTTATCGTATATGTAAACCATCAGATTGTAGAATTAAAAGTGCCCTATTGTTAGGTGACACATTGTTAAAGCAGAAAATTCTTGAACATGAAATAAGGAAAGTAAAGATTCAAAATGAATTGACGTTAATACAATACCATAAATTACAAGTGTGAATCACTGTAATTCACTGTGTGAATTACTGATGCTTTCCTCACTGGAATCCTTGGAAGTGGACGAGTCCATATCAGAAACAGGTTTATTTCCTCTCTCCCCGTCATCCTTGTCGGTCCAGAGCATGTCATCCTCACTACCATCCAAAGCATTCTGCTGAAACATTTGTAGTTTGTCCTCAAAATATGCACGAAGCTTCTGGCACATTTTTGTATGGCATCTTAGGGATAAACCAGTCCGCTTCATGAAATTATCCACCCATTCATGGGTAGCCTTAAACTCTTGTTTCTGAATACCAAGAACTTCAGCATCTTCTTTAGCTTTCTTTCGTATAGTGTCACTATTTACAGGTAGCCCATTCTTCCTCCTTTCCTGCACAAATTCCAACACTTTCAACAACTTCAGGATGTCTTCCTTTGCGAGGACCTGTAAATTTCTTCCTACTAGCTTTAGTAGCAATGCCAATTTCTGTTTTTGCCCCAAGCAAACATTACTCTCTGATACATTGAACTCCCTTCCTGCCTATCTGTTACCTTTTTTTCTCAGCATAAAGAATTACTTTGTGCTTTAAAAAAGCATCATAAGATGTTCTTCTCTATTTGCCCTTATATTGCAACTAAAACACTTTCTGTTTCCCCTTCTCAATAATAGTGTAGTTCCGCGACATACCAAACCAATGCTGAGTAATAGACTAAAGATAAATGAACTCGAGCATCCATTGTGACATAATAAACAAAAAACAATGAAGTTACTGGTGTTCTACGAAATAGATTTTCACTCGAAGCTAAGACATACTTAAATCTAATGGGTACTATAATCTTGAGTACTACATTTGGTCAAAAAAGTGTGCACATTAGATTTGTGTAAACACGGTATATTCCTCGTAAAACTATTTGTAGTTGGTTTATTGAAACTCGTCACTTTTTTTATAAAAAAGAAATAATTTAAAAAAGTAAGTGATGAGTGTCAATAAACCAACTACAAATAGTTTTTACGATTAATTTTGACGTCACTGTTACTAAATTCCTCCAAACACACAATGGTATATTCCCTTCTTCCTCTTGCACCTACAAGAAAAGTCACAATAAGATCATTTCTGCAAATGTTTATCTCGATTAACATGAAGTAGATAGAGGAATATCAGAGTGTCTGTAAGAATAATTTGTACAAGAGTAAAGAGAGTCATGTTAGTGCAACACGTCATGTTTTTAAGCATTATGCTTCATAAGGTGCAATTTGCAAAAATGTAACTTTTTGATAGATATAGTCAACATGAAAAATTCAATGCCACGGCCAGGATTTGAACCACAGATCTTCTGGTTTCCGTCCAGTTGCTCTAACCCATTGAGCTACCATGGCCAACTTGCCGTCATGACATTAAACTTTCCATTTGACCCATATATTTCCCTGGTAAACCACTAGGGGCTCTCACATTTGAGATACACCATTTGTGGTGACTTATTATCGTAGGTACTTAAGTCCCAAGCTTCATCATTTAACTCTTATTATTTTAGTTAATTGATGGAAATTAATCATTAGTAAGTCGCCACAAACGGTGTATCTCGAATGCGAGAGCCCCTAGTGGTTTACTGGGGAAATATACGAGTCAAATGGAAAGTTTAATGTCATGATGGCAAGTTGGCCATGGTAGCTTAATGGGTTAGAGCAACTGGATGGAAACCAGGAGATCCGTGGTTCAAATCCCCGCCGTGGCATTGAATTTTTCATTTTGGCTATATCTATCAAAAACCTTGTCTATATAAGGCTACTGTGAAGAAATGATTAATTTCCATCAATTAACTAAAATGTAACTCTTTGTTTTCTGTTATAGGTGATTTTCCATTTGATGAATGCTGCAGCTCAGATGAAGGGAATTCTGATATTAGTGAGAATTCGGAACCCAATGGGGTCTCAAGCTCTGAAGATGAGGATGATCTGTTAGATGATGAAGAGGATGATGATGAGGAGGATGAGGATGATGAAGATGATGACGAAGATGAGGATGATGAAGAAAGTTTGTTAAATAAATCTGGACAGTTGGAGTCACCCAAATCTGAACCTGAAATAATAAGCAATGGAGATATTCACGATCACAAAGATGTAGAAAAATGTAATGGTGTTACAGAAAATGACAAGGATTGCAAAGATAATGTAATCAATGAAGATAAAAGCAAACTGTGTTCTAATGCTACCAACATAATAAACATAAATGACAACCTTTTGCACAAGGTATTAGATCCAGCCAATATCCTAGAACTAGTGGCTGAAGAAGGACTCTTGAGTGCTGTGAAAGTCTGCACAGATTGGCTGCATTGTGATCCCAGCATCCTCAAATCATGTGGTCATAGCTCTCGCCCATTGCTCGTGCGTATAATTACATTGCTCAACTTGATAAAAGTAGATCCTGCATCCTTTTACAAAGGTAAGATCTTGTTTTGTATGAGACACATGTATAAAGATACTTCATCCAGTAGTGATTTACTAAATATAATGATTCATTCCAATGTGTAAGGACTATGATACAATGAAGCATAAAATTAATATAATTTTGAGTCGAACTAATACTTAGTGCTCCACTTATTGCTAGTATCTACCTAGAAAATGTTTCGGTAGAATCTTCCTAACATCATCAGCTGTTGTCGACTAATGGACGTTGGTTTGGAGAACTCATTGGAGGCGATAGGTGCATCTCTGTCGGTATCTTGATGAACTTGAAGTTTGGGTTTTCTTCAAAAGTAGTGTTGAAATTAAACAATTTTCTTTCATATTTCTTTATGAAGATTTTTTCCCATGTGGTTAATGTAGCTGGACCTTGGACACTTTTAATAAATGGATTTCTCATTCTATATCATGATTCTCCTTCCAAAAATGGTACGCTACTGCTGATTTATCTATTTCTTTGTTCCTGATGTTCCTAAAATGCTCTTTAAGCCTAATGTTCAAGTTCCTTTTTGTTTTTCCAATGTAAAAGTTGTCACAGCCTTTGCAGTTTATCCGGTACACACCTGATTTTTTGCCTGTGGGTATCTCCTTTGTATTAAGTGATTTCAAAAGATGTACACTAAATTTGTTCTGTAAGGCCAAAGTAATATTGTGCTTTATGAAGACTTTTTGGAAAAGGTGTGTAGCTCGGGGATGATATGTAAATTTTCTGTATGAAGTTTGATTGCTGATTGGTGAAAGAGTAGTTACTTGTTTGCATCTTTGTTGTCTTATGAATTTATCAATTTTCTCTTTGGCCAATTCAGCACTGAATCCATTGTATTCTGTAATGTGAATTATATTATTGTACTATTTGATATATTCCATCTTGTTTAAAGGTACATTAACCAGCCTGTAAGTGAAACTGTTGATAACAGCATGCTTGTTTTGTCTTGGGTTATATCCATCTGCTTTTATGAAATTTTCTGTGTGTGTTTCCTTCCTATGTATGCCAAATTCAAGTTTTGTATGTTTTCTGGTAAGTTTCAAATCTAAGAAAGGGATTTCATTGTTTGTCTCTTTTCTGTGGAAAATTTTATTGCAGGATTTTGTGAATTAAGTAGTTTTAATGCAACATCCACTTGTTTCTCATTTACTATTTTGACATTTGTCAAGATACCGACAGAGATGCAACAATGAGCTCACCAAACCAATGTCCATTAGTCCACATTAAGTTATATCGGATGGTGAATGAATTGGGTGAAATGGTGCTCAAATGAGACCGGGGTCCATGGAGCTTAGAGTTACCCGACATTCATCTTGAAGGATAAGGAAAACCCCGGAAGAAACCTTATCTAGGTAACTCACCCTGATCAAGATTCGAACTCGGGACCTCTTGAACGTGAGGCATACAATTAGCTTGACTCAAAATTATATTAATAATGACTCATTTTTTCTTCTTCCACTACTTACATACATTTTTATTTATTATTTATTTACCTATTTATTTATATAGGTATTTATACTAATTAAGTTTCATTTGGTTATGATATGGTTTTAGCCCAGGCTCATTGTCATATTCTACGTACAGTGTGATAAATTTTTTAATATGTATTTGCCTTTACTCACTACTGTGGGTAACTACGAGGGTGGTTCAATAAATACCCGTGTTAGGAATGAAGATGCCAGTTTTTTCAAACACAAATTATTTCTCAACATAGTCCGCTTTTAGGGATATACACTTCTCCCAAGGCTCTTGCCGTTTTTTTAACTCCTGCAGAAATAAGAATTGTCAAAGCTCTGCAAAATAATGCCTTTGTCTCCATGATCACCACATTTGATCTAAATTTTGTTCCTGCCAGCCATTTGTTCATGTTTGGGAGAAGGAGAATATGGGAGTGTGGGAGCAATTCATAGTGCAATTCATGCAGTTTGGTGTTGGCAACTCCAGATCAATGTGCTGAGGTATGATTGTGGTGAAACAGAACTTTCTTCTTCCCATAAGGGGGCCATGTCTCCTCCAAGTTCTTGAATTGGGCCAATAACTCACTGTAGTATGCTCCAGTAATCCTTTTCCCAAGAAGTCGGTGAGTATGACATCCTGTGCATTCAAAAAAAAAAAAAAAAAAAAAAAAAAAAAAATCGTCACCATTACTTTTCTGGACGATGGGACTTTGCCTTCTTGGACCAGATTTTCTGGAAGCAACCCATTGTTTTGATTGTTTCTTGGTTTCCGCACTATAATGATGAATCCAGGTCTCATTGACAGTGATAACTTGATGCAGAAAGTCCTTCGGATTTTGCTTAAGCAGCTTCGAAGTTGAAAGCCGTACCTACTTGTTGTCCACTGCGAGCAAACACGGCACTCAACAGGCTGACAGCTTTTTCATCTCCAACTTATCATGCAAAATATGAATTACGATTCCCATCAAAACAACTATGGCCTCTGCCACTTCGCGAATTTTCGTTTGATTGTCAGCGATAATCATATCACTTTATCACTTCCTCAGTAACTGCATCTGCAGGTCCTCTTGGGCACTCCTCACCAGAAACAAATGTTCGACCACATTTAAATTTGTTATACTAGTATCTAACTATTGCCATAGAAGGTAAAGGTTCTCCATAAACAGTAACCGTATCCACTTTCACTTTTATTTCCTTGCAGGCTTTCCGACTAAAAATAAAAAGTGAATCACTGAATGATACTGCACTTTTTCCATTGTAGCAAAAAACATGTTAAACAACTTATTGAAAGGTCTGTAACATCCAAACTAACCTATGAATCGGCACCAAATTTGTTTTGATAACGCATTACAAATGACAGTACATGATGATAACATAAACTTCCCTTAGCAACACCATATACAGGGTGCTTCAAAATATTACTGAAAAACTTAAGGGACAGAAAGATTAGGACAAAATAGAGTAACTTTTGTCTAGGAACCCATGCTCTCAGAACACGATCCTGAGTTAATACATATGATATTCTGTTAAGCCATAGTACACTTTAATATGCACAGGGTTCAGTGTAATAGGTTACAAAAGATGTTGAAAATACCACCACCAAAATGAATACAGGCATTACACCGTTGAATAAAGCTTTGGCACACTTTTTCAAATACCCCAGACTTGTGCTCCTATTGTGCTTCATATGGGAAGAGTTCTGGCCTGTGGCAAATCAGATGCATTAGCAGTCATGCCCGATTTCACCAACAGGTGTTAAAATTGACGTTAACAAATGTAACGTAATAATTGTAACAGCGCTAAAAATATCTTGCATTTCACCAACCTGTTTTCTGAAAATTTTAACAAACACTTGTTAATGCCAAGAAACTTGTAAATATTACAGCTATAGAAGGCTATGGATGAGTCATATTATTTTCTGAACGTACTGCGATGTGCTTTTGTCTTCCTTTTCGTCTGCACCGCAGTCCGCACACAGCTAAAAAAGTGGCAGATAAACAAAATCATAAACAGAAGCCGTGAAACAAATTTCTCATAAATGGAGAAAGAATTGTTAATTGAATTGGTGACGAAGTATAACAATATCGTGGAAAATAGAACGGATGCACTGAATGTGAAAGAGAAAGATGTCATGTGGGAAAAAATTGGAAACATATTTAATTCAAATGCATGTGTCATTACTAGAAACACGAAACGTATTACGCAAATTTAAAACGAGGTGTGAAGAAGTACAAGTGAGGAGTGACTTGAACGTTTCAAGATGCAAGGTGGACAGTGTATTATCCACATTATTCAGTGAATTGTAAAATTGCAAAGTTATTAATACTTGATGCAAAGGCATGATCGGCATATTCCTTTCAATGCATGTTCTAACTCAGTATTACGTAATTTTAAAACGAGGAGCAAAGGACAAGTGACGAGGACTTGAACGTTTCAAGACGGGAGGTAAACACATAATTCAGTGAATTATAAAATTGCAAAATTATTAATACTTGAAGCAAAGGCGAGATCGGCATGTTCCTTTCGATGCATGTTCTAACCTCTCTTGTACTTCTGCAGTAACCTTCATAGCAACTTGTTTGGACAGTCTCTACCTCTGTAGAAAATGTTCTTCTGATAGCTCCTCAAAATAATATCTCCTCATAGGCAGTACACTATTACGAATGTCATTTAGATGATATTAAATATAGCAAATCGATAACAACAGGTATGTTCACGTCCCCCATCTTGACTATTTACAATTGTTAAGGACTTAACATAAGAAATTTGACTTGTCCGTTTAACAAAAGATTTAATACGAGTGTTAAGCTAACACTTGTTGGTGAAATGCAATTTTTGTTATAACTATTGTTAAACCCGTGTTAAGTCTTAACATCAGTTGGTGAAATGGGCATATGTGTCCTAAGTAATACATAAGATAGTTATTCACATCAAGATGAATAGAAATACTTTTTATATTGCTATGAATCAGAAATGAATGGGCAGAGCTGTGTGATTGTTGCTCATCAGAATTGTTGAAATTTTTTTTAGACAATGAAGTCAGTAAGAAAAATCATTCTGAATTTTCTTCAGAAGTATGTTTAAATCACTTTTTTCTTTTCTTTCCAGAAACAGATAATGGTCACCTCTTTAAGCTCAAGAATTTTGAAGAGGTACTGAGTAAGGTGCCACTGCCAGAAGATGTTGCATTAAAGGGTTTACCCATACTGAAGAATATCCATGACACTCTAGATTGGGATTTTCTTCGTCATCATCGCATTCATGCTAAAGAAGAGGTAAAGTACCATCACAGCTTTTGTATGCAAAATGTATAAACTGTTTATTTGTATTTTCTGAGGATTTTCAGGAAAAATTTCCCTTCCTAACCATTATCTGAAATTCTAGTCGGGTGCCTTTTTACTGTTTAAAGCTTACTGTGAATAAAAATGAGAAATTTGAGTTGGCTTGACAGATTATTGTATATCTTAATAATTCTGTAAATTTTATATTATTTTCATAGCTGAAACATAAAAAAATGTGAAACCATGGAAGTTGTACAAAAATTTCCTTATAAACTGTTCAAAACAAATATAATTTTAATGAAAGAACTTCTTTGTTACATTAGGCATTTCTAAAATATATATCATATGCGTAAATTGTCTCGGATGTTATAGTAATACATTCTAAAACTGGATTGCTCATATTGCGGTTTCCAGTAATCTTATGACAAAGAGATATTGTCATAATTTATTTACAGTTTACACATCGCATCCCATGCATAGAGCAAAATGCAGAATATAGTGGTGTTATCCGATGGAAATAATTGATATATATATTTATTATGATTAAGAGTTAGAGAATTAATGTTTTTCCTTTATTCAGTATATGCTACATTCAAATACTACTGAGTTTTAGTTAATTGATGGAAATTAATCATTTCTTCGCACTAGCCATATATAGACTAAGGTTTTTGATAGAGTCAACATGAAAAATTCAGTTCCATGGCCGGGATTTGAATCACGGATCTCCTGGTTTCTATCCAGTCGCTCTAACCTATTGAGCTACCATGACCAACTTGCCGTCAAGACATTAAATTCTCCATTTGACTTGTATATTTCCCCGGTAGATCAGTAGGGGCTCTCGCATTCGAGATACACCATTTGTGGCGACTTACTACCGTAAGTACTTGAGTCCCAGACTTCATCATTTAACTCTTATTATTATTTTAGTTAATTGATGGAAATTAATCATTTCTTCACACTAGCCGTATATGAGCTAAGCTTTTTGATAGAGTCAACATGAAAAATTCTATGCCACGGCCGGAATTTGAACCACAAATCTCCTGGTTTCCGTCCAGTCGCTCTAACGCTGTGTTTATCAGGAACAGTAGCAAAAATATCATCAACATATCTATACCAGGTTTTAAAAATTAAAGGGAATGCTTTAGTGACTTGCATTTCGAAAAAACTCATAAAAAAGATCAAGAAAAGGTCAAAGAGGATTACCTGTTGCTATGTCAGAAGTTTGTTGAAAAAATTCACCATTAAAAGTGAAAAAAATTTGATCTAAACAAAAGTTAGTAAGTTTAACAAAATCAACTATTAAGTCCTCGTGTAAATTTGTTGAATTCCACCACTTTTTTAAATAAATCAAACGTTTTGCTCTAGGAATACTAGGAAATAAGGCAATTACATCAAAAGAAACAAGTTTATCAGTTTTAGATAATATAATACTGTCAATCCTTTTAACTAATTCAAAAGAATTGTTAACACTTAAACTCTCAAATTAATCAAAATTACTCAATTTTTTGTGTAACCATTTAGCTAAATTGTAAGTTGGTGAATTTATACAATTTACAATAGGTCTTATTTTATTTCCAGGTTTATGAATTTTAGGAAGAGCATAAATTCTAGGTAAAACAGAATTACCAACTTTTACTAACTTTTTATGTTAAAAGTTATTATCTTTGTATAGTATTCAACTGTGTGCTACACTTTATAAATGTTATACTACACATGATTACAAATTTACAGATGTAAATGGCTAATGGAAGGTTGCTATTTCCAATGTTTGCCATTTATACAGAAATACACAAATTTTATTGAGAAAGAAATATATTTAATTTTATTAGTCAAGTAAATACATTGAATTTTTCATGTTGACTCTATCTACCTACTGGGTGATCAACATAAAGCAGAACAGTTTCATGACTTTTAACTGGTCGACAGTGAAGCATGAGGTTTCAGTATGAGCTGAATTCTTCCAAACTGCCACATTTTATTAGTTGATTAGTTTCAGATTCTCTCATTTATAGTTTTATTTTTCGAGGGACTAGTTTCGGGAGCTGTTGCTTCCACTTTCAACCTCGAAGGTCCGACTATTATCTGTTGTCTGCTGTCCTCTCTGATGGTGGAACTATGAACTTCTTTATTGGATGGTCGATGTGAGATTTCAGTTCATTACTTGGTCCTTATTTTTTGAAATTAAGATGTTCTTCCACATTTTCAGTAATGGCCGTGGTACAGAAATTAGTGTGACATTACATATCAGATTCTTTTATTTCAGGCTTTACTTAGGATTTGCAAACTGGTAGAATTCGGCCACTTTCTGACAACCATTCCTGAAACTGGTGTAATATATGATGAGGAGCAGAAGCTTTTTAAAATGTGCAGCGAACAGGATTTGCCTGGCAACAAGGATGGAGATAATGTATCATCAGCCAAAGTGAGTATGCATGACTAATTTGCCTAAATGTTGAGTTGGAATCCTTAGATTTGCATGCTAGCAATATAAGTAAACATGTAATAGTTCAAGGATGAATTATTGCACAAATAATGGAACTGTAGATATACATATAATTCACTTAGACAGAAGTCAGGTAATGTCTGACTAGTAGTCAATTAGTTCCATACTTGAGAGGATAAACTTCTCTATATGGGACTCTTATGAAATCACTTTACTATGCATACATATGGTATTTTTACTATATAACTATGATACAGATAATGAACACTAATTAACATTACAGATAATATATTTATTACCTGTCTGATGAACAAGTGCAGTTGTTATGGGAGGTTGCTGGTATAGCACGGCTTGATTTAGAGAGATCATAGAAGGTGAGAATATAGTGCAGTACAGTCTGATTATCAAAACATAAGCGCAGCATACGTAACATGACACATTTTTTTCTTGCAAAATCAATATCCCATAACAGCATTCATGAGTTTACATACTGAAGGAATTTCTCTTTTCTGTTCAGAAACCTCGAGAAAAGTTCTGCGCACAACTCATTTTTCAAACTCACCAAGTTCAAATCTTTTTGAATGTGGGCGATGTTCTCCCGTGTTGAAAGTTTTTTTTACTATTCACTTTGAACCTTTAAACCTTTTTCACTCTTTTATGCATAGCTTGTTCACTTTCCCCCCATTGCTGTTGCTGTCCTTTTTATAGAATTATTTAATGGATTAGTTAAACCTTTACATTTCTCTTCTTTACATGTTGAATATTCATTCTCTAAGTATAAAAATTGAAAGAAGCATAGAAACAGAAGCCCGAGTTAAAATAAAAGTGAATCGAGAAGATATTGATACATTGCTTCACTAACACTATTTTTCACAGGATATGTTTCAAGAGCTGTTGCTCCCATCATCAGCTGATTTTCTACTAGTGCAGGTTGTAGTGGTTTCCTCTTTCTCCGTATCGTCGATAAATGGCGTGATATATTTGTCAAAGATGTCCGGTGGTGGAGTTTCGAAGTTCATAAATCTATGACAGTTTTTTCCCATACGGAAAGTTCTATGGGATGATTAGCTAGTTTTATTGAAGTTGTCTCCAAATTAATGTCATGTCTGGTATTCAAAAAATGAAAGGCTACTGTTGATTTTTTTCTATTTCACCATTTTTAATATTTCTTATATGTTCTTTCGTTCTGATGTCTATATTTCTTTTTGTTTTTCCTATATAAATTTTAGAGCAAATTTCACATTTGATCTCCTAGTTTCCTGGTTTTTCTTTTTTTGTGGTGATTGAATTTTTGGGGGGACCTTTTAACAAATTCTTGATATTGAATCTATTTTGAGGAGCAAGAACTATGTTGTGTGCTGAGAAGATTTTTTGGAATTTACTATGGGTTGATGGATGTAAGGTAAATTTCTTAAAAATCTTGTTCTCTTTGCTCTTGTAGGTTTCAGGGTGGTGGTTTCTTTTATTTTCTTGGCCTTGTTGAGTTTGTTAGTTTTTTTATCCACTAAATATGGGTTGAAACCATTGGACATAGCCACCTTTTTTATGTGTAGGTATTCTTTTTGATGATCTTCTCTGTTTAAGGGAAAGTTGATCATCCGAAAGAATAAACTGTTGAATCTTTCAGATGGTCAGCTACCATGATTAAAGTGTCATCATGACATTAAATTCTTCAATTGACTCATATATTTTCGTGGTAAACCACTAGGGGCTTGTATTCGAGATAAACCGTTTGTGGCGACTTACTACTGTAAGTACTTAAGTCCCAGGTTCCATCATTATACTCTTGTTATTTAAGTTAATTGATGGAAATTAATTGTTTCTTCACACTAGTCATGTACAGGCTAAGATTTTGGATAGAGTCAACATGGTAGCTCAATGGGTAAGAGCGACTGGACGGAAACCAGGAGATCCATGGTTCAAATCCTGGCCATGGCATTGAATTTTGCAGTTTGACTCTTATCTATCCAAAATCTTACTCTGTACATAGCTAGTGTGAAGGAATGATAAATTTCCATAGTTAATATAGTTTTGAGTTGAACTAATATGCCATGCTCCATATATTCCTAGTGTTTACTTAGTGTTTTACGTTTCATTAGTACCTTCCTAACATCGTCAGCTAATTTCTGTTGCTGAATTTCGATTGGGACTTCTTTGTTGGTGTCTTGATGAACTTAAAGTTAGGGTTCTCTTCAAAGGTGGTGTAAAAATTGAAGACTTTTCCTTCATATTTCTTAATGAATATCTTTACCCACATGGTTAATGTACTTGGACCCTGAACACTTTTTAATAAATGGATTTATTGTTCTATATCGTGATTCTCATTCCAAAAATGGTACACTACTGCCAATTTGTCTATTTGTTCTTGATGTTCCTAAAATGTTCTTTAAGACTAATGTTCAAATTCCTTTTAGTTTTGCCAATGTAAATGTTGGCACAGCATTTCTAATTTATCCAGTGCACACCTTAGATTTTCTCTGTGGGTTTCTCTTTTGTATTATGTGACTTCAAATGATGTATTCTGAATTTGTTTTGTCGAGCCAAAGTAATGTGTTCTTTGAAGATTTGTTGGAAAAGGTGTATGTAAATTTTCAGTATGGAGTTTTATTACTGATTGGGGAAAGAGTAGTTATTTGTTTGCATCTCTGTTGTCTTTTGAATTTATCAATTTTTTTTTGACAAATTCAACACTGAATGCATTGTATTCTTCAGTGTGAACTTTATAATTGATTTTTTAATAAGTTATTTGTTAAATGAATTGGAGATCTCATAGTAGAAAATTCTAGACATTTAGTATTTTCAAACAATTCCTTGTTTTGCAATACTACAATTACCACATTTATATTGCAATATACTATTAATATTTTAGAATCAAAATAAACTTACAAGAATACCAGCATTCTCTGAAAGATAGAAATTGATCTCATCATAAAGTTCAAAATTGATAACATAAACATTTGGTTAATTTTCAGTTACTACCATAATTAATAATCCAAAGTAAAATACGGTATTGCAATTCCATTGCTATTTTGCAGTTAAAATCACAGGTGTATAATTTCCACATAGAGGAAAATATTTCACTTCTGAAGGATAAGACAAGGATTAAATAAATGAGCATCTCTGACTGTTGTTAGGAAAGACATGCAACAAGTTAAACTTGCATCAAAAACTTGGGTTCGATGTTTGTAATTATTACTCAGACATACCAACCATGTGTGGAGGCTATGAGTTTTTGTACTCACTTCATTGGAGTTTCGGATTAGTGATAGTATACCAAGTGGCAGTACAAGTAGAACTGGTAGGTGTAAATTGCTATCTGAGTCATTAAACAACTTGTACTGCAGAGGTTGCTCACACTGCGTTGGTGAACATAAACAACAAGGAATATATATGTAAAATATGAAGTTATTAACAGTGAAGCAAACAAATATATACAAATATATATGAGGATGTGAATAAAATTTTCATAAAATCTCGATCCTAATCAGTTTATAAGAAAACTTTCATCATTTCTTATTAGTGAAGTTTTTATGTTACATATTATTATATTGGAACAAGGAATATGCTTCCAAGGAGAACAATGGATTTTTTTGTGTGTATGAAAAATTCTTTAGAATGGCTTCCTTTGGAATGGAAGATTTATGTAGATTTACAGCACATACAAGAACTTCAGTCCTAATAAAGAGGCCTCTGAACAAAATTAATTGCCTTTCACGCTGAATATAGAATGGAACACTAAGAATCATAGATCCCTTATCCTTAAAAACAAATGTTGGGTAACTCTAAGCTCCATGGACCCCAGACTCATTGGAGCATCATTTCACCCATTTCATTTATCATCCGATATGACTAAATGTTGGAGGACATAAATTAAAAAAAAAAAATAATCATAGCAGTTAAAGATTATTTAAAAGATGCTAAGATTTAAAAGATTATTTAATGAGGCTAGTTGGAGAGAGGTTGAGTTGACGAGTGTCAGTAAGCTGACTAAAAATAGTTTCTACAGTTAAAGATTGTCCATAAATAAAATTCAATATAATTTTAATGGATAAGGTAACTTTCCAAATACATTGTCTGTGCTCTAAAGGTATCTTGGATCCACCTTGAGCGAGTAACGTTCAAGACGGACAGAAAATAGCATAACGTAGCATTAGATACAAATAGTAGCTAGTTGCCCAGTAACAGTTATTAAAATAATGGGTACAAAGGAACTTGTTACCAAACAGTGCTACCAAAGTAAGGAAGACAGTGACTAGATACTTAGTTATCCCTAATGGTTAGTAATATAACGAGGACAGTTTATGTCTTTGGGGGACGTTCACTGCAGGTGAATTGTTGTTGCTTATCATGAACTTATAGTCCCTCCGGCTTAAAGTATGAGGCACATAAACATTGCGGGTTGTATCCCTATGCCAGCAAATATGTGTTGACATTCTCTGCTGTCAGCTGTTTACATCTGACTTTCACAACAGTCATATGCTTCACTGCAGCAGTGTAGGGTTAGAGAAGCACTCGAAAGAAACTGGTAAGGAAAAGTTAAGCAATAAAATTTTGTGAGTAAAAACCTACTAAAGCAAGTACGTTATCTATAGTAAGACGCTCATTGTTTAAAAAGAAGCTATCCAGTTAAAAGTGAATAACACTTTTAACAAAATCATCCACTTACCCTGAAACACTAAATGGCCTTCCTCTTTTCTTTTTAGGGGTTTTTATAGTTCCTGTTTGTTAAATTTTGGTTTTCATATGTGAAACGGTGTTCACAGATACACCAGTTCCTTCAGACCACAGTTTAGTTAAGTCTTGCACAGCCAGGGTGTGATTATGTTGAAAAAAAAAAGTAAGACACGTTTATACAACATCCTTTTCACGACTTTTTAGAGGCTTTCCACCCTTATGTCTCTGTACACTAACCAGAGGATAATAAATGGAAGTGAAATGTTTAATCTCATGTTTAAATGTTTTGGAAGTTGAATTATGGTTATTTATACACTCCATTCATTACTTGAGTATATTAAGTAAGCGATAATATATTCAATGTAGTAACAAACTATTTCCACTCGTGCTTCATTGTTTCGCTCGCTCTAAAAGTTGTGCTACAGCCTAATGTTGAGATCCTTACACACTTTAAGACCCGATCGAGTATACCTCCACTGTTTACACAGTATGTCGTCTTAAGTGAAATTGTCGATCTAATGTACCATCTAGTCTACTATAAGTAGACCGTGAACAAAATGCAGTTGGAGGCATGGCTTACCAACACTGGAGTCCTCTAGTTTTCCCCCTGTACCGCAATTTTAGGTTGCCTCTCCTCCATCGCGCGTGCTGCACTGGTCATCTGTTTCACTCGCTTTCACATTCACTGTTACATTCACTCTTTTCATTTTCTGCCAAAACACTGTGTTGTTCCTTAGAGTTTAAAGAAACTATGATTCTATTATTTGTTGATCGATTGCAAGGTCATGTCGGAGGTAATTATTTTCTGTTGTTCACTTTCAAAATCAAAACAGCATTAAAATACACGTGTTTCGTGTGGTTTGCTCTCTGTCGCATGCAGGAAGGGAGGTGTGGGAGTCACGTGATGCTTGGATGGCGAGAAGGGGCGAAGGCTCTCCTTGTGCATGTGCATGCGCACGACGACTTCATTTTGTTTGCGGTCTACCTGTAGTTATCTGGTTTAACAGAGCATTAAGGGCATAACTGCAGATATTTGTATTAGTAATACAGCACACTGTAATGAACAGCATTACTTTACATCATTTTGTGTTTCATTTGCCGACTAAACATTTTAGTTAATAAGAGTAAAATGTTTTCAGGTTGGTTACTATGTCCACGTACGTATGAATGGCACACAAGCCTTACGTGTTTACTTTTCTTAAGAGCGTGGGACAGGTTGTCAGGAGGGATAAAGCGGACTGAGCAGTCCTCGCGATAACGAATGCCGAGATCACTTGCACGAAACTAATAACAAAGGGAGGAATCAGTCACGGTTCTTACGTATCCAGATATTCATTGTTTGTATTATCTACAACTTATACTTTCATAGAGAAGGTAGGTAAGTTTAAATATGCTTGAGAATTAAATGCCTACCCTTAAATTTCCATTAAGTTTATTGTAATGTGTAGCTGAGTTCGAATGTTTTGTGCAAGACTAATGAACCCAGACTAACTTACTGAAGTGTGAACATGCAGAAGAAAAGCGCATGGCCTATACTGATAGACGTTGTTTGTTTAATGGCTCACTTACGATCATGCAGAAAACATCAGATAGCTATATGATGTGGTTGTAAGAAAACTGTTAAACTGAGAGAAAAAATATGCCGAAGTAGGTGTCTATACTTATACTTTATGTATGTTTCTTCTTTAGCCGCAATCACCTATCAAGAGGTATTATCATGTTTTATTTAATGTTCTTCGAGAATATTTCCGCAATGGTGATTAATGTGTTTTCCTTTGCTATGGCTCCTTATAATGTGTATATGACTTAGGAATTTATACATTTCACCTTAAATAGCAAAAATGTTGATTTAACTAGAGAAATTTTCTTTTAAATTGCATCATATAACAAAAGTGTTTACTTCACATTGAGTCGTAGTTATAGCTAATCGTTATTGCATACAACCATTACCCGAAAATGACTGTCACAATTGACATATTCTTCATGAATGGAATTAATACACTGCTTGCGTTGTAGTATAATGAAGTGACTCACTTAAACCTAAAATTAAAATAGGACTGTTTAAATGGCAGAGGTATCAATAACCTATTAGCCAAGAAAGAAAAACATGATTTCTGTTTTAAAGAAGCGTTTACTAGGCTGAATATCGGATGGCATATGTAGTTCTTCTAACAGTGCAGGCAAGGTACTGAGGTGTTCTCGACACAAGACGTCATAGCAGCAATCTGAAATATTATCCTGCTGCTCAAAACGTTACCCATTCTTTTTCTTTGTTAAAAGGAACCCTGATCACTCCACGTGGACATAACAACTGTCATTTGTGATTCCTGCGCATTCCATTGCCTGAAGTGATGCATCCTTTGTTGCTTAGCACATGTCCGAGAAATGCGCCAGTACCCTGTCACTCTTACAGAATAATCAGTGCGTTATCTGAGATGTTTGTATTAATACAGATAAAGTCAGCGCAGACTTTTGAGCAGCACAATGTACAATATGGCAAAGCGTGGAAGCATATCAGAAAGAATATGAAACGATGGAGTTGTTTATGCAAGCCTATTACATATACACGGCAAGTTATTGTGTGTGTGTCTATACACACACTCACACACACTGTTCAGATGGAATCACAGTAACTGGTCATACATCGGCAGCTGCGAGAAATCATATATAACGTGAATGAATATTGTAACAAGGAGTAATAAATTATAATCAAAATCTCTTTGTGTCAAGTGGTTTTAGTGGTAATTTACATTTATTTATAATAATTAATTGGCCGCGCCATGGATGAGTGGTTAGACTGCTTTCACCAAGTCGACCAGTGTTTATTCCCAGGCAACCGCAAAGTCAGATTTGTGGTGGACAACATGGCTCTGGGTCGGATTTTCTCTGGATCCTCCGGTTTCTCCGTCAGCATTCTACTAATTGCTCCATAACCATCTTTCCTATCATTCATTTCGCCCACATATATATCATCCACTTCCATCACCTTCATACCAGGCATTGGGCTGATCACCTATCCTGGTTCACTATCGGATCCAAAGCGTGTATATGCGATAAGTTCAGGTAAATATCTCTATGTTGCGAATTTTTTCCGATACGCTTTCTCGCTTTGCCATGTAGTACTTACACTGGACTCACCGTGTATGTGCGATACGCTCAGGTAAACATCTATGAGTTGCGAATTTTTTCCGATACGCCTTCTCGCTATGCCATGTAAGTATAGTCTGTTCAGATGTAATCATGTCTTCTGGACAGCAATGTGTCATATATTGGCAGGCGCGAGAAAACATCATATAGACACGCAGCTTCCAATCGCTCTATTTGTGTTTCGTAACTTACTGTACGTCAACTTACGATCGCCGCGCTGGTCACCTGAAGGTCGATACGCCTCAACGCTCTGTAGAGTAATACGTCGTTACTATTCTGTGTTTCAAATGGGAAGGTTTTTGTCCTTGAGCGGTACTAGGTGAGCAACCAATCGGAGTCCTGCAGTGTTGTCGTATTGCATTCCCCCTAAGTGGTGTGTGACGAGGGGCAAACTAATCAATCTCTAATAAGTACTATTGGGGCTAAGACAAGACATTCAGATTTTGCAAAAACTGATCCATGAGGAAGGAGAGAGTAATGTATTTAACATAACTGTAAAAAATCCATTATTTTTAGCTCAAATAGTTTTCTTAATACAAAGCAATAAAGTAGATGCCATTATATTATAACAATGCTTTGCGACGTAAGCACTGTAACAAGTATCATTATTGGTTGGCATGTATGCCTGAAAGTATGTTTGAAATTACTCAGAACTGAAACGTAAACATTTGGCATGACGTGATAAAAGAAATATGTACTTAGAATAAGCCAAGGTGTTTGTTAAATTCCACGAGAGGAAACGAACACTTATTGCTAGTCTAGCAGAACATGTCTGGTCACATTATATCTTTGTTTATGAATGGTTCGTAATCTCTATTTACTCTAGAGAGTTCAAACCAGCATTATTCAGTTACTCCTCCATGAAAAAAATGTATCAGCTGGATCAATGAGACGCGATCCACCTCCCTGCCCCCCTTACTACTGCTAGAACAATCTAATAGATTTAATGTGGGCTCAAATTATGTTGCAAACAGAAATAATACTTTTAAACTGACTGACGTTGAACGACTTATTCACAAAGAAATTGACAAGGAACACAACAAGCCTTGGAAAACTGCGCGAGACATCAGATGAACTACAAGACGACGACTTTTGGAAAGAAATAGCACGCAACGAGATTTTTGAACTTATGATCATAAATTTGCGGTACTCAGACGTTGAAGACAATGGCAATGACGAATTATCTCTTAACGTAAGTAACATTCACAGCTATACGAATGCACTGCTGGTATTTTTGTTGGATTAGAAAAATAAGTAATTCGTAAACTATAATTAACTTAAAACTAAATATTTAAAACATTTGTGTAATATACGAATATTCATGTTGCAATTGTGATTACAATAACAGCATTATTATAAAAATTTGGAAAATTCAGTTTGCGTTCCCTTACGTCTAGCGCCACGAACACTCGCAAGTGTGCGAGAGAGGGAAATATAAAAATAGTGGGGATAACGAGGTGGCAACGGTGAAGGCTGTAACGCTTCTCATGCGCTACAAGCGAGAACTCTTCTCATTTGAAACACATAATAATATTTCGCTCTTCTATAAACAAGATAACAAGCGAATGCAGCGCTCGTCAATAAAGGTCGATACCCTCGACACTTTGCCATATAATATGGAGAAATGCATGCGCCACGTGTCGAGTGCATTTCAGTAGATTTAGCTTTGAATATTCAAATTAGGGTGATTCTGAAGGTTATGTTATATTTAGCACATTAAATAACACGTTCAATTATGTTCTGTCGGGATAGATTGAGAATAAGTTAAAAATGATTACTTCCGATTTGAGAAAAAAATCGCAAACAAGTTGTAAACGGAAACTAAAGTGAAAGAAAAAGCTTTATATAAGGGTAGTTTGCTTGTGTGATTTCGAAAGTTCGTGTAAGTTTCCTGCTTGCCGTGTTCGTTGCTCGGGAAGGATAAATCTCATTGGAAGAGAAAGTTTGGGGCTATTCTTGCATAATGTACATAGTTCCTATGCTTCATGCCTTTCTGAACTTCAGGATTCACCACTACTGATACTTGTTCCTTCAGTAGAGGAATCGTGACCCGTTTTAGCGTAGTCTGCAACATTTAGTGTCTTTACAACTCCGAAATAGGTATCGATCCACGTGGGTACTGAAGACAGTGTGACAGGAAAATATTGCGGTCATTCACGAGAACAAACATGTAAAATACTGCTGAAACAGACAACAACACTGCCATTAATTTAGATGGCTGCTTGCCCTTCGTTTGCGGCTTGCATTGATTTTCACTTTATGCTAAAAGTTTAAGCGCAGTCAGTTTATTGTTTTATTTTTTTAGAGCCTGTCATTCGTCCTGAATTTATGTTTGGCCATGAAATCTTGCTGGGGTTGCTCGTTAAATTTGTAATGCATTTTAAAACTATGTAGCGAAGAGGATAAACTGTGACGGAGGCACCTTTCATTCCCTTGCCACACAAAAATACCCAATAACTGTCAACATGAATCTGCCATTTCATTTCAAATTCAAATGACGCTTTGTATATAACGTTAACACATTTTGCGCATAAATTCGGTTAACGACTGTTGTCCGCGTCGGATCGACGTGCATGTTTAATGATTGGAAACCCCTGATGTCAATTTACACTTTTATAACTTGTCTCCGTCTCTGTCTGGCACATTCGTCTAGAGAAGCAGTAACAGAAACTGTGGGTGGCAGTCACGCGATATAATCGACAAAGCAAGCGGAAACAACTTTATGTGGCACTCTACGTGATGACTTTGCAGGCCCGGCAAGACAGAAACGAGGGAGGTTCATATAAACAGGCGGTGCTTGTGCATTGGCCTGTGTTTTATCACGTAGTAAAGCCCCCAACCCCGGAAAATATGAGTGGAGAGGACTAACGCTCAGTTAACAGCCTGGAAAGGGAGAGGAAGAGGACGGAATAATAGCGTTAAGGCTTCATCACACGTAGCGAGCGAGTCAGCCACAGTTTTCCAAATGTGCAGACAATGCACAGGGTATTTGCATAATTTGTTTCCGCCCTTAAATATCCAAAACTAAGTAGCTATAAACTGTAGACTTTATATACGAGGCATGGTTTTTAAGTCAGTACCGTTTTGGAATTTAAAAAAAGACGTGCATAGATATCGCAATAATTTTATTTTTACATGAAAGCCTGAACCTTAATCTACTTTTCTACATAATTTCCGTGACTATTGAGGCACTTCTCATAACGTGGCACCAGTTTTTGAATACCCTCCTCATAAAATGTTGCCGTCTGACGTGTTAACCACTGTATCACAACTGTTTTGGCTTTGTTATCATCTTGAAGACGCTGACCGCCCAGATGTTTCTTCAAGTGCAGGAACAAATGGTAGTCGCTGGGCGCCAGATCAAGGCTGTATGGAGGATGATCTAGAGTTTCCCATTGAAAAGATTTGATGAGATCTTTGGTCCGATTAGCCACATGTGGACGGGCATTGTCATGCAGCAAAATGATACCCTTACTCAACTTGCCACGTCTTTTGTTCTGGATTGCACGGCGCAGATTGTTCAATGTCTCACAATAAGACGCTGCATTGATTGTCTCATTACGAGGCATTACTAGCAATACTCCTTTTCTGTCCCAAAAAAAAAAAAAAATGTGCACATGATTTTCCGGGCAGAAATTGTTTGCTTAAACTTCACTTTTGTGGGTGATGATGAATGTCGCCATTCCATGGATTGTTGTTTCGATTCTGGTGTGATGTAGGCCACCCATGTTTCGTCACCAGTAACAATTTGGTCTAAAAAATCTTCACCTTCATTGTGGTACCGCTCAAGGAAAGTCAATGCACTGCCTAAACGTTGGGTTTTGTGCAAATCCGTCAACATTTTCGGAACCCAACGTGAACACAATTTCCGGTACTTCAAGTTCTCGGTCACAATGCGATACAAAACACTACGAGAATACTGAGGAAAGTAGTCGCACAATGATGAAATTGTAAAGCGTCTGTTTTCTCTCACCTTTTCGTCCACTTTCTGCACCAAATCTTTAGTAACGACCGAAGGACGCCCACTCCGTTCATCATGCACATTTGTGCGGCCATCTTTAAATGTTCTCACCCATTTCCTTACCATTCCATCACTCATAATGTTTTGTCCGTAAACTTCACAGATCTCACGATGAATATCGATTGGTTTTACGCCTTTAGCACTAAGAATTCGTATAACAGCCCGTACTTCACAATCGGTGGGACTCACGATTGTCGGAGGCATCTTAAACACTCAGTAACCAACGTATACAATGAAGAATCAGACTGTAATGGCGTCAGTGCGTAGACAAGAGATGTGGGTAACCAGCGCGCATGCGCGGAACGCCGACCGTAGCACTGCGGCGGCGGAATCGCAAAACGGTACTGACTTAAAACATGCCTCGTTTATATTATATATATATATTTTAATTTACGTTCTCCAACGTTGTTATACCGGACGATGAATGAAACGGATGAAATGACACTTAAATGAGCTCAGGGTCTATAGAGCTTATACTTACCGTACAGTATGCGCTCGATAAGTTGAGCGCTCGGGTTCCCAGTCCTCATTCGATAAGTTTCGTCTATATATAACGCGAGGGTATCTCCCAGGGCAATCCACACAGAGTGAAGACTGACCCCCCCCCCCTTCTGACGACCAGGGAGTTACCGAGCTGTCCCCGAAGGGCGCACGGCGCCTCCATGGGGCTTTCCATAGGGCAAGACCTAGAGACTAACAAGCCGCCCCCCATCTGGTCCGAAAACACAAACTGGATGGAAGTGGATACGCCACTTACGCGCGCCAACCCCAGAGGGGAAGGCTACCGATATTACCTCGGTGGGGCCGTCTGGTGATGTAGCACACCTACTAGCTATGCTGGCTAGTACGCGGGAATATATGGCTTCCCTCAACCACGATCGGAGACGTACCCGAACTCCCACGGGTATCGGGAACCACTGCCGCCTCGAGTCCAGCCCAATTCGAACAACTCCCATTCAGGGAGGGGCTTGAATGTTCGGCCCGAGGTTCCTCTGGTAACGTCAGAGGTACCACGAGTACTAAGGGTCCGCAGCGCTCGCACCACGGCAGCTGAAGAGAACGGATCCCCTTCCCTACGGGGAGTTTTGTGTAACTCCGTAAGCACAGATGACAACTTTGAAACTTATAATGCGCTATACACTGACATCTAGTGGCTAATGCACTAAGCTTTATCATGTCCGGCATATTTCGTTTTGATCAATTTCGAGGTTAATTAGCTAACCAGTTTACAACAAAGATATGTTGTGGATGTTATGGCTCTCGAAAGGGACACATTATTCGTCTACCTCCGTATAACTGTGATCTGAAGGCATTTGAGCTGGCGTGGGCAGAATTCACGAATGTTTTCAGAATGATGCAACGTTACTGGTGATATGTCAGCTCCAAATCTGTGGAAACTTGCTATAGAAGATTATCTTCCGTAGCCGCAACACATTGCAAGAAGGTCCAAGGGCTGGAAGTGAAATATTGCAGAAACGATGGTGTAATAGAAAATGCAATGGATGAAATTATCGTCAACACGTCAGAGGATACTAGCGATGAAAGTGATGTACCGGACTCGAAGAATCACACAGTGAATGAGTATAACTGTCATAATATTTATTTTCTATTTTTATGTTATATAAATAGTAAATATATAAATATACAGCTTATCGGATCCAGTTCAATTTACTATTTGTCCACATATCTCACACTTGTGGCGCATATCTTTGCTTATCTTACACGCTATTTTGCTGAACTGTATTTTTCAAGGTTGACACCACTGCAGAAACAAGAGCGTTATCTCTCGCTTCTTCCCCTCTGGCCGCACCACACCGTAAATCCAGCGCTCAGCGTATCGTGCGCATATAGTACATTCATCTTTCAGGATAAGGGAAACCCTGGAGGAAACCTTATCCAGAAAACACTCCCAGATTGAGACTCGAATTCGGAACCTCTTAAACCTTAGACAGCACGCTACCACCTGTGCAACGGAGGTGGGTATCATCAACCGTATAAGTATGCTTTTAACAAAGCACACGAACGAAAAATGTTTCTTGATTACCTCAGACTTTTATTTTCCAAATTTTCCATGCTTTAATTGTCACTGAATTAAAAATATGACCTCTCATAGGAGATAATCTAGGTACCTTTTCCTCTGCACCAAACTAAGGCATCCTTTAAAAAAGGACGAAATATAATAAAACGTGTGATAATGTAACAATTGTAAAAAGATAGAAATATTTATAGAGGAGAAGGTGGGAATATGGAATACCATTTTTATAGACAAATTTTTAGTTTGGGGGTTAAATGCTTACACATTTATTAATGAAGACTGAAGCTTTGTTTAGTTGTACATCTGCCGACAACATTGGAATTGTTTATAATGCTAATTCCACAGAATAAAAGGACAGCTTATGAAAAGGTGCATTTTTTGGTCCACTGAAAATAGGGTGGTCATATGGAACAGCTGTATCTCTAAAGATAAAGTGGTTTCATTTGCAGAAATCACACACATAATCTTCTGCACATTCTACATGTGCTCACATATTACATATAACACATTTAATCCAGGTTTCACCACTGGTCTCTTCGAAAAATTTTGTTTCACAAAATAGGCACAAGGCATCTCTAGCATCAGGTTTTGTGCCTAGTTCCTCCAAGTCGATGTCATCATCTGGAACACAAACAAAAACTGCCTCGCTCTCAGATGATGAAAATTTGTCATTCCCATGTTTCTTTTGGGTTTTGTTCGGTTACTTTTCTTTCCTGTAATGGACGTATTCCTTTTTGGTTTTGGTTTAGTTTCTGACTTCCCTACTGATGTCGAAGGATGATTTTCTAGCGATGATTCCAAGTACTTTGTATGAGAGGGTGTTATCACAGCTGCTGATGTGGATTTTCCACCTCTTCCAGAAGCAGCCTTCTTGTTTACTGGCACAGGAGAGAGATGGAAGGGTGAAACTACCTCATTTTGCACTGAAGTAGGTTCTTTAAATCCTTTGACTTCTCCTGAAAGGTCTTGCTGAAAGCAGAACAGTTGCTGTCAAATTCGTTTTTGCATATTCGTTATTCCATATTACCACCTTCGCCATATTTGAATTTAAGCTTTCATATAGCTTTGTTTCAGTTTGACATATGTTGCATCTGCTCTATAAAGGTACACTGGCATGTTATCCAGTCGAAGCACTACATAACTTACCTTGCATCTCCGGAGAAGATAAAAAAACACACAATGTGACGAACTGCAAAAGTTTTTGTGTCACGCTTAACACGAAAATCCCTCTCCTCCATCACAGACTCACAATAACTACTTCGTTCTCATACAAGCATCTACTAGCACTGTCAGCTGCAGTTTAACGGGTATCCGAGTGGCTCAAGAGGTCCCGAGTTCGAATCTCGGTCAGGGTGAGTTACCTGGGTAAGATTTTTTCCAGGGTTTTCTCTTATCCTCAAAGGCGAATGTCAGGTAACTCTAAGCTCTATGGACCCTGGGCTCATTTGACCATCATTTCACCCATTCCATTCATCGTCCGATATGACTTAACGGAAGACGTAAATTACAAAAAAAAAAAAAAAAAAAAAAAAAAAAAAAAAAAACGAGTGGCGTCGCTCAAATGCCACAACCGCTACACATGGATTCCATATTACCACCATATTCCATAATCCCACCTTATCCTTTATTAAAGGTAAAACAGCTAACAATATCGATATGTAAAACTGTCGGGAAATGCACAGTAATGTGGGGGCAGGAAGAAAATTTTGGTAGTGTAAAGGGTTAAACGTTATAAACTTGTGGACCATTATTTTAAAATGTCGAAAATGCTCGGGCCGAAATGACGTAATGTGAAATGTGCAGTGTTTAACGCCCGCTTTTACTACATACGGCACCGCATTCGGTGACACTGATGATACATGAGATGAAGATGGAGCACCGGTGGAATGATATGGCGGGGGAAACCGGAGGTCCCGGAGAAAACCCACCCCAGCGCCGTGTTGTCCACCACAAATCTCACTTTGCGGTTGCCTGGGATCGAACCCGGGCCGCTTTGGTAAGAGCCAAGCGGTCTAACCACTAAGCCACGGCGCGGCCACGAAATGACGTGGCTGTCGAGGTGTCCTTAAACTCCCCATACTCGAAAATGCTTTTAAGAATTACCTGTTAAGAAAGAAATATTTCTTCATATTAAAATGTTTTCCAAAAACTATATTGCCGTGTATTAAGCTAGGCTGTATAGCAGTTCATCAGCTCTTAATTACGTATATCCAAAATAAGGATTATTTTATTCGATGCGTACATCTAGCAAAGTTTCAGGTCCTGTAGCAACTGCAAGATTTAAACCGTTCTGCACCGTTCTGCCCTGTGTGGAGGAGAGAGTTGCCTCCTCTCATGCCAGGACGAGATCTGATGCATGAGATAGAATTAGGCGAAACGTGTGCCGCTCTAGTAGCTATGTAGTGTCAACCAGTAGTTTTAAAACCATTCTAAACAGTCTTCATATTTTCTTCTTTGTTTTATGTTAACATAAAATGGTTGTCCAGCTGTTTACTGGATCTGGGAGAAGCAACTAAAATCCCCACGGATTTTCTCCCAGACTACATCCTTCTCTTTTAAAATAAGCTCATTGGTCTTTTTGCACTAGACAATTCCTCTACACACAGTAAATATCTTTAAAATCAACTCCGCTTCGAACGGTGAAACGTTATAAAAATAGTTCCACTGCACCAACATTATTCAGTTGACACGCAATTCTAACCTCTAACAATCACGAAAACCACGTGGCAGTAGTTGTGTAACTGTCAACGGAAACAGCGCTTCGATGCGTAGACAAAAGCTAATCGGAGCGTGTTCAAAAGCCGTTTAGTTCGGTCACTGCCGTCTGGAAAGCTGTTGTTCGCAGATGCTTTGATGTTAACAGGACCTTAGCTAGCAGTTCCCAATAAGATCTTATGAAACACAAGAGTTTTACCATTATGTAGAGTGTTATTAGCATCTATGGTGAAACCGTCCCTGAGGAACGCGGATCCAAAAGCAAAACATTATATGCTACATTTATCATCAAAACATACACGGTAACATCTCCGAGAAGCACAAGAGAGTTACGCCTTCACTGTATACGTCAGCTTTCGTATAATGAAAAGTAACTGATAAAGAAAAAGATACAGCTGAAGCGCGTGTGTGAATACCTACTCTAAGATATGCTGACAAAGTTTTAATCAAACATGAGCAAACATCGGAGCCTCTCGTTGATGAAATGACGACTCGCATAAACCTTGCCCCGTTGACATGCACCATCTTTCCTTCCCACTTCCGTGGTTGGCTAATACAGGGTGTTAACAAACTACAACAAATATTTTCAGAGCAAGGACAGATATCTTAAACAGGTAACTTGAGATGACTTGTTCAAATGTGGAAGTTATCGCGATAAGTTTCTAAAGTGCTAGTACGTCACTGCTAATTAGAGTTCGCAACTCACGAAAATGAAGAAGAGATCTGTCGCCCTCTGGCGCAGTGGTTGTGACATTAGCTTTTAAGGGAGATGAACAGAGTTCGAGTCGTAGTGTAGATGGTAGCATGTCTGTCTCACGTTCAAGAGGTCCCGAGTTGGAATCTCGGACAGGGTGAGTTACCTGGATAAGGTTTTTCCGGGGTTTTCCCTTATCCTTAGACACAAATGTCGTGTAACTCTAAGCTCCATGGACCCCGGATGCATTGAGCATCATTTCACCCATTTCATTCATCGTCCGATATGGCTAAATGTTGGAGGACGTAGGTTTTTCATTTTTGTTTTGTTTGTTTTCAAAGAAATTGTTAAGTTTTTAATTCTTGTGTAAATGTATTCATTTTACGGATCAATATCACCTTGTCAGTGCTATTAATTACAATTCCTTCCAACGAAGGTTGAATCCTGCTTAATACTTTCACATGCTGTAGTCTAAATGGGACGTAGTTTAAAGGGTGAATGAACTAGCATAAAATAAAAAGTAAATGCAACTCTTTACGTCAGGTTTATAGGAACTACTCGAAATGGCGACCTGCGTTTTCAATGCAAAGTTGACAGCTGCGAAGGAATGACTGTCGTACTATGTCCAGAAAAGTGTTATCTCACTGGCCAATCAGATTCACGCTTAGTTACGAATCACTCCATTTCTTCCTATTAGAATTTACATATTAAAAAGATGAGAGAGAAAAGTTAATGACAGGAACTGAACCACTGTCTTTTGGAATACCAGTTTTCGACGTTACGGATTGGACCATCAGAACAATTACAGAACTGGTACTAGAATAGGCTACATGATGCAAGAAGGCAAATTAATCGCTGTTCATTGTCTCACTAGCACGTGATTAGTTCGAGATTTGAGGTATTTAATCTTGAGAATGCCAGTAACGACCTACGAGAAATCGATACTTCTATACTTGGAAATCAGTTTTAAAGACATTCTAGTCCAGTTATTTCTCCCACCTTATTTGAACACCAACTTAATCAGCATCGATGCCAATTAAGTTCAAACAATTAGCTTCGTTAAGTTCGCCACAGACCATGCATTGCATATTTCAACTTGCTTGTATTAGTCACGTCTACAATAGCTGAAATTATATCGGTGTTGTTTTTTTAACATCCTGTATATACGTTGGTTGGTTGGGAATGTATGACAAGTCATGTACAGTGCAAGGTCAGGCACTCTGTCATTATAAATACACTTCATTAGCCATCCTAAGAGGCAAGTTTAAATTTAAGGATCCTGTTATCTATTTGTTGAAAAAAAATTGATTTATACGGTTATTACTTATATAATGTAAATTAGACAATTCTCTTCGAATACATTAAGATAAAAGTTGTTACATTAAACGCGGAGAGTTTTTCTTTCTCGTAGTCATACAGACTGTGGCATTTTCAACTCGCTTTTAAACATTTTGCTATCGCTTCAGCTGTATGCATAACTAAATATGTGCCTAATTAAAGCATTTTTGGCAAACATATCCCCCCCCTCGAGGAGTGCAATTAGATAGAGGAATAGGAAGCTGTAGAAGAGTGGGTAGGAAAAGTGACTTGAATACATAAGACTACTTCTCGTGCTTATGCTTTTAAAATGTTTGTCTTATTTCAGCCTGCTGTAACCCTCTTGTACAGCCAAATCTGTAATAAAACATTTGTGTAAATGTTTATCTTGATTAACATCGTCCGTCCGTAGTGCTGGCAGACTGTATAAAGCCTGGAGGTTTTTGCTGCGTGCCCATCCGTAAAGGGTTTTACCGCAGATAGGTTCTGTTAGGGATTTGTCGGATGGTATGGGGCTATTTAGTTATGCATTTTGATTATGAGATAACATTTGTTCCTCGGGATGTAAGGAAGGGATGCAAAATCTCATGCACCCTGATGTTTTGTTTTAAAAATTATTTAATTTTGTTTGAAATTTTGATGCCAAAGAGCTTGGAAGGATTATGTGGAGCTCAGTTTTAAGCTGCTGTTAGGTTTAGCTCCGTTGTTATCTCAGGTGCTCGCAAGCCATGCGGAGTACCCGGCGCTTTTGTTGCATTGGTACAGTAGCGTAAAATGTTAATACCCGACACCTAATTTCGCCCTCCACGTATGGAAGATCCGAGGCTTCGCGAAGCAACCTGGTAGAAAATTGATTAACGTTAGGATAGAAATAATATTTTATAGGCTGGCCCCATAGTTCACTCGGTAGAGCATCTGTCGGCCGTGCGAGGGGTCCCGGATTCGATTCCTGGCTAGGGGTTCCCAGAGTCTGGAAGTATGAATGAGACTGTGATTGTGTGCATCATCTAATGATTAAAAATCCAAAGTACCGGCAACCCAACGTCTACGAGTTAACACATCGCCAATAAGCTATATGTTTCAAAGGAGAACGGCCGCCGACAGGACTATTGCGGTTAAAGGCGGGGAACACAAAGGTTTTATAATTGTTTGTAGAAGAATATAACATACTAGAATGTGTTATTGTTTATTAGATCTTCTATGACTTCTAAATGCATTTTACACGAGAGTTGGTGGATTATTGTATACCAATGTTTGGAGATCATTGTTGATGTTAGAAGGAATAAGAAAAGGTTATACGTAGGCAATAATCTAGAACTGTTGCATAAACAATTGAATACCTTCATTTCCACGAGAGCATGTGTCCTAGGTAGTGAGGTACCAGTTTGTAACTGTTGTAAACACTCGCAAAGATTCATAGTGTTACAATGTGTGAGTTTTTTTAAATTAAAATTTACGTTCTCTTAAGTTGTCATATCGGACGATGAATGAAATCATTCTAAATGATTCCGAGGTCCATAGAGCTTAAAGTTATCAAACATTCTCTTTCAGGATAAGGTAAAAACTCCGAGGAAAAAAAAGACTTTAACCAGATAACTCATCCTGACGGAGTTTCGAACTCAGAACCTCTTGAACGTGACTACCTGCGTTACAGAGGTCAAAACGAGTGGTCGTAAATATCAGTTGATGTATCCATTACAGAGTAGAGGGATAGGAATTGGAGGTTTTTAGTGAAAATTTAAAGACTCACATTCATATTTCCAGAACTTTAGGGAGGCTAGAGAAGAGTTAACATCCCCTAGCCGGGAACCGAAATCGGGACCCCTGTTCCAAATCCTTCATCTTATGAACTGGCTCAGCATGTTCTTTATGTGGCTCTTAAAGCTGAAGTCGACAGGATTCAGGTCAGGTGAATATGCAGTTGCCCTCGGCCGATCCATCTTCCAGCTTCAGATAAAGACTCAGGTGGATGGTTGACACTTCATTGTTAGCTTATCAGCAAAGATGAAATGGAAGAAGTGGCTTTATATCGTACAGGCAGAACATTTTAATTTAAAAGAATACTTGCCATCTTCCAAGGATGTTTAATGTTCCATATATCTATGAAATCATCTACGTTCTGAATGACAAAAGCTAACGACAGTAGCTAAGCATTAGGAATAACTTGATACACAACAGAATTATTTAGAATTACTTATTTGGGTGATTTATGTTCGAAAAAGTTTACTAATGCAACTTAAGTTTTGCGCATGTGAACATATTGAAGAATTCCTTGCATCCATCGGAGCAGTGGAGCCAACATTCATGTTGTCACTAAGTTACACCAAGTATATGATTATGTGGACCCTCATCGAATAGTAACTGAAGACAAACCTTTATCATTGAGGCAAACGGACTGGGTCATTTCTAAAAGTTTAATCTGCAAGAATATCTCCAAGAAAGCACGTTAGGACTTAAAGTTACCGTTGCCCATTCCTCCCAAAGGATAACACACAATTGGTGTGCAGATGTATGTGGATTTTCATTAGTTGGCTATGGTTCTTGCAAATGAAGTATATGTGGGATGTTATGCGAGAAGCAATTTTTTTTTAAATTTATTTACTTACGTCCTCCAACGTTAAGTCATCGGACGATGAATGAAATGGGTGAAGTGATGCTCAAATGGGTCCAAACTTCATAGAGCTTAGAGTTGCCAGACATTCATCTTTCAGATTAAGGGAAACCCCCTGAGAAAACCTTATCCACATAACTCACCGTGACTAAGATTCCAACTCGGGACCTCTTGAACGTAAGGCAGACACACTATCACCTACGCTACAGAGGTGGGCAGTATTCTGATGTTTCAGTCAAGTTGCACATGCGCATTAGAGAACCTCGCAATACGTGTTCAAAAATATCTCCATAAAGCGCAATATAAAACTTCTGAAACGGGAAACTAAAGAGTAGCAAATGAAAATGACGCAGAATGCAACTGTAAGCAAGCCATATCCGTCGTTACAGTTTGCTGTGATGCCTCGTGTAAGGACGCCTTAAAACAAACGAAGGCTGCTGAAAGAAGAGGTGGAGAAACTGTTGCCTCGCGCTATTTTCAGGAGGTATGTGGAAGTTAGGAAAACATGCAAACTGCCTTGGAAGTGCGCACTCCTCTTGTGTGAATTAACGTCCCAACACGCTCTCATTCGCTCAAGAGGGAAGCATTCATTTTGGCGATTTAACGCTGCGGATTGTCGGACAGTTACGAGAGAGGAAATGGGCTACGTGTTCTAACTTTTTTAGCGTGCAATTTGCATGCACAGCAGCATTGTTATTAGCATTCGAGAAAAGAAGTACATATAAAACTACCATTACGTAAATAAAAAAAGAAGCATTTGCTGAGATGAGCATCGCCAGAGAACAATCGAAGCTATCTCTCTGCGAATGAGAGTAGATCGATTTTAGCATCTCTCCTTTAAATTTATTGGGAGAAATCGGTTTACATAGAATACGAAAAATAGTGATTTTATAATATTTAGATATATTAATATAAGTTGCATTTAAATTCTGCCTGCTTGCAGTTATGATCATATTCATTTTAAGTTTAAAATGTTATCGCCATTTTCAGCTGAAATAAGTAATGGATTTACTGTATTGTGTAATTCCCGAAATACCTATAAGAAAATACGTAATAAAACCTTTCGATAAGTACCTTTTTCAATTAATTATAGAGATTGAAGGCTTAGGGTTTTTAGGAATATTTGTTTAGAGAAATCATACGTGTGTACACCTCAGACATGTTTATTACGAGCTAGGTGTAACTTTCTTCTCTAACTTGCTGCTTTGTTATTTAAGATCATGATAACAGATCCCTGTTCTGTGCCCGAAAAGCAGGATTTTTATGAAAGAACTGGACGGTTTGTTTTTGTTAGCGTAATTACGTTGAAGGTAGGATCAAAGTGAATTCTTTGTAAGCATCCCTTCTTTCGCTTTGATTTATTGCAGTGTAAGTGAACCTATATGTTCCAAAGCAGAATAACTTACATTTAAACAGTTGGTCAATGACCACCTGTCACAGGAATAAAGAGAGTCTACAGTACAAACTTTACTTAAGTAAGCTTTCCTGTTTTATAGAAAAGAGAGACTGTTCGCTTATTTCTTAGGCTGTTGCGATCCTGCACATGCTTTTTATTGAACAGTATTGCATTCTGTATATTAAATGGATAACTGCTAGAAAAAACACGTGTTTCAGACAAACGACTGAGGGTCAGCTCAATGAAGAGTTTGAAACATACAACAATATGAACAATGTTAGCAAATGCTTTAATGTATCAACGGGGAGCCAGAACGGCATTCTGGGGTGAAATTTTACAAAATGAGTTATTGCCATAATAATCTTCCCTGATGTTTGTAGAAGCGCATAACCATATTTATTTTGCTGTCCCATAGTTTTGAAACTTCTAAATAGACTCATTTTGAAAAGGCTGCACCATGTGCCACGCCCCCTATTAGGCATTTGTAACTATTCTGTCCTTGGTTGTAACCTTATTGAAGAGCACACCCTTATTAGGAAAGGAAGTCTTTGTTTTTTCTATTAATATTAATCTTTGTATCTGATGTTAATTCTTCCATGTTTTGTTTAGTATGTTTTGAATTATTAGTGCTGTTTTCAAGAAGGGAAGAAGCAATAAGTTTGGTGTAAGAAATGGGCATGAGAACCAGTATAAACAGTCTAAGTAATCCCGATTACATAATAAGAGTTACAACCCCTAAAATGGAAAAAGTGTGGTAACATATGACAATATATTGACTTCGTCAAACCCAACCTCAAACATTGGCGATGAATGTGAAGTGAAAATTGGTTCTTCAAGGAAAAAATGATTTCTTCATTATGTAATGCCAGTGATGACAATTTAACTAAAGTAAATAATGATATTAGATCAACAAGTTTTCAGTTAATAGATATAGAAACTTTGTACCGTGTAAACTTTGTGAAAATGAAAAATGTTTATATCAGAGGTGTAACGATATGTTTTAGTTAGAACTTTTTATATGAATATTGTTTTCTGATATGACTTAGTAGGCCATGTAATACCAATATTAAAAACAAATATATGTGTAATTTTGTGATTGGCCGTAGTAATAATTGTATTACGTAATGCGGTGACGTAGCAGTACATCGGCCAATCACAAAATTAATAGAGGAGTAACGATAGTTACGGAAAAATCAATAATCTTGAGATAGATATATGTTCTTCAGTCTTGTTTCATTGACGAAGAAAAATGTTGCGGTGAATATAATTGTAAAGGAAAGTTAATAACATTCAAAAAGAGTTATTCGGTGTTCGTAATAGAAACGAGTGAATTGTAATTCATATTATACAATTAAATAATATTTTACGAAATCAGAGTCATATATAAATTTTATTTCCGTCAGCAAAAAAAAATCCACACCTGAGAAAAGATCTCATTACTCTTATTTAATCAAATCTCGATCTGGATCTTCCAAACAGTCGGCGTGCTTCCTATCTGCTGCGTGTGGAGAATCATTTTCGCCACAGAGGACACCAAGAAAAGAAATGGATTGTTAGCTACATTATCACTCAGTTGCCGAAAGTGTAATAAAGAATAAATATTTGAAACATCCAGAACCATTGAAAGTGGTACAGAAGTAAATGTAAGGTTTGCTAATGGCTTGAGAGGCATTGGCAAGGGAATTGAGGCACCAAATTTAACAAAATAATTAATAATGCCACAGACCAAGTGACCATGGAGTCTAGAATGAACAGAAGGAGTGAAAAACGAAAGAGGGGAGATGTTGATGATGAAAAAGATGCAGAATATGGATCTGGGAAAATTCTGAGGTATGGTTCCAACATAGCAAAACTTTAATGCTGTTTTTCTCTGTTTTATTTTTTTTAAACGTTTGGGTGCGCTCATCTATAAAACTACTGCAGCTACAAGTCTACATTTTTTTCTGGAATTAAAGCAATACTTAAACTGTTTTTTAAAGGTACTTGTAGAAAAATATGTGAAAATTTGAATTTAAAAAAAATCTTGAATATTTTTAGAAGTAAATTCAAGACATTGATTTAAAAAATCACCTATCCTTTATTAAAACTCCAAAATAATATCTATCATATTTAATGAATTGTGAAAGTATTCTAGCATATCAAGTAAAAGTTTCAAATTGATGCGTTCAGTGGTTCTTGAGCTAAGCGCACCAGATATTGGTGAGATAGGGTGTTTCGGCTCCCCTTAATCGAGTCCAGGATCTTACAAAAGTTGAGTTTACTAGGAAGTAGAACTTTGTGTCTGACTGCAACAGAACTGACATACGTTATCATGCAGGATATTTCACGATCTCTCTCTCTTGTAGACATTAGTTAGGAATCAAGTGCAGGATTGTTGCATGGGCGACGAAGCGAGGCACAAAAATCTGATGGTGCACTCGCATGGTTTTCTCTACCCTTGCAGGAACTTCATCTTAATCGAGATAAACAATTAAAGAAATTGTCTTATTGCAAATTTCCTGGTAGTTACTAGTGAATAAGGGGATATAATAAATAGAGCTCGGATTTTTGCATATTTTCATTTTTTATTCCTTGATAGTTCAACGTATGTATGTATGTAAGTAAATTATATTCCGCATTGTAACTAGCTTATTACGGAAGTTTTATGTTGCATATAAATGCATATTTAAGGGATTAGTGCATTTTACTTTTTCAGCGATGATTCGTACACATATTTTACTCCGATACTTTAAGAAGAGAAGGATACGATAACATTTCTCTTTTACTGCCCTGTTGGAGTAGGACTTAGGTATCATGTTTCTAAATCCATAAAAATTCGCCAAAAATGAGAACGTAACTACCAACAATTAGCACTTCCTTATATACAAATATGCCGCCCGCCTCGGTAGCGTGGTGGTAGCATGTCTGCCTCACGTTCAAGAGGTCCCGAGTTCGAATCTCGGTCAGGGTTAGTTACCTGGATAAGGTTTTTTCCGGGTTTTTCCCTTCCGGGTAACTCTAAGCTCCATGGAACCTGGACTCATTTGAGCACCATTTCACCCAATTCATTCACCGTCCGATATAACTTAACGTTGGGGCGGACGTAAATTACCAATATATATATATATATATATATATACACATATACATACATACATACAAATATGCCGTTCAACAATTGAAAGGTTGGCCTCATGGCTCAGTTGGTATAGCATTGCCTGCCGTGCTAGGGGTCCCGGGTTCGATTCCCGGCGGTGGGGATTTTTCTCCGACCAAGATAATTCATCTTCCCCAGAGTCTGGAAGTAGGAATGAGAGTGCTAATGTGTACGTGACCTAATGATTAAAAGCCAACGAATACGAGTTAAGACCTTCGATATGTCCCAAAAAGGAGGCCGCCTACATCACCATAGCGCTCAACAATCATGCCGATAAATCTTTCAAGCTCGGTGCGGTCGTTGCATCCTAAAACTTGATACGATTCGCCCGCCTCGGTAGCGTGGTGTTAGCATGTCTGCCTTACGTTCAAGAGGATAAGGTTTTTACCCGGAGTTTTCCCTTATCCTGAAAGACGAATATCGGGTAACTCTAAGCTCCATGTGCCTTGGGCCCATTTGAGCAGCATTTCACCCATTCCATTCATCATCCGATATGACTTAAAAAGTTAAAAGACGTAAATTAAAAAAAAAAAAAAAAAACTTGATACTGTTTGTATTAATATTGCAAACGAAGCCATATGCCACAACGATAACATCTCCAGGAATTAAAAAGTGTTATTTTTACTTAATGTAAAACTTCAACCTGTACTAATGTGCTGCTAATCGTAATTTCTGAAGTGTGAGCACTAGGAAAGAGAATGTTACATTGGCGAAGGAGTAGAGCAGTAAAGCTGATTTGATTTGGTGGGAATTGAATAATGGATTGCTGGAAATCTTACTCTTAACAACAGATGGAAAAATAGTACTGTACAAATGTGTTACAAGTTTAAGTTTTATTATTGTATTTTCATGAAGCTTATCAGCCCCCTGTCGTATATGACCATACTCGGTGAAAATGTAAGCGTAAACACATCGGCAGCTTATTTTATGTATGCCATTCAAATGTGCACAGACTTCTTCAATCTCTCTAGTTGTACCACTATCGTGGCATTAGGAGATTCTGTATCTAATGTTTTAGTTGGCGGGTGAGGAACAGGAACTCAGCATCAGATAGAGAAACCAGGATGAGTGATCATCTCGATGCTTGGTGTGATAGTGAGAGGACGGAATGAAGGCGAAAAAATGGTTGAACGGAAGGATAATAGTGGAGCAATTGGTGGGATGATGGCGGAGGAAACTGGAGATATCGGAGAAAACCGAAAACCCGCCCCTGCGCTGAGTTGTCCACCATAAATTTCACATGCGGTCGCCTAGGATCGAAACCGGGCCGCCTTGGTGAGAGTCAAGTCCTCGGCCACGGCGCGGCCACAGGTGGATAAACGCTGCAGTAAAATCTAGCTCTTTGTGACATGTCACATAGGTCCCAATTTCCGGAGCATCAGGTTGGGCGCATACCCGTCAAAATCAAGCGGATCTTTATATATATCATACTGTACACCTCACTGCTATACTCTATTTACTTGCACCGTTATAAAACGTCATCTGCATTGGTGATTTTTTTTCTATTACACGGAAGTACTTTTCTATTTACAAAGGAAATAGACATTCTGCAAGTGCAACATATCCCTGACGATTTCTTTGTTCCTCTGAGCATTCGAATGTTTAACCATAAAATTTTATTTCAAACAGTACTATTCAATAAATTACCAGAGTGGCGGTAGCCCCAAATGTCACATTTTCTAGAGTCTAATCTCGATTGGAAAAGTTACCTGGGTAAGGTTTCTCCCTCCGGAATTTTCCCTACGACGATAAATGCCAACTCAAAGTTGTGTGGTCTCCGGGTCACTGGAGTTCCTTTTCCACGTGCTTTATACAGTCTGATATGTATTGGTTACTTTCAAACCAATATAAGCAGGGACAATCTTAGAGATGGCGTAATGGCTGTATTATGTAAAGGTTTATAATAATGCATCATGGTTCTTGACTTAACTAACCTATTTCATATTTCTTGTTTGCGAAGCTTAATCGTGATAACACATTTTATGTTCGTGCCTCTCATAATGGATGTACTGTCGTGAACAGAAAGAGTTAGCACAATGCTTAAGAATTTCCTGGATGAAAATGAGTTATAGGAAGCCCCTTTTTTTTGGAAATATCAATGTGTTGTTCAGGTGATCTATGCTATCCTTGTTCGTGCTGGGATATGGAAGGGACTGGAAAATTAAAAGAGAGCTAGCACCAGTACAATTGGATATTTCCACTTTGATGAGCAGAGGTCGAGCTATTGGTCTAGAGAGGAGCAATAGAAAATTCACAGTCCCTGGAGAGAAGCAAGGAATGCCTGAGCAGAACAACAAATATTTGCGTATGTCGGTCCCGGGCAACGGGCTTCATTATTTCCGTCTCTGCGTGTAAGTGTGTGGATGCTGGTATGTGTCTGCCGGTATAGATTTTTTTCCCCTCGCAGTGAAAATGAGGGGACGGGGTTTGCGGGCGATGTAGGGTAGGGTTGGGGTGGAGGGGGTGGTTGGAGTTTGGACCTAAAGTGCTGTCAAGTGTACACACATTTGTATCGACCAGGATAAAAAAGCGAGCGGTGTGTATGTACAGTTGAGAGCAAAATTTTAACAAATCCTCAGCGGTTTGAAGCCTTGTACACGCTGAAACAAGTGCGGGGGGATGAGGCGAAATGTTGGGGGGTAGACTCTTTGCAACGACTTTGTGTTTGCTGGATTCGGATGTAAAACAGGGCAACAAATTCACTGTTTTTGTGCAGGGTTTGCAACAGCAGCGACAATGGTTGCCATAGTGATAATATCCAAAATGGGCCTCAGATAGGTCACGTAATAAGTATTATGTGGGAAGCCTCGAATTATAAGTAGTACTTTTCTGCTTGAACGATTTCTTTTAGTGAAGCCCTTAAGAGTGCAGCACAAATCATAAGTAATCAACAAAGTAATGGTATGCACCTAAATGTCTTAAATCAAATCATATACGTATTGTATTCACAGTTGGATCCTTAAAATTAGGTTTATTGCAGCATATAAAGTAAAATAAAGGCTGTATTTCTTCATGCATATTAAGTACTATGTGTAAGCCTTGCAGATAATAAGTGTGAAGGTAGTTTGTACTTAAACCGAATAGGAACTTGAGTTGTTTTCGGAAATCGGACCAAAACACGTTGCAGCTCTAAAAATGATTTTCCGCCGATCTTTGTGTATCAATACCCTCTTTGTGCATTTAACTAAACCTAACACACCGAAGTGGATTCATAGTGATATCTTGTCCTGAAAAGCTTAAAGCCATTTTAAGAGAGGTGTTTTTGAGGGTGGGGTCGTGGAGGGGATGCACCATCTCACAAAGGGACGATTGTGTACGCCCAGGAGTGAAATAAGCATTTGTATAATAGAATACCGCAGTCATCTCAAAGAGACAGTTTACGCTTTATGATAGGGCACAGCTTCGTGAGTTTGTTGTAAGGCTTCTTCAATTTGTATGTGGCAGCGTAATCGACCATCGAAGTAGAGCCTCAGGTAACTTACTGCTCTTGTCAGACGGTATCCAGCACACTGCTGTGTTTAGTGTGACAGCAGGTGGGTCAATAGGTTGGAGGTTTGTATCGTGTTTTGGGATTTAGTTTGGCGTATCATTTAAGCGACTAGTACAGAAAAATCTGAAGGGATGTTGTAATGACCCACAAATTACAATATTATTTTTCGAACAGCTTTGTTTTTAAAATAATCTTTTATGGATTCAAGAAACATTTTAGTAATAGCTGTTTTTTACTGAGCAGACACATGTACAGGAAATATGGCACATATCTACATAGTGGGGTTATAAAGTACTTTGTAAGGAAGGGCATAGAGAGTAACAAAAATCCATACAGATAACTGAACAATCTTTTCGATCATTACCAAGGGGACCACGGAGTTTAATCGTGACCATGAATATTTGGAAGAGGTCGCATGCATCGAAGGATCGAAAATATAGACATTGTTCTGCATGATCGCAGGGTAGAGATATCGAAATTGTCCAAGCTCTGAACATTTCAGGGGAAACGCGTGTTTTCGGCTTTGAGAGAAGAGTTGAACATGGAAAAAATGATCTGAAAGATGGATGCCGCGACTGCTGACTTCGGATCAAAAGCGAATCACTGTGCAAATGTTCTATCGAAATGTGGCTCGTATCCCAGAGCGTTGTTATGCAACAGATGATGAGACGTTGGTCCACTGCCTCACTTCAGAAATGAAATAGATTTGTAAGCAATGAATCGTCCAGGATTCTCCACCATCGAAGGTGAAGTGTGAAAACTGCTAGGGAGAAGCAACTGCGGAAATACACGAGAGAAGACCAGGTTTGGCATTCAGTAAAGTCGTCTTCCATTAGGATAACGCTTATCCTCACACGCGTTGTTGTAATGGCGAAAATCAACCATGATTTGCTGCAACATCCATTTTGTTCCTGGAATTAGTTCCTTCAGAAGTCATTCTGTTTTCCAAATTGAGAAAGTTCCTAAGATATTCTCGGCCGATGAAGAATTTTATACAAATTCAGCTCATCCTATACATTGCTTTTGCGAGGTCAAGATATAGGGCTAGAATGCTTTCGGATCCTCGATGAAAATATTTAGCAAGTGCAGTACCTGACTGTTCTTTATTTTTATTGAAAATCATATCAGACTGAGTAAAAGTGGAAAGGAGCCAGAGATGATAAAACTTGGACCTACCTGACATTTATCCTCTTTAAGTTAAGGGAAACATCCAGGGGGGAAACCTTTCCCAGGTGACTTTACAATCGATATTAGAATTAGGGCTCTCTAGAAAATACGACAGATGCGCTATCTCCAGTCCGTGAAGAAGAGTGGCTGGCAATTCGTTGAATTAAAGTGTTTGAAATCAAATTGAGATAACAAAGAAATTGCTGGTGGTATGTTGCAGGGTGTTAGGAAGATTAAGAGGGGGCTTATTGGCTTTTGTTGGTAGAAAAATACCCACTGGCCTATAATATGAGAATCACCTATGCAGATAATGCCATTGTATAAGGGGGCGACCAAAAAAGATCATCCCATCAAATATTCAGTATTACGAATGATCCATTTGATTTATGGTTGGTGTGAGTCCAAGCTGATGCTGCAGACATTGGGACGGATGTATGGCGTCATAAAAGTTTTACTATAGTCTTTATAGATATTTAAATAATAAATGTTTGGCAGTTGTATCAGTTTGTGTAGAGCTAACCAGAATTAGCAGTTATCCACATAGCTGTAAAATGTTCTTGAGATCCGGTCTAAGTGTGACTTCGAACCGAACTATAATAAAGCTACATGAATCTACATAAGCGGATGAAATGAATAATAAATTAAGTGCAACCGCTTACAGGATCGGATCGGATCTTATGCAGGACTTCACATTTGTCAGTTACCACGAAGCAAGTTCGGCCGATTGCTAGCAGCAATGGTGGTACTTACGTGACAATTTTGGTTGTTCAGCGCGTAATAGGAGAGTTTCCTGACACATGCTCTAGCACGCGATAGTTCAAGAAAGCTCCAATCATATGCGGGTGACTTCCCGTTTTAGATTATAACTTACGTCCAATTAGATGAACGTCCATTTAAATTAGATGGTTATCATCGTTGTAGTTGACACATTAAGAGAGTTTGAATTTGAGACAGTGTTTCTAGATATCAACGAATATGTTCTTGAAATTAACGTAAGACAAGTGGCCATTGAAGCTGAAACTACAAGTTTCCGATAGAAGAATGTAAGAAAGGGATGATAAAACCATATAAATTATTAATAAGCATTTGGGAATATATGATATAAAAAATAAAGTCAAAGGAATATTGTAATAGGAATAACGTGTAAATGAAATAAATATAGGGGAAAAGTTGCCTTAAGTTACAACGGGCAGACGAGGCCGGATACGTAAACAATAGGACAATAGAGGCCCAAAATTCCTCCACCAGCACGGAGCCATAGACAATAACGAGGTTTAGGAAAAATATGTAGAGGCAGGATGCTGTACCGTTATGACGCCAAGGGGTCATACTACTCTAGGGGGTGGACCCGTGACTGCTGCACAGTTGAAGGTGAATGGAAATGACCAATAAGGTAAAATAGTAGAAATAAACTCCCTCAATAAAACGTAACGTAAACCACGTGATAGGCCTGAAATAGAGAATAGAAAAGGGGTGCAGATAGACAAACAAATCTAGGAAGAAGCCGAGAGTAGGGTGAAGTGAGAAGCGTCGGTTGGTTACAATTAAAGGGAGAAGACGCGTTAGTTTATTATCTGATGGTGAGGTATTAATGGAGTTAGATTTCAAACGTGGTGGGATTAAATATTCTCAAACAGACAAGGCGACGCAACGAATATGATAGCAAGTGAGGAAAGCAGAGCAATCCGACAAGTTAGATCTGTGGGAATAAACAATCCACAGAAAATTGAAGCAGGACCTTTCCTTGACTGGTGATAACTGTGGAACCTGAGAGAGTACTCCTGCTTACCGACGCGCAATCCTTAAACATCCTGCCATACCACACCAAAAGACCTCCCCAAGAGAAATCCCACACCACCATCCAGCTTTATTACCAGCTCTGGTAACTTGGAACGCAGGAGAATTTAGAGAAAGAGTTGGGCCATATCTACTTATATGAGACTATCGCTTTCAAGCACACTTAAAAATCCGTCTGAGATGGGTTGCAAATCGAAACCTTACGATCAGTAGATCAGCGCCTGATCAACTGCCACCCAAACCGTTACCTATTCTGGTGACCGTCTACTCTGACCATGAATATTTTTCGTGGTATTTTTCTGGTTGGTTATCTAAGGTGGTGTCTTTACCATGGATGTTCTCCCACTTCATCTTCCTCTTTCATTTCACAAGAGCTCTATCGGTCAATGACAAGAAGATGGCGCAGAGATTTGCGATTTGGAATTGTCGACTCTTAAAGGGTGGCCGTTCCGTTTCTTGAATGTGCTTTTCTGTTGCCGAGCCACCCTTTAGTGATTTGGGTGTGTCTGTGTGAGATCTCCCAGCCTGGTGGTCAAGTCTGTAAATGTTAGCGTGTGTTCTTCGTTGTACACTGTTCATACGTCTCCTGCGGTTTCATCCGTTCCTCCCAGGGACGTATACACAAAAGATCCTATTGTAGGTCGAGATGTTACACCTATTGCATCCTATCCAAACACATTGAGACAAGTGGCGCCGTGGTAATCGGATGCAAACTAACCAAGCACATTGAAGGTTTCTCCACGGCCGCTAATTGAATGCTGTATTGAATAATTTAATCCGCGAATTTTTCTGTCATCCGTCATCCATTCTAGGTATGTTATGGAGCTTTGCTTGCTACTCGACCGGCTGTAAGTGCTTGAGGTTGTAAATAGTACGAAAAGGAGCGTAATCCTTTTGCAAACGCATTTTTTAGCACATGGGGATCGAAATTTGTAATATTTATGCTATTATAAATCTGGATGACACGAAATCGGAAGCTGCTGACGCTTTAACTTAACATTTGTCATTGACTTGTGAAATTAAATGAAGAGGTTGTTACAAAACATTATTTAGTTGAGTAGTGTCATGTGGCGGTAATACGAAGTCATGGGTAACTACGAAAAAATTAATCCTGCCATCTAGGGAGCATACAAGGGAGCTGCTGAATTTAGGTGGTTTGTTCCGTGTTATGAGTGCTTTTAAGATCGGCTTCTGGATAAATAAGTAAGGGTTGCCGCGATATTATAAAAAATAGGAGTTATCGGTTTTCATAAAATCCTTGGAACTTAATTTAGATTAAGGTTGTAATTTTAGGTTGTAATAGAGAGGGAATCTTGTTACGAAGTTGATCGATCTGAGAGGATGCAGAGGGCTAGACATTGATGTTGAATATTGTTGCGTGTATAGGCTGAGCAAGATCTGGAATTTACTATAATCATTATTATGTAACATTTATTTCCGGTGTCTTGAGTTTGGGCAAAGCTGTTAGCTGATTAAGCTTAAATTCTGCTGACTGGCAAAACATGTACTTTGGACTGGTGAATCATACATCCTGCTGGTCAAGGGAAATAATGCACAAGTGGACTGTAACAGGCCTCAACTTATTCTCTACGTTGTAAACAATGAATCGCACATCCTGCTGATCAAGGGAAATAATACTTAGGTGGTCAGTAACAGGTCCAAACATGTTCTCAATTATGTAAACAATGATTGCACAATATGGTGCAATAGTTGGGAGGAAATTAACAGTTCGCGTGGGAATCGCTGGGTTGGCTTTTGGGCGGGACCCCTATTTGAGCTTGGTTGATTTAGCACCCGAGAGGACTTGACAGATAGATTCGAGAGAGGACTTGCTGATGGTCTCCATAAAACATTAACAAGAGTTTATTTTAAAGTGCTACTACGAGTAAGATCGCGAGCAGGGTGCACCGGCCCATACATCTCTTGCCAGTTGCACAAGGTTCAGGCATACAAACAACGCATCTCTAAAGGTATAGTTGCATTATGTTATTATGTATTTAAATGTTACCAAAGCGCCCCTGATCTCATCCAGATCCAGGGAGTGCCCTGTAGAAACGCTAGGCATCTCTGAAATACAGTTACTAAGTTCATTTTGAATTAGATGTTTCTTCCGCTCTACCTTATCCATAGCTACGCTCCCAGTTACATGCGGTTAAAGGTTAAAACCCCTTATCTTTTAAACCCCTACAACACCTGGTAGTTTTGTCATGTAGCATATGATCTCGGCACCGGGTTCCAAACCCTGTACCTTTGCACCTCTCGCAATTCTTATCAACCCCCCAAAACCGTCAGGTAACAATTTTAATACTAGTAGTATTATCGTACTACTCGAATGGCTATATCCATGGCGGTGTCAAAGGACGCGATAAGATCCAGATATTCAGTTACTCAGACATAAGATGTGTTGGTCCGTTCGCTATGGAGTAAGCAATGTTGTTGCGTTTTCTCCAAGTTATGTCCGCATTGCAAGTATTGACGTTTATTTCTTAGAATATTTACCAAGTGAATAATAAGATTAGCAAATATCTTAAGTGCAACTGACAATGCTAATAATACCAAACTACATTTTCTACCTACATTACGCTGTTCCTTCGCCTTCCACGCTGTCACTGCCACTTACACTCACGTGTATAACAAACGAAGCATTGTCGTGTGAAATATCCCGCAGTTGAAATTTTCGCTCTTGTTGCACGGTGTGTTGAACACATCTTTCCCAAACACTCGAATGTATATTTGGTAAAGTCGCGCTGCTGGAACGGTTTCTATGGATTTATCTTTGTTAACAGAAACCTCTCAGATAACGCACTGATTGTTCTTGTAAGAGTGAGCCCCTCGTTCGTGTGCTAATACCAATGAACGCATCACTTCAGCTAATGGAACTTGCAGGGATCACAAATGACGGATATTTACTCCACGAGGAATAATCTGTGCGTTATCTGAGAGGTATCTATTACCAAAGATAAATCCATGGTAACTGTTCGAGCAGCGCGACTATACGCATTCTCTCAACACTTAGTATACAAACTGTAATTTATAGAAGGGGCCACATTCCGCTTTCTTACGGCATGTTTAAGGCGTGCTCATATCAGCTCAATATAATTGAGACAGCAGTGATATGGTGGTAGCCTGAGAACTTCATGACCATGGTTTTTTGCCATTTCGTCTATTACTTATACTTTCTATATATTTGCTTTTCAAATTTTCTCCAAAAGCATGGCTTTTATAGGAACTGGACTGGGTAATTCTAAATTATGTTCCAATATGAATTAAATCATTCTTTCCTTTCTGCTAGACATGGTGGGAATTTAAACGACGCGAAGTTTATTTATGATTAGTATTGATATGTTTAAAATGAGAGTTTTGGTTTTGAGTTGGTATGAGTTATAGGTGGCCATGACCGAATAAAGTATGTCGCAAACAGTGAAGATGAATGTTAATATCCAATCTAGATAAATGGTAAATATGAATTAAATATTTAAAAATATAAAAGAAAATTGTTTTTAGGATTTTATATTTGGAAAATTAGATTATTATAAAATTCAAAATTAATGTATTGGCCACAGGAATAAGTGATGTAGACTATAATAATTAGTTACCATGGTAATAAGGAAAAAGTTAATAAGTGAAGAGGACAAGACAGCGTCTTTTGTGTCGTGATCGAAAAGCGAGCAGACGCGTGTGTTAACCATTGCATGAACTGTACTGATTATTCATCATCGATATAGCGCAACCTTATTTTCAGAAAACTAATGTACGAAAAGCGAAGAAATCGTGTGTTTGTAAAGACAACAGAAATCTAAGAAAATGATTGTATTAGGCTTGCAGTAATCAGAATTGTATGAGAATATGTATGATCATCGTAGACGTTGATAATTGCAGTGAGTTTAAATTAAAGAAAAACTTGCAGCCATTTTTATTTCCTTAACATTGAGTTACACAATCCCAGTATCCGAGACCACGATCAAGAGAAGATCTCATGCAAACCGGGGTTACAAATAGAACTTCGAGAACACCATCCCACAATGTTCCCATCTGAACCAAGCTTCAAATATTTCGGCATTCATCTCGTAATGAGAATCGGCCATGGATCCCGAATATTTTTAGAGGAGAAATATAAGCAGCACTCGATCCAATCCTGGCTACTCCCTGCGTGCAGGATCATTTTTTTTCCACGTGACACGGGGTCGGAAATAGCAAGAGCAACTGCCGTCATCCCAACCTTTTCTTACATCATGGTTATCGTACCAAGACTCATCTAAATAAATTATACAATCCCTTCATGCCTTAAATAGTTTAACCTGCTCAAGTACTTGTATATCCATGCCACAATCCTTGCTGATTCCATAATCACACGCCTCTTATTTAACGTGCAAAATCGGAAACATAACTTCACTTACAACTAAGTGCATCCTTTTTGTAAGAAACATCGCACACGGTTTGAAGTTCATGCAGCAATTCTAAAACTGTTGGTGATTGCCCTTTTTATAAAATCAATACACCTCTCTACGAACTATGTCACAGGTGAAATTATCAACTTTGGTTTCCTGTTGCCCTTTTTTTGGCGTAATAGGAAGTCTCCTCGCAACTTTACGAACAGCATGTATGCTTAAGCAACACGCTTTAGCAGTTTCAGTAATAGGTCCCTTTTCTACTTTATTTGCTTCTATATACTTATAGATAGACCGCAAACAGAATGCAGTCGGTGTGCGCATGCGCGAGGAGAGCCTTCTCCCCTTCTCGCCATCCAAGCATCACGTGACTCCCACCCATCCCTTCCTGCATGCGACAGAGCGCAAACCACACGAAATGAGTGTATTTTAATACTGTTTTGATTTTCAAAGTGAACAGAAAATAATTAGCTCGGACATGACCGACGTTCGGACATGGATCTCAACAAATAGAATCATAGTTTCTTTAAACCCTGAGGAACAACGCAGTCATTCGGCAGAAAATGCAAAGAGTGAATGTAACAGTGAATGCGAAAGCAAGTGAAACAGATGACCAGTGCAGCCCGCGCAATGAAGGAGAGGCAATCTAAGATGACAGTAGAGGGGGTAAAGATAGACGGACTCCAGTGTTGGTAATCCACGTCTCCAACTGCATTTTGTTCGCGGTCTAGCTATAGAAACATTACATATTAATTGTTGGGACTGTTTAGTAAGCGTTCCTAAAGGTGGCTTGCTTCCTTTTACTCTTGCTTCATTTGCTGACTAGCGACACCGGAAGTAGAAGCAACATTATTACTAGCACCACTAATATTATCACTACGAGATAAACTGGCTGGATTATTGACACTATTTCCACCATCAGAGCTTACTTACCAGTAGGGTAAACGGTGCAATAAGGATGCTACCTATTTCTTGACCCTATCCTCTCTTTACGTAATATAATTAATTTGGCTATGAAAACGTAAATTTGATAATTCTCTAAAGATATATTTAGATAATTGATCGTATCAAATAAACAAACTAGTCTGCAGTCATTTAAGGGCTGTATGAAACAGGGATTTAGTGTTATCGCAGCAGAATCTTCTAACGTGTGATCTCGATCAGTAAATGCGTTCCCGTTTTAGCTAGGGGCAAACTGCGCTACAACACAATCACAGTCAAGCGTTCTCTAAAGTTCAAAAGCAAATTTGCTGTGGAGTTGGGAAGCATAAGAGACGGATAACAGAACCAAGCACAAAAGCACACTGAAACGGTTTTTGCAAGCAAGGGGGGTATAATCAGCTAATGGTATGAACTTGTGTGTGTTTTACAGTTGTAACAGAATGTGATTACCCTCTCTAAAGCACTTATATTTGCTACACAAAGGCGGCGCACACAACACCCGCTTTTATTTCGCGTATTTGTAAAATAAAGCTTCAAATGCGCGTGTTTACTCTAGAGAAATTTAACAGGCCATGTTCATAAACTCTCTTAGCTCCACTTACGCTACAATGTTTCTCTCGCGGGTGCAGTAATCAGCTGTGTGCACAGCGCCCCAACATTCCTCTGGGAGTTTAGAATGCTGTATCCACTTATATGCACCTTCCTGATTAACACTAACCATCTTGATCACGCCCAGAGGACGAATTTGCTACAGCAAAAACTCGACCACCAAGCCTAATAGGCTAAACAAAGATGGACTGCACTTACAAAGCCAACAGGTCACGTCTATAATTCTCAGCGCCAATCCATGCTTATCACGTCCTTTATGTAAAATTTACCATAACGTTGACTGAAAAGAAACAGCCATAATATCTAAATAAAATCGATACAGCCTCGCCTCTTAGCTGAGGTCCCGGGTTTGATTCCCGGCTGACGTTGAGCATTTTTCTCCAGCCCAGATCACATTCACTGTCCTCCCCTGATTCTGGAAATATGGACGAGATCTGTGTAAAACCCAAAGAAAAACCACAAACGCAGTAATTGTGCACAAGTTAACGATATTAATCAAATAAAAAAAAAAGCTGATACCGATGTACACAAATATTGCGACATATTTTTTTGCAAAGTTTATCTAATTGTAAGTTTATAAAATTGCGATATTAGGAACATAACTTGTGGAAATGAAGCCATTCTTAGAATTCGTGCAACTCTTTGAAGTAGCAGTGACAACTGAACACGTGCGTACTTAGAGAAATTTGGACCACTCTTGAGTTTTACTCTCCTTTGACTTTACGTCGACTATCTTCCAAAATGGAACCTTGGAGTCCGGCCATCGCTATTCCGGTAAACTGAACAGCTGTGTACCACTTTCCCTTCTTTTTTAGTGTCATGTACAATAGGAACTCCGTTTATGTAAATTAAAATGTTTTCTTTAAAACACAGTTACATATCTACTTCCGTAAGGGCCACCCTTCACTGCATTCCCTTCCTAAAGAAATGTAAACCCGTGCGTTAACCGCCTATTAGTCTGTATAGTCAACGCGAGTGCAGTTGCTTCACAAAGGAAACTGAACCTACCGCCCACTAATGACCTCCACACTTCCACAATTTCTCCACACTTCAGAAATGGAACACTGTCTAGCAACCCTGATTTTCTGGAAATGACAGTCGCATGTTTACTCCACGTGGAGTCTTAGTTGCCAAAGTTCCAACTTCCAGTTGATCTGTTTCATTACGTGCAGAAATTCGTTGTGTGTCACGATGTGGAGACCGTGGGAGGGAAATGCAGTGGTAAATGCAAATGAAGTAGTAGATAACTTTCATTGAAGTGAAGATAATCAAAGTGAAGACAATAGTGTGAATGAATTGGAAAGTGTTGCTGGGCCGAGTTATGTTACTGGAGGAACCGAAAAAACAAAACAAAAAGTTATAACGGGAACTCTTTCTAAGCAAAGGCAAGCGCTTGTTCTGAACACATAAACATGTGCTGCAAAATAATCTTGGTAAGGGGCCATGCAATGAACCTGATGAATTCTGGGTATTCACAGAAATACAGTAAGACAAATTGTGACGAAAGGAATGCCAAAGACGAAGATCAAGTGTGAAAACAAAAGGAAACGTTTCATTAAAGTTTCGATACTTTCACATGCGATTTAATTCGCCGAAAAATTTATAGATTCTATGCAAAGGGGAGGGCGTCCACCTTAAATGAATTGGTTGCACATTTGCAAGAAATTTGTGATTTTCGTTATAGGCACTGCACTTTGCGCGGCCTTCTAAAGGAGCTGGGTTTCAATTACCGCACTTTTAATAGGATAAGAGTTATGGAATCCAGTAGAATTGTAGCTTGCCGATATATATATATATATATATATATGTCAAAACTAATGGAGTTTCGCAGTAACGGACATACGATAATTTATTTAGACGAAACCTCGTACGATACCCATGACATCGAGAAAGGTGGCAACCTTGCAGAAAGAACTGGGAGGAGGGCCGGTGTTGTAAAACGGTTATAAGGGTTCGTCAAAGGAGGTGGCCGAACTGCACACGCGTTAACTGAACAGGCTTTAAACTTCTCTTCCCGTAAGGGAAGGCTGCATTTGTTGAGTCCAATCTGGTGTCGATGTAATGTGGGTGACCAGTACATAGCCTGTCGGTCTGGGTTGGTTGGGTGCTGGCCAAAGTCGAGGGTTCAAATGCTGCCCACATCGAATTTTAAGTGCGTTTAAGTGTGTCTTCATACCATAACATTTACTGGCCTGTAGAATTCCAGGAGAGCAAAATTTTGGCATACCGGTGGCGTTGATGTGATCCTCGCAGCTGTTAAAAAAAAAAAAAAAAAAAAAAAAAAAAAAAAAAAAAAAAATCTATGTGGTCTGAAGCTTGATATGGCAGTGAGAAAGACAATAAAAATGAAGACGAAATGGATGAAGGGAAATGTATTGATGGAGCAGGCGGTAAAATTAATGGCGGGGGGGGGGGGGGGCCGGAAAACGGCGTAGTAAATTTTATTGGGCGTTTTGTTTTAAATTCTTTATAGCATTAAAAATTCTACACCGCGTTGCGGGGAATGTGTAGAAGGATATAAACTTGGTCGTTTTATGCAGCGTTTCTTGTTGAATAATCCTTCATGTAATTAAGTTCCCGGTTGTGAGGAAACGTTAGTTTAGATTCGTAATGTAATAATATTTTTTCAAGGTAAATATGGAATGCTATAGGATGGAGAAACATTAAAATAGCTGCAACTTGTTAACGCAAAGAATTACATGCAATGCATAAAATGCCCAAAGTCATCTCTAATTATGGTGTCAGGATTAGATTAAGAAAAGAACAAGTAAATCAGTCGGTTTTATTCTGCTAATGAAGATGGGCGTAAATTTAGTGAATGATAGCGAGAAACATATTTGCTTAGCATACAACCGTAATATGTTTTGATTTTTACGCACTTTTTTTTTAATTTGGTAGCAGAAAAGATAGGTTATGTATGGATAAAGTTATATTTTATCCTTTTTATCAAATACATATCAAAATCAACTAAAATGTTAAATTCAATTATGGTTAAATATGCCAAATGTGTGATTTCAATGACTGGACATTAAAAATCAATTCAGCGTAAAAGTTTTAGAGCAAGCTTAAATTATATAAAAAGAACCTCTCAGCAATATATTGTGGATTTCCCAGATACTTTGTGTGTGTGTGCGTGTGTGTGCGCGCGCACGCGTGTGTGCGTGCACGTGCGTGTGTGAGTGTATGTAGAATAAGCAATTGGTTGGAGGTCCACAGAGAAACTGCACACAATTTCTAGCCTTTCTGCTTCACCATATGGTCGGAATTGATGTTGATCCCTGAACGAAGACCTTCTTCTACATATGCAGCACAAACACTGTATAGTACTTACAAAGAAATGCGTTTTTTTTTTATTTACGTCCGCTAACGCTGTCATATCGGATGATGAATGGAATGGGTGAAATGATGCTCAAATGAGCCCAGGGTCCATAGAGCTTACAGTTACCCGACATTCCTCTTTCAGGATAAGGGAAATCCCGGATAAAACATTATCCAGGTAACTCACCCTGACCGAGATTCCAACTCGGAGCCTCTTGAACGTGAGGCAGACACAGTACCACCACGCTACCGAAGAAATGCGTAATAGAATCATTTCCACAAACGTCTATCTCGATTATCATGTATTAGATAGTGAGTAGCTTTTTTATTTTTAATTAAGGTCTTCCAGCGTTGTCTTTCCGACATTCATCTTTCAGGATAAGGGAAAAGCCCGAAAAAAAGCCTTATCCAGATCACTCACTCTGACTGAGATTAGAACTCGGGATCTATGAACGTGAGACAGACATGCTACCACTAGGCTACAGAGGCGGGCTAGGATAGTTTGTCGAAAAATCTGTGGAGAAAGTCGCGTGAATCCTGCACCAATTTTTTTCGTGTAGTCATACAATAGAACATTAGTTTTGGCTGGCCCCTTAGCTCAGTCGGTAGAGCACCTTTCTGCCGTGCTAGGGGTCCTTGGCGGTGGGGGTTAGGATTTTTCTACGACCAAGATAATTCCTCATCTTCCCCGGAGTCTGGAAGTATGAATGAGAGTGCGAATGTGTGAGTGATCTAATGATTAAAACGCAACAAATACGAGCTAACACCTTCGATATGTTCCAAAGGAGAACAGCCGCCGATATGACCATTGTAGTTAAAGGCGGGGTATAAATGTGTACGTGATCTAATGATTAAAACCCAACGAATACGAGCTAACACCTTCGATATGTTCCAAAGTAGAACGGCCGCCGATATGACCATTGCAGTTAAAGGCAGGGTATAAATGTATACGTGATTTAATGATTAAAACCCAACGAATACGAGTTATCACCTTCGATATGTTCCAAAGGAGAACGGCCGCCGATGACCATTGGAGTTAAAGGCGGGGTATAAATGTGTACGTGATCTAATGCTTAAAATCCAACGAATACGAGTTAACACCTTCGATATGTTCAAAAGGAGAACGGCCGCCGATAAGACCATTGGAGTTAAACGCGGGGTATAAATGTGTACGTGATCTAATGATTAAAACCCAACGAATACGAGTTAACACCTTCGATATGCTCCAGAGGAGAATGGCCGCCGGTATGACCAATATAGTTAAAGGCGGGATATAAATGTGTACGTGATCTAATGATTAAACCCCAACGAATACGAGTTATCACCTTCGATATGTTCCAAAGGAAAACGGCCACCGATATTATCATTGTAGTTAAAGGCGTGGTATAAATGGAATAATTAAAAAAAAACATGTTCAAAAAGCTGTCTGTTTTTAAAAATCTGACTATCGCTTTAGACTACTGTGCCTTTTAATTTCTCAAGGAAATATGTAAATGTGGTCGATAGAATAATATCTTTTCTAAGATTAATTTGTAAAAGAGTGAGTGGTGTGAGTCATGTGAAATTTCGTCTATTCCAACGTCTGTGAAAAGCTTGGTCTCTGTTCCTTCGCCAGCAGAACATGTGCTGAGCAAACAATACATATCTCTGCTGCGTTACTGACAGTGAACAAAAAGCATCATACCTTCCAGCCACAACGAACATTACTTGTCACAACGACTACAAATTGCGGAGTAATTGACAGATGGCAGTTATTCACATATAAGCAAAAACACTTCACCAGTCCATCAATTTTCAGAATTTCAATTATGATGTGGCTGAATAGCAAACTGGTGTCACATGCATCATCACGCTGTTCTCATAATTGCTGTAGAAATTGCAGAAGTAACTTCTGTAACCCAAACGTAGCCGTTGGAAACTTAAGCCATAAAAGATTGGCAAAGTTTTAACATTTCTGAAAAATCTTCCTTTGTGAGGGATTTTAATTGCACAGTACGAATGTAAATAGACAATTAGATGCAAATAGAACAACTGAAGTGGTAATTTTGTTGAAGGAGTGCTTTATGTGATATGAAGAATGAACCACACTTTCAGCCATTAATTCTTCGCTATCAGTTTATAAACTTTGTTATTCCCTAAATAACTTGATCATTGAACGCTAACACCATTATTATCTGTGCTAAGCTAATTGAGAATGTATTGTTCTAAAGGTGTTTGTTGATCCAAAAGGTCTTTGAAAGTGCTGCAAGTTATCCAGACCAAAGGTCTCTTACTTTAGACTCGGACACTAGCGAACTACTCCCTGAAACTTCTAATTACCACGTTGTTGAGGCATGGCAAGAGTCCTTAAGCAATGCGTCCAAGGAGTAATCAACAATGAGGAATAGATTGTTGTTCGCTGTAATCTGCAACGTGGGCGTTAGCTCGCAGGAAGTGTCAGTTGGCACAGATAACTGTTTGCTGTCATCCCCTTTTTTTCCAAGTGCATGCCGGTAATACCGCCACTAACCCCTTTGGCCATCACCTGTCACCGTAGCCCTCCAAAATTCATTTACTACCCTCCTATTGAATTTGTCTGTGTTAAACCGCATATGGTAGAGAAGAAGGGGAACAACAGAGGAAAATTGGATGAAGAGATTCAGTAGCAGCGCGGAAGGGGTTCTTTGTGATGTGACTGATTGCCTTGTGAGGGAAGGGAGGTGAATGAACAGATTATTTGGGGGTCTTCACCCTCTAATTGCTTTTTCCTTCACGTTGGGTGCACATCGTAAGAACGGGGAATATTGAAACCCCATCAGTGCTTTTGTCCGACGTTCGGCAGTGGACGTCGTAGAGATAAAAATAAAATGTATCAGGTCAAAGAACCTTTTTGGATACAAAATATTTTTAAGGCTTCCTTGATGCTGCATCCAGAAAACAGAGTGATGCGTCATTTGTAAAGGACTGTCTGTGATAAAATGAAGAGAAGCTGGACATTTGTGTGTATATTTTGGGCATTTGGTGCTTATGTAACAGTGGACCAAAACCCAAAATACATGAACTCTAAATAGTTGTTACATGTCGTATTTATATACGAAAACCCTGCATTCTGTACCCTGAATCAATGTTTTTACTTTCTATTCTATTTAAATACGTCTAATGGAGGAATCTTCAATTTTCCTTAATTGAAGTGAGAAGCAAATAAATTGTAATCAGTTTTCAACCCAGAAATTCGGTATCAAACTTTCAATTAAAATACACTTTTGAAGACCAATAAATTCTCTTCTGACGCGTTTAAGGTTTTCGCGCATATGTATGTAAGTTTTTATTTTCTCAAAAATGACCAACGGTTTTTACCAAACTGCAAGATACTTTCTGACCAAATGAAAGCTTATCTTGAATTTTGTGGGAATAGTCTTTCAGCTCCACTTCGTTCTGAAGTACTTTTATATAACTAGTAAACTGTAAGAGATTGACAAAATCTTCTTTTTAATTAAACGTCTTAACTTTATTGTGTATATAATATATTACAGTTGTGATCATAACAAGTCTTAATGTACTAAAATGTAGATCTCATTACAGCATACAAGCCGTTTTTTAAATTAACTATTTCCGAGATGATTTGAATTTTCTATTATACATTTCATAAATGAGAAGGGTATTACATCCAAAGTTTTATGTCGAAAGTTCACCTGAACTGCCCCCCGTATCCCAGACTATCTTTTACGTGCGGCATTTTTGGAAAATTTGATTTTCTCAAAAGTGACAACGATTTGCGTTAAAACATAATATGCTTACGATATTTTAGTGGTAATCGAAATATGTACATCTGGAGTTAGCTGGGAATATCTTCTGGTCCTCTTCAATCTGAATAACTTTTGTAAAACTAAATCGTGAGGCATAGACAAAATGTTTCTACATAAAAAATATGTATCTCTTAAAACAATTTCTCAAATATATATAATATTTATTTATGGATATATTTATTTGTGGAGTGAACTATTTACTAAATATGGAGAATAATTTGTCCTGGCCGTGTAAAGAAACGGAATTTTAAAGTGATCGCATAGTGACCAGCTCTTATAATTTTTTATTACCGCTTAAGTCTACTGTATTCGTATATTGTCATTGTTTGTGTAAGCAAACATTTATTGAGACTATTTCTACAAACGTTAACCTCGATTAAATGAAGTAAACAGAAGAATAAGTGAGTGCGTTTAGGAATATTTCGTACAAGATTAAAGGTCATTGTGCATGCACATGTTAAATTGTTTATACAGGGTGGGCGTATGTAGGTATGATTAGTAAATTTGATGGATTAAGATAGGGTAATTTTGATTTGTATGGCTATTTATTTCATTATGAAGTTTTGCACCTTTGTTGAGTTTGTCTTTTGTTTTTTTTTATTTGTTGTTTTCAATCATAATGGCTGGTAATTTAACTAAAGATTACCGAATCTGTATTTTAGAACTTTACTGAAAGACAGGAAATTGCGAACATCGATAGACATAGCATGAAGAATTTGAAACAGTTCCTCCAATCCAGGCTCACGACAAGGGTCGATTGACTGGCCACCAAGATGTCCAGATGTTACTCTTACGAATTTCGTTTTGGAAGATTTTGTTAAAGATAAAGTATTTGTCAGAAAGATCTCTTGATTCAGTACATAAGAGAAGCGTGCCAAGAAATTCATGAAGATGAAGAATTGTGTACAAGAGTGTGTTTGAGTTTGTAAATGCTGAAGGCAAACAATTTGAACACTTACATTAATAGTAGTAATAACAGTAATACTAATACTAATACGTCGATTCTACAATAGAATCGAAAAGATTCAAATTTTGAACCAGATCAAAATAAATCTTTAAATTCTAAAACAATTTATAAAATTAAGTAAAACGAGCAAAAAGCCCACCTCCCATGCTTGTATTGCAGTGATTTCCTTTGCATATATTTAATACATATAATGCATGTGTACTGCACGTATATAATGTGTCATACTGTACACGTACAGTATACCACAGGAGAGAAAGTCTCCGGGGCATGAGACGCAGGGGGACCAGAGAAGATTCCCATACACTACGTGGATAGATTTATGACACTCCATGCCAGTTCAGTTACAGATCATTCTAAAATATTCTGACGACTTCTACTTTTGTAAATGAATCTTCTCGGTTTTAGTGTACAGGGTGAACAGGGCGCATGTTTTTAATGGTTCTACTCCTTGTGTAGCATGCGTTCTTTGCCACACACATTCGTTGTCTTTATCCCACTGTGTAAGGGGGCGCATTCCTTTCAGAGATTTACTCTGCGTTAGTGGACAGCACTTAGGCCCACCCCTGTGTAATGGATTATGTGAGATTATAACACATAAAGTTATATAGGTGTAATGCGTTAGATCTTTACTTTCTTTGCCACTTACCTAAATTAGAGGAACTATGAATATTCTACTAAAAAATTGGATACCGAGATTTGATTGAAAACACCTGTTTTGACGCCCTTGAATGAAAGAAGCATTGATTCGGAAATGATCCATGTGTCTTTGTGCAAACAGTATAACCCAAAACCAGAGAGTCCTAAACATACTAAATTTGGCATTTAAGTGCAGTTTTATTTGGTACTTTTTATTTTTTCAAAAATGGGAGAGAGAGAGAGAGAGAGAGAGAGAGAGAGAGAGAGAGAGAGAGAGAGAGAGAGAGAGAGAGAGAGAGAGAGAGAGAGAGAGTGAGTGTGTTCATTGTACAGAAAATGTAGATCTCGTTAAGGTCCACAGCTCGTTCGAAGTAAATGTTGTGTTAACGTTTTTCGAAGTATTCTTTATTTTTTATTTTAAGTTCCATTTTTTTCCGTGGTCTTGGTAAGAATTTCAAAGCCATCACATAGAGATGCGCATTTTAAAAATCTATTACTTAACCTACTATACGTTTACACCTACCGTGAAATTTGTAACGAAAGTGAGTTGTAGAAAAGGTCCGTGTGGGTGAGTATATATGGTGCAGCGTTTCGCCTAAAAGTGAAACGTTTCAGTAACTTTTCATATAAATTGTCGTTTCCGTCAACACATTACAACAGTTCGTGAGTTGTTTCTTATATGCGTACATATGTACTGGTCGGTACCAATAGTTCCTTATAAACGCACCTAAACCGCGACTATTTCATAAACAAGAGATGTGCATATCTGTTTAAAACATTTAGAAAATGCTGGAGAATCCAGCATATCTCTTTTTTTTATCCCTCCTTATACGAAGCAGACTTTAAATGTAGTTATTCTAAAAAGGAGTTCTAAGAGATCTGACATCGCAAAAGGAAAAAATATGTATAACAGGCATTTTCCTTTTCCCTCTACGCTGTTCGTGCCTTGAGGAAAACCAATGTTTACTCTTGTTAGAGAAATGATTGCAGGGGGAAAAAGTGGAATTTAATTTGGTTTTATTTACCCGACGATATCAGACGTAATTCACCACTTTTTTCACCAGGCACGTAGCACTGAACAAATATTAAAGTATGTAAGGAAAGAAATCAATACCGGTTGGTTGGGGTGAATGCTATACATTTCACCAACCCCTCTGCTGAAGTTCAGTTGTACTGTATTTCGTAGATGCAAAATTAACAAGGCGGTATATTGGGACATCTTAATTATTTGGTGCTGCCGTTTTGGTAAAATAAATGCGGAATGAATCAGTTTTTTTTGCAACATTTCCTTTCTTTATCTACCTACACTATAGAGAAGTATTGCACTCCATTCCAAAATTCTATATCGAATAAATTTAGAGGTGTTTAGTAAAAAAGTATTACAGACTCTTGTTATAAACCAGGGGAAGACAGGTAGTGGCGGTGTGACGTCAGCTCCGTCAGCTCTAACCGCCAAAATATGCTCCCGAACGAAAGACAGGTTAGCGTGTGACGTCACCGCGCTGATTTCTGCGCGACAGAAAACGTATCGGGTATTAATATGTACAACTTACATCTTGAGTGTTGTGATATTAATGCTGACTGCTTTAATTACACAATTGGCCACAGTTTATAAACAATTACATTTTGGCTCTGTGCTATGAGAAAATATATAAAACTTCAACTCGTAGTTTATCTGAAGGTCAGGCATGTTATAAAGTAAATAAAATAAAGCAAAGTAATTTTCTCCGAAAATTAGAGGAGACCCATTCAGAACAGCATTACGTGGACATTTTCCGACAATTTCTGTTTCGTTTTTTCTTTAACTAGTTTATCAATGTCAGGACGTAATGTCTGGGAAATTTGTAATCGAAAGCTGCATGTTAGATTGTGATCCGACAAGGTACTTCGGGGTTTGGACTTAGCTAACTTCATAACAGAAAAAAAAAAATTCTTCGCAAACGTATGTCGAGCCAAACATACACAATGTCCATGTGGCAAGTGAATACAACCTCGGAAATCTGGTTTGGGAGACATTCTTGTAAAAATCAGCCAAGGCTTTCTTGTGTGTATATTTGTCCTTCAATAAATCGTCATATTGTAAATTTAACAGTCCCATTAGGTACGTGGTAGCTACATTGTTGTCATTGAGTGTGCTACACCTGACTGAATCCTCAGATTCTGTACTCACAGCGTCATTTAGGCAACTTAGTACTACACGGCTCTTGCCTGACGTCATACGCACTGCAGGCCTTGCTCCCGGCTGAAATACGTCACAAATCTAGAACTCCAACTTCGGTTAAATACCAAATTTTAAATTCAAATTCAGGGTCTTATTTAGGTTTAGCATGAGGATTTTAACACAATCGCCATCCGCAAACTACTTTGCTCGCCTCGGTAGCGTAGCAGGTAGCATGTCAGCCTCACGTTCAAGAGGTCCCGAGCTCGAATCTTGGTCAGGGTGGTAAGATTTTCTCCGGGGTTTCTCCTTATCTTGAAAGATGATTGACTGGTAACGCTAAGTCCTGTGACCTTATGCTGATTTGAGTAACATTTCACCCAGTTCATTCATCGTCCAGTGTGACTTTACGTTGGAGAAGTAAAAAATATCCTCAAACTACCCCTTTACACTGAAACAGTTACCTTATTTTTATTTTCACATTTTGATTAAAATGCCCTATTTTATCATGTTTACATGGCAAATAAAATATTAATCTTGAATTGTCTGAGTATAGTTGTGGACCGTAAGAGATAGGCAAAAATTTACTGCAAAAACGTAGATTTCTTTAAAGCACAGGATTTATCTCAAAACGATGCGAAACACACGTTTGATAAACAACGAAATGCGTAATAAAGCAAATTATGCAAACTTTTGTTAAAATAAACAGGTAGAATAATTTATTGATAGTTCGTGGAATTACTGTTTGAGAAAGTTATGTGAATTGATATCTTTCCCGTGTGCAACATTGATAGTTTCCAAATTCTCCAGCTATAATTAATCTGCTGCCAGTTGCTGTAGTGGTGAGCTCTGGGATGTTTCTCTCGAGGTATGGGTGGGTAAGTGTGAGAATAGACAACACTAGTTAAGCTAGCTAATACATTTAATGTAGACTAGTATATGAGCTATTGGAAGTGAGTTGTCAACTGTTCGACGATATAGAATTAGTACTAGAAACTGCAAGTTCTTAAATGTTATATTTGCTAGCTTTTGAAGTATTGAGATAACTTAACGGTTTAAAATATTTCCATAGTGGCGATAAGAAGTATAATTTGCCATGAGTCACTGAAATGTTAAGCCGCCTCAAATCATGCTGTCGAGTTATTTTTTAATTATATAGAAACTTTCATGAATCGAAAACTTGTAAAATATATCCTTTATCCCAGATAAATAGAAAGCCAAGAAAAGGGAACGTCATGAGTAAACACAGGGGTATACCTGCAGATATTTATTTGTATTCGCAATTCAGGACAATGTAAGAAACGATATCATATGAATATTTACTTCATTTGTAGACCAGTCATTTTAGTTATTAAGCGTAATATGTCTTCAGTTTGGTTACTAGGTCCAAGCATGCTTGGCACATACACGCCATACTTGCATAACTTCCACGGGAGCGTGGGGCAGATTGTTGTGAGGTGTAAAGCAGAGGAGGCAGTTCTCGCGATAACGAATGTCGAAACTGTAACATATGGAGAAAACGCTCAACTTACGCTTTCATGGAGAAGGAAATGAGAAATGAAGTTTAAATACGTTTAATAATGGTCTGAGAGCTTATTTTTCCACTTCCAGTACTTCCATTGTTAATTTGCATGTAACCGAGTTCAAATGCTTTCTGCAAGGCAAACGATTCCAGACTGGGCACCAAGTCGGGTATTGAAGTGCATGCACGCGGAAGCAAAGCAGATGGTCTATATTCAAGGGGTTCTTCATTTCATATGGTAGTTACGACGGTGCAGAGAACACAAGATAGTCAATTGTGTGCTGTGTTGGGGAAATTTTACGAAGAGAGAAAGCGTGAGGTATCAAATATTAAAATATATGTGTATCCCTAACATATCTGTATATGTATATACACATAATTATCAAAAGCTTTTATAGCCCCTGAGTTATGGGAAGAAGTGTCAAATTCTGTGTCTGCTAAAAGAGAGATGCTTGCTAAGCCATAAGGACCTCTAAGTATGTTCTAACTCGCCCGATTCCAGGGTGCTGCCGATAGTCGATCATAGTAAGACAGTTCTGTAAGAAACGGACACAATTTTAGAAATGGACGGTCTTTTATCAACATTTCACGACTAGATTTGATCAAGATTTCATGACTACTCCGCTAAAGTACCTCCATCATACTTTGCCAAATCGGAACTTCTTAACTGAAACACGATAAATTTTACTCCATGATTTACTAAACTCTTAGAGTTTTGTTTCTTTTCTAATTTTCAGAACTTTGTAGCTACACGCGTGTTTCTGACTTCTGTATTGTGCCGGAACTTTGAACTAATGGATTTATTTTGACTGAATTCTTAGAATGTGTAATTGCCTTAGTTACTCTGTTGACTTTTCCTCGATACTTAACTTTCCTTTTTAGTGATTTCTTATTTGTAACTGATGTTCTTACATTACATATTGATTTTAACACACGGAAATACTTTATTGCAATTCTTCTTCTTCTTCTTCTTCTTCTTCTTCTTCTTCTTCTTCTTCTTCTTCTTCTTCTTCTTCTTCTTCTTCTTCTTTTGTAATTTACGTCCTCCAACGTTGTCATATCGGACGATGAATGGAATGGATGAAATGATGCTCAAATGAGCCCAGGGTCCATGGAGCTTAGAGTTACCCGACATTCGTCTTTCAGGATAAGGGGAACCCCGTAAAAAACCTTATCCAGGTAACTCACTGACCGAGATTCGAACTCGGGACCTCGAACGTGAAGCAGATACGCTACCGAGGCGGGCTGCAATTATTTACCTATTTCCCTATCATTTATCTATACAATGATTAATCTTACCTGACAGTTCCGGCATCGGAATTTTTCCCCCCATCGTCGCAACCACATAGATTTGATAATGTATAGTACTGTCTGCCCAACACAAGAAGGTAAGAGATGAATGAAAGGGAGAGGAGTTTGAACTGTTTATCTGCTCTGTTATGGATCTGTTTACTATGAAATGAGTGTATGAGAGTACATATGAGTCACCCATGCTGCCAGATCTAATGCTCGTTTCAGTAACTGTAGTGATAGGTATTATGCATGGGTGTGTTATGGGACAACACTATTTTACATGAACCTAGTGCCCTTATATCCGCAAGGTGAGCATAAATACAGCAAAAGTGATTAGAATACACATTCCTCTGCCTTACTTTCTTGTTCTGGGCAGACAGTAGGTACATAGCCTGATACGAGAAGCTGATAACGTTAGGTAGCAAATAGTAACTTGTTACTAAGCGCCATAGATACCATGTTCCCTTTTGGAAAATTCATCAGAATTTGTAAATTGGAAATAGGAAACCATATTCAAGTTTTAAATGAGTAGAGCCAGACTGAAAAATTCAATGCCATAGCCGGGATTTCAACCACTGATCTCCCGGTGTCCGTTCGATCCGTGGTTCAAATCCTGGCTATCATTCAATTTTTCATTCTGATTCTACTCATTCAAACCTTAGTCTACACACGGCTAGTGTGGAAGTAATTATTATTTCCACATTCAAACTACTACATGGAAAAGAGTGGAGGCGGAGTGAAAATAAGTTTTCTTAAGTTTTGAAAGTATTAATTTTCTCAAACAATTTTGATTAAAATGTCGTATATTTAAGAACATTGCAATTGAATATATCTATATAGTGAATGAAATGTATTCGAGAGGAATTTTGTGCAATGGGAGACAAGCAAATCTCTTTAAAACACGTAATTTATATAAAATAATTTTTCGTGTATCAGCTGTATCCGTGATTTCTCGTATTATTGCTTTGCTGTTTTTATTACTATCATTTTAAGGTGCTGTCGCTATTCAGTTGCTTCTGGGGAGATTGTCATGGGAAGCGTCGAATTTGTAGATCGGCATATAGTGACTGTCACTCTTCCCTTTTTAACCTTAATGAAATTTATTGTTTGTTGGAATTGTTTATCATGATTAACATGAAATAAATAGAAAAATGGTCTTTCGTAAGAATATTTTGTAGATGCTATAAAAGTCAGGGATAGTGAGTGGGAAAAGTGTTGTGAACACATCAGAATTTCTCCACCTTAAATAAACTCATGAGTGTACGAACTACATGTGTACGTTTGTTACAAATGTTAAGATGCTGGTATGACAGCACTGACGTATGTAGGTATACCCACCTGCCAGGAAAGCTGCAAGTCCCATTACATCACATTCCCTTTTCGCTTCCATCACGGCTATCATATGTAAACTGAAACCTTTTCCCCCTTGGGGCTTTTAACGTCCCATACAGGCTGCCATTAAGTCTTTGGAGCAATGGATGAAATGAATTAATCAGAATGTAAATGAGATCGGAGCCCTAAGGGACCTTAAGCTCGTTTGTATATTTCGTTTTCACGGATAGCAGCATCTAGCTCAGCTTGCAGATACAATAGGCCGCGTTTGGCCGACGTCAGTTATTCTGTGGAAAGTGGGCTGAGATATTATGTTTACAGTTTGGGTTCATGGGTTATATCGAAATTACTGATTAGTAAGACAAGTATCACTAGAAAGAATTCATGAGATAGATAATTTAATACATAAATTCATATGTTAAAAATAGAGCATAAGCTAATAAAGCACGTTACAATTTTGTAGACAATAAGTCATTAGCTGGGCAGAACTCAGTGTATGCAAATACACAGGAATGCGTCATTCTGAAAATTAAAGGGAAATAATTCTCAAAATTTAGTATCTCACAGAGTGGAAATTCTACTTCAGATGCAAATTAGAACTTTAAGATTTGTCATATTATGATGCAGGGACTTTGGAGACGGGCTGGGGAGGACCTAGTTAATGAAACAGCGTGTACTTCTAGTCTTACAATCGTAAGTGCTTTGCTGTGATTGATTATCGGCAATACGTAGCGCTAAAAGACCGCACTGGGTGCCCGCCTCTTAGCGTAGATGGTAACGTGCTCTAATTCAGGAGGTCCCGAGTTTGAATCTCGGTCAGGTTGAGTTATCTGGATAAGGTTTATTGCGGGCTTTTCCCTTAATATGAAAAATGAACGTCAGGTAACTAAGATCTGTGGACCCTGGGCGCATTTGAACATAATTTCACCCTGTCACTCATCGGTCCCTTTTATGGATTTACATAAATGATACGTCCTCCAACGTTGTCATATCGGACGTCATTGAAGAAAACAGAAGTGGTAGGCCTACCCTTATCATTGATGACCTGTTGAGCAAAGTGGATGGAAAATTCGCGATAACGAAATTTTCCACAAAAAAAATCGGAAATTTCTCGGAGTCTTTTGCACGAAGTAGTGACCAAACACCTCGGCTGTCGTAAGCTTTGTGTCACGCCGTGAAGGGTTGGCTACGTTCACAGGCGGCAGTGTTACGCGGAGGGTATTTCAAAGACTTTTAAAAGATATGAGACGTGCTTGAATTTGTTCGGAGAATATGTAGAAAAATAGAAGAAGTTGTAGTTTTCAGATATAATAAAATTTTTATATCTCCATTAATTCTAATTTCTAAACGGGGGTTACTTTTTGGACCACCCTCGTAAATCCGAACTTTGCTCATTACCTACATTACAGAGGGATCCGACTGGGGTTGACCTCATGTTGTCTTTTTATGTTTGTCATTTTCTCTTTATGTATTTATTTATAATTTTGTTTTGGGGCACCGTTTGTATTGTGTATTCTGTGTGGTTTAGGGGAGAGTGCTGTACCTAGGGACATTTGTACCAAGGGACATTTTAAATTATAGAAAGATTTGTGAATTTAGAGAGCATAGACTTACATATTTTGCTGGATGCTCTGCAAGCTTCCCTGCAAATGCGTTTGTAATGTTAATGACTATTTCTTGAGCAGTGAACTGACCAATATTAGTTTTTTGCTGGTATTTAAATTTTCATACTGCTGGAAAACTTAAGTATTTTACAGGTAATATTGCAAGAAATGTTAGTGAATGTATTTATTGAATGTCGATAGTATGTTTTAACATGGGCCAGGGTATTTGGCTCAATATTTGTACTTGATCTGCAAATATGAGCATTTTTCAATGAAGATGCATAAAATGTACCAGAGGACACACGTATATGATGTACCAAGGGACATTCATTAGTAGATTAATGTGTTCCTTGGTACTTGGATTCTACTTTTTTGTTTACTGAACTGCTTTCTTAGGTGAAGAAAATGCCATAAAGCAAAATGGTATCAAGAGACCACCACCAGAAAAACATCTAATGAAGGCAATCATGAGAGATGTTATTGAAAGGAAGTTGTCTCCTCGAGAATTCGCTGACAAGCACAAGATTTTAAAATCTGCTACAGTACATTCACTTCGTAAACCAAGGACTGTTTCTTCCAACACAAAGTTTACTTATCCTAATTTTGATGTAAAAAGGATATTTCCCAAGGAAGAAGAAAATGATTGGGTTCATTATTTGAAAAAGACTGCTTATCTACATTATGGTTTGACAACCTATCAGACTAGGAAACTTGCTTACGAATATGCTAAGAGTAATGCGAAGGTTATGCTACAATGGGAGGAAAATGTAAAAAACTGATGATGAATGAGGAAGCAGAAGTCTATTCTGTTGCTGCAGATGTTATTTGAAAATTGCCTGCACCAGTGCCAGTTGGACGCACTTCTCGTAGCAAAAATCTATTGCATTTTCCAATAGAATTTACTACATTTAATATAGGATACTGAAATATTGTTGGCAATTCATAGATGCATGTGTTTTACTTTTCTGTAAGTAAAATAATCAGTTGTTGCAAGTGTATCTTATTAGAGAACGTTGTGTCCCTTGGTACAGCATGGATATGTACCTAGGGACAGCTTGCAGAATATTACAAATGTTTTTAACACTCAATGTGCAACAAAATGTATGCAAATAATATTCTACCTTTTAGCTAATAGATGAAGGTTAATAAAGTGACAGTCATTGCTGTAAATTTAAATTTAAAAAACTGAAAATTTTATTTTAAAAAATTGTCCCTAGTTACAGTACTCTCCCATATACATCGGGAAACTGCTGATCGACCTTTAATGATGATTTTTTTCTCCCTTTCTCGTCAATGCTGACGTTAGGAGGCGCTTGGGTTCCCTCAGAGCGAGGGAGCCGAAGCATCTGACCTGAGAGATGAAATCAGGGTTGAGGATTCGGCATAAGATGAATAATGAATGATGGAGCAATTTGTGGAGTGATGGCGGGGGAAACTGGAGGACCCGGAGAAAACCCACCCCAGCGCCATGTTGTCCACCACAAATCCTACTTTGCGGTCGCCTGGGATCGAGCCCGGGCCGCATGATATAATAATAATAATAATAATAATAATAATAATAATAATAATAATAATAATAATAATAATAATAATAATAATAATAATAATAGTGATGGTCCCATGTTAGTGGATTTGCTGCCATGTAAAAGAACTCTTGCGAGACGAAATTCTGTCGCTCCGGCGGCGCTGATATGATCGTGGGTTTGACAAACATCATAAAGAGTTATTCTTATAGCTTAGTCGGTAGAGCATTCTCTTTAGGTGTCCTGGGTTCGATTCTGGGCTTAGATATAGTAAATGTTCTCTAGAATTTATTCTAGTCTGGAAGTATAAAAATGAGTGTGAATGAGAGTGTGACGCAATGTACAAATAAATAAAAATATATAGAGTTATAGTCCGGCCGTTGTATCTTCGGCTCTGACGTTTTGCGATTGCAAGAGGTGGAGGGGGGAGGTTAATAGTACCAACATACAGTAATGAGCAATTGAAAACATATCCTCAAAATTATCTTTAGAATGAAAATATAGGACTATATTAGCTTTAAAACACTGAAATACAACTTACAATTTCATCATCATGCAAGATGTTTATTACAACACCACTCTATTCGAATATTTCATTCACACCTTTCACACACACTAACAGCATCTGTTGGTAATACTGGGAGTCTACATCCGGTGTTGTGGTCAGGAAGTTAAAACTGTCTGCTAGCGCCAATCAGCATTGTCGCTGCTATGCGTGACTCCCGAACCCAACACTGTGTTGCCAGGTTAAATTTGTTTGAGCCACGTGGTTTTAGCTGCTTGTGCTGGTAAACTTTCTTTGCTTATATTTTGCGTGCGTGAATTCCGATTTTTAATGTTCGTAAGTCCTATTATTATCGCTATTATAATAATATGGCTCCTGGTTCGTGTAATATGCAAGCACTGAAATATTTAAAATACGCATTATTCCCCTGCTTGAAATACCCGCTAAAGAACTGGCAATAGCCTGCTTCCCCCTCTCGAGAAATGTCAGAGCCGGAGATAGAGCGGCCGAACAGTATACCTTTGCGATTGGTAATATGACCCAAAGGTTGCCAGTATGAAATTGCGACTAAAGGCGGAGTATAAATGGTTAAAAAAATCAATAATTGGAAAATGTAATTAATTGAAACGATTTAAGATGGAACCCTCCCCTCGCAAAAGAAAAAGATGAATGTTGGGGGGATGGCTGAGATTGGGTCGCGTTCCACAGTTTGGGAAGTGCTGCTGGAATGACTTGCAAAGCCGGGGCTGAAAACCCGTTCCCTTAATAAGGAAAACTGTGCAAATCACAATTAACTAAGCGGATTGCATTGTAGCGGCGGTTGAGACTTTTACCGCTGCTATCTAACTAATACGATCGAAACAGTTGAGACAGGCTGGTCCCTGAAAGTTGCTAATGAAATGAGATGGCAGTGGGAACGGGATTACCAATCCGGACGCAATTTCCTGTGTTGTGCCTCCCTCACTAAACTCCGCTTCCCTTTGCATGTATACGTTTAGGGAATTTGTTGCACATTTGCGCCCGGGACCTTGTTTTTTTAATATTACAGTTTTTTTGTATTTAGTGGGTTAGCGACTAGAGTACTAAATGAGAACTGTTATTGTGTTGCGGCCAGGCTAGCCGTGTACATGTTCAGGATTACGGCACACAATTTTTCTTTCCGGATTTTTGTTGCATCCCAGTGTGTATTGGTTAGAGTAAATTATAGAGAGCTTGGTAATTGTCTGGAAATAAAACAATTATTCTATAAGTGGGTTCACGTTTGCAAACATTTGCTCCAGTTAGTACTATACTTTTCACTAAGTTGATAAAGAGAACATGGCCAATCTGATATTTTACTAGTATTGCAAGAGCGTAGAAGTGCATCCATGTTTAATCAGTTACCAATGGACGTGTGGAATGTCTGAAAATGATCTAAGCTTTGTTCAGAGATGTACACTAGTAAATGCACGTTTTGAGGCTTCCTAAACTATATACGAGGGCTATCCAGAAAGTAGATTACGTTTTGGAATAAAAAGTAAACAAAGTATATAAACAAATTTTATTATATACAGATGAAAGCCACACTCAAATACTACTTTTCGACATAGTCACCATTCAAATTAAGGCATTTATCGTAGCGATGTACGAGCTTGGAAATTCCTTCGTCGAAAAATTCGGCCGCCTGCGCCTTCAACCACTTCGTTACCTCTTCTTGCAGCTGTGCGTCGTCATCAAAACGCTGCATAGCCAGCCACTTCTTCATTGCTGGGAATAGGTGGAAGTCGCTCGGTGCCAGGTCGGGACTGTACGGCGGATGAGGAAACAACTCCCACTTAAAAGATTCAAGAACTTCACGAGTGACATTTGCCGTGTGGGGCCGGGCGTTGTCGTGAATCAACAAGATCTTAGAGCTCAACATTCCTCTGCGCTTGTTTTGAATGGCTCTTCTGAGTTTTTGGAGAGTTTGGCAATACCTTTGAGAGTTTACTGTAGTGCCTCTTTCCAGGAAGTCCACCAAAATCACACCTTTTCTGTCCCAAAAAACAGTCGCCATCATCTTCCTTGCCGACATTGTTTGCATGCATTTCTTGGGTTTTTGGGGAGAACTTGTGTGCCCCCACCGCATTGATTGCAATTTCGTTTCACAGTTCACGTGTTTCACCCATGTTTCGTCACCAGTAACGATGCGATCGAGTAAAGAGTCACCATCCTTATGGTAAACGTCCAAAAAGTTCAACGCTACAGCCATTCGCTGATTTTTGTGGTCCTCTGTCAAGATTTTTGGAATCCATCTTGCACAAAACTTGTGGTAACCAAGCTTTTCGCTGATGATTTCGTGCAACAAACTTCGCGAAATTTGTGGAAAACTCAAAGAAAGTTCCGTTATTGTGAACCTTCAATTTTCACGGACTTTAGCATCAACTTTTTCGACAAGTTCGGCAGTCACTGTGCTGGGTCTCCCACTTCGATCTTCGTCGTGAACATTGGTTCGGCCATTTTTAAATCTGATGACCCACTGACGCACTCCACCTTCAGTGATAATGTTGTCCCCATACACTTCACAAAGCTGCCGATAGATTTCTATTGGTTTACAGTTTTTTGCAGTCAGAAACCTTATTACTGCACGCACCTCGCGGGATTTTCAATTAACGCAGACATTTCAAACCGTCACAGTATCTGAACGGAGCACAGCACGAACCTCTCACTAGCACGGCTAGATGCCGACTGAGCTGCGCAACGCTCTGACCCCAAGATGGCCGCGCTAGCCCCGCCCCTAGCGGAAACAGACGGAAACGTAATCTACTTTCTGGATAGCCCTCGTAAAAAGTGACTATGTAATCTGAAAATTATAAAATTGTTCTATAGGGTAAAGGGGGTATTTTCGTGACATAGGCAATTTCGTGATACTTTTTCGAAGGGATGTCACAGAGATACCAGTTGGTGTTAACGTGCCTGCCGATAGCTGCTGAGCTCTAGGAACTAATATGTCAGCTACCAACAGTGAAAGACGAGTTAACACCAGAGAGTTTCTCTGTGACATCCCTTCCAGAAAGTATCACGAAATTGCCAATGTCACGAAAATACCTCCCTTTATCATATTGTTTTCGATAAACATTTTAATTAAATAAGTTGTGTTATTGTAAAATACTTTTTCAGTGAGAGTGTAATGTTGTAATAAACTATATATTTACTGGATGTAAATGGTTTTTCAAGAAATAGCTAAAAACGAAAACTAAATCATAAATAACAAACTTAGCTTGTCCAGCATCTTCCAAGATTCTACAAGATTTCTAAGAAAATGCTCCTACCCTAATGACTAAATTTTTAGGGGATTTGGCACCTCGACCAGACTATCTTTTGTACGTGGAACACCCCCGAGAGGGAGGACGAGGTGAGAGGAAACAGAGGGCGGCCGACCCAAAGAGTCACCAGAGGGCGAGGTCCCTACATTTAACCAGATAGAAACTCCCCGGTGGTGGATTTAGGACAGTGGTCTTTTGTAATTTACGTCCTCCAACGTTAAGTCATATCGGACGATAAATGGATTGGATGAAATGATGCTCAAATGAGCCCAGGATCCATAGAGCTTAGTTGCCCGACATTCGTCTTTCAGAATAAGGGAAAACCCCGGGCAAATCATATCCAGGTAACTCACCGGGGCCGACATTCTAACTAGGGACCTCTTGAACGTCGTTCCATTTGCCGTGGTCCCGAAACAGTGACGAGGCCGGTTCGGAGAAAGGAGTCCGGCTCCCCAGGGCACGATACTCCAGGCAAGCTGGAACAACCGGCATCCCGCCTGCTGCGTTTCTGAGTCGGAGATCGAAGTCCGTCCCGCCGGAGGAGAAAGCGTTTACCTCGGAGCATATTTTCCCGCCATGCACCGCCGAGACTTCCGCCGACACTTCTACCCTGAAAGAGGCCACCAGATGAGAGATGGTATGAAATGATAATGGAGATGAAATGGAGGGACATGAAATTCGGGGGATGTAATTAACCTACCCAGCATTCACGTAGCGACCCGGGAAACCTCCCGACAAAGACCATGGGTCATATAGGTCGGCTACGGGAATCGAACCCGGGCCACCTGAACCATCGCTCGTTTCGCACCCCAAACTACACAAAAATACTTTTAATGCTTATTTTCTCAAAAATGGCTCCAACGGTTGAATTAAATATATATTTCAGATATTTATATGACAAATACAATGCATATCGTGATTTTTTGGGGGAATAACCTATGAAGTCCCTTTCATTGAGATATTTTGAATAACTGATAAAGCATTAGAGATAGATTAAAAAAATCGCACTGTATAAAATATGTGGACCTATTTAAAATAAAATTTATTAGAAATGTCTTTGTGCTTTCCTGTACCTTCAGTTCTTTGTGTTTTGTAGCTTAACCGTTTGGAAACAACTAACCGAGGATTGTTTTTTATTTTAATTACTACATAAAGAAGTATTTGTACTGCATCGAAGTATTTCATTCCACCCAAAAATTCGACGTCAATATTTCATCTGAAATACACGTTTTGGAACCCGTCTTTTAGAAGGAAAAAATCCTCTGTCTGTGTGTGTGTGTGTGTGTGTGTGTGTGTGTGTGTGTGTGTGTGTGTGTGTGAGAGAGAGAGAGAGAGAGAGAGAGAGAGAGAGAGAGAGAGAGAGAGAGCATAACTATTAACGAAAAGTCTTAAATACAACGCTTGTATTTAGTCTCAGCGTCTTCCAGTGATACAACACGAAGATTTTTAAGAGCAAAATCTCTTTACCCCAGACCCTTTGTTTTAAGCAAATTAAATTTATAGTTTTAATTATCTGGGAATAGCTTCTGAAACGCCCTTTGTTGAAGGACTTCTATTAGCGGTTAAATGTAAGGCATAGACAAAATCTTACTAAACAAAAAAAAAAAAAAAAATTAGATCTCGTTAAAATACATAATTTATATCAAAAGCATTTTCGGAGTGCACCATTTCCGAGATATTCATTGTTATTTGAATTTCCTAATACCTTTCTCAAATGACAAATGTTTATTCGCTTTTTTATGTCCTGGACATGTAAAGAGAATAGAATGTGAAACTAGTATAGCAATCAGCTCTTGAAATATTTGTCACACCTAAGTATTCCCTTATTCACATTGTGCCTATAAATAATAAAATGTAATTAGAAGCGTAACGTTTGTAGCAATGGTTTGTGCAAGAATGGACAGAGAAAGTAATTGAGAGCAATACATTAGATTTTCAATGCAGCGAAGAATCTCTGTGAGCATTTTGTCTGTCACTTCTAATATATTTAGGGCAGATTTCCTTGACTTCCTGACAACGATGGAGATTGAATGGTTGGTTGAACTTGGTCTGTGCACTGTCTGAGATATCTTAAGAGTTTTGAGATTATACAGTCTAAATATTGTTTCTCTCTCTCTCTTATTGTTTATTACTTTGGCCCCATTGTTGTCGGTGCCAGTCACAGACTGCAAAAGATACGAGGCGCTGAGAACCATTAGAGCCCAAAGCACATAATCAAGAAGCATAGGTCTGGGAAAAATAGCTGTTAAAATCAAAATTTTCATTACGAAATACTACTTGTGAACGTAAAGCAAAGAGTAAATTATGTTGGCAGCACTATTCCTTGTTTCACCTAAGCTTGCCCCGTATCTCTAAACGGTCACGTGACCTTATCACCTCTCATTGGCTGCTATTGCAGTACAGACTGTTGTGCGGTAAAAATCCGTTCCTTATTTAACATGGTGATATATCATTATATGTTGGAAGAGAATTGTCTAATGTATATTTTCGTAACTGAATTAAATATATTACGCAACAGAGTTGATTTATCTGAAATGCATGTTAATTCTTAAACGAAGTAAAGAGGAGGTTCCTTTGCTCTCAAGCACATGGCACGATAGCACGTGATTTAGCGCTAGTGATGACATATTTGTTTATATGACTTTTATCACTGACCTTGTTTTGAACTGGATTAGTCATATATCGCCATTCGAAGGTGTGTTGTGCCGAGTGCGAGAGCTAAATTATTTTATTGATAGTTTATTGCGCGTGTACTTATTATATGTATAATGGCAGAGTCTACCGCCAGTTTTTCGCTGAAGCATCGCAAGGGAAAACCTTTACAAAGCGGCGAAAAAAGAATTGTGGTGCATGTGCTTACTGCACTCACAGAGAGTGAGAGAAGTGGAACAGCTGTGCTCTGAAGTTTTAGGTGTGTTAGATGCGTAGGAACATCGCAACATGAGAAACTTACCACTCCAGGGCGATATTGCTGTGTGGCGAAGACGTTATTTAAGGACAATCAGACTGTACCGGGATACAAGTCGCAAAATATACTACCTTGACGGGACTTGGGTGAATGAAGGACACACGACAAGTATGGCGTGACACGACTTTTAAGATTGAAAGACAAGCATTTTTGCAAGGTATGTGTGCTGGTTTTAAAAAAATCACAGTGGAAAAGGTCGAAGGCCTTTCATTATAAACTTGTTTCAGTTTCATTACTCATTCATTCAGTTTCAACTTGCTCAGTTTCATTATAAACTTCATTATTTTTGCATGCTTTCATAGTCTTATCTATCTTCGTGGCAATTATTGTGGAGTTTACTGCAGGTTTAAATGTGACGGGAAGGCACCGCCTATGGCCTATGGAGCAAAAGCATTAGCCAATTAGGGTGAGGGGGAAGGTAGTTGACGCGGAGTGATACATGTCAGCGAGGCAAGGTTATATGAAACAGAGATTGGATAAAAATTGAATAGCGCAGAGCAAACAAAATGATGCTTTATGCTTTGGATCCTTAGTAACAGGATATCAGGAAAATCTGGCGAGACAGCTTCTTACGAAAGTTTTATAAGAGGGCCTAAAGCACAGCTAGGTAGCTGCTTGACGACAAGGTTGGCAAAGGTCAGGAGCATGCATATATGCTAAAATCTTAAAATCGACTGTGTGCTGTACGCATATATATGGGTGGTCGGACTTTACGGCGACACAGGCCTAAAGGTGCAAAAGCTCCTTTGACCATAGACAAACAGAAGAACAAAGTACCGAAATGGGTTAAACCTCGTGTTCTCTTCATTGGTATCGCTGGTCTAGAGGAAAGCAGACAACGATACGTTTTTTATGTATTTATTCGTTAATATTTTATCTATAGTGGGCCGTGACTTAAATAATAACTAGCTCGTTAACTGGTAAGTGAAATAAATCGTGCTACATCATCCTGGCATCTGAATATGTATGCCAGGCCATACACTGCAAATTAATTATTTAATATTTAATTCTTCGTGCATAGTTATTTTTCACTTATTAGAACACATTTTATCTTAACCTAATTAGCTACTAAAAACAATAATGTAGTGTGCACTTTCTTTCGTTGACTGTAGAGTTTTGTGTTGGTGTTTTTGCTGATTTTAGTAGGGAAAACATTCATACTTCCAAACACTCTGCGGAGGGTTGGAAATGATTCTATTTAAAGCGAAAATTTTCCTCGTTCGGAATTGAATCCGGGACCTCAGGTTTGAGAAGCCAGAGTGCTCACCAGCTTCAACTTTGGAAGTAAGAAAACAAGTACAGCAGATGTTCGTTGAATATTTAAGGTTTTAGTAAAATCTTGAGAAAGAATTACGTGTATTCTTGAACACCTACGATTTGTATATTTCTCGCAGTATGATCCTACAATAAATAATTACAAAATTGTGTTGTTCCATTGTTTGGCGTAATATAAATCACTGCAGTATCCCCTTGTTCAGTTGAATCCAAACGTTACTTCAGAAGTAAATTGAAATTCAATTATCCTTTGTATGTAGAATATTTTTCAAAATTCTGCTTGCGTTGTTCGGTTTACCAGAGCTGTGTGCTTTGGAATATCCTGTTTTCTTTGTGTCGACAGCAGAATAGGGATTTAAGTCCGGATGATGTCAGAATACTTTTTGGTTAAATGATCAAATAAAGTAGCGCACGAATGGTTTGATTTGTTTAGCAAAGCGCAAATACCAGCCGGATAAAATTACCATTATCTGCAGCAGGAATAGTTAAATATTTGATATTGTCATGCATAAGTGGAAGGCTCTATCCATTACCATTGTTTATGATTTTGTGGTTGCGTTAAATCGGAATTTGTGGGTCATCACTGTGTGCTTGGTAAAATAACGTCCGAGAAAGGTTTCTGCCTTTTCGCCGCAACAAAAATTTGTTGCCACTGTAGGGCAGGGTTCTTTTTAGAAGACTTAAAAAGGATAATAATAAAAAGAAACGGTGCGCCTATATTAGATTCACTTATGCGCGAAATTTGAAGCATTATATAAAATTAAGCGCTCAGATGTTTAACTCATATACTCCCATGATAATACAAGATGGTACTCCCTTCCTAATGATAGACTGTGCACAAAGGCTAACATCACATTTGCATCAATGTTTATTTTTAAGGATGAAACACATAAAATCAAAATATAAGTCTGCTATGAGTGATGAACATTATTGTGTGTTTCAAATGGGAAGAGTTCTCGCCTGTAGCGAATCAGATACTTAGAGCTTTCAGCGTTGCCACCTCGTTACCCCCACTCTTTTTATATCTTCCTCTCACTCACTTGCGAGTCTTCTTGACACTAAACGTAAGGGAACGCCAACTGAATTTTCCAAAGTTTTATAATCAGTTGTTTAAATCACAATTACAACATGGATATGCGTATATTACGCACATGTTTTAAGTATATCGTTTGAAAACAATTATAGTTTCTGAATTACGTATTTTTCTAATCCAGCGAAAACGCCAGCGGTGCATCCATATAGCTATGAATGTTACGTTAAGCGATAATTCGTCATTGCCATTGTCTTCATCGTCAGAGTAATGCTAGTTTATGATGATAGGCTCCAAAATCTCGTCACGTGCTATTTCTTTCCAAAAGCAGTTTCTTGTAGTTTATCTGCATGTCTCATGCAGTTTTCCCAGTCTTGTGCAACCTTATCAATTTCTTGGTGAGTAAGTCATTCAGCGTCAGTCAGTTGAAAAGTATTATTTCTGGAAACGTAGCCAGACTGAAAAATTCAATGCCACAGCCCGGATTTGAACTACGGATCTTCTGGTTTCCGTCCAGCCGCTCTACCATTGAGCTACTATGGCAATCGTGCCGATATGACATTAAATTCTCCAACTGACTCGTATTTTCCCTGTAAATTTAATGTCATATCGGCACGTTGGCCATAGTAGTTCAATGGTAGAGTGGCTGGACGGAAACCAGAAGATCCGTGGTTGAAATCCCGGCTGTGGCATTGAATTTTTCAGTCTTGATTTAACGCTTCCACAATTTAGCCTACACACGGCCAGTGTGAAAGAACAATTAATTTCCAGTATTATTTCTGTTTACAACTTAATTTGAGCCCACATTAACTCATTTGAGTTGTTCTGGCAGTGGTTTATAATACCTCATGTCTCGTTTCATTTGTAAGCTCATCCAGTTGTTAACACTTTCCTTGGTTTTAAAACGGAAGAATAACTGAATAATGCTGCTTTGAACTCTAAACCGAGATTACGAAACCATTCATAAAGATATAATGTGACTAGACACGTTCTGCTAGTTCAGAGGAAGTGTATTGTTTCCTCTCGTTCGAATTTAACAAACACCTTGGCTTATTCAAAGTAATTCTTTTATCACGTCATGTAAAACGTTTGCGTTTCAGTTCTGAGTAATTACAAATATACGTACACGCATACATGTCCACCAATAATGCTATTCATTACATTGCTTACGACGCGATGCATTGTTATAATATAATAATACTTTATTTGTATTAGGAAAACTATATGAGCTAAAAATATGGATTTTTTACGGTTATGTTAAATACATTACTCTCTACCTTCCTCATGGATCAGTTTTTGCAAAATCTGAATTTTTGTCTAAGCGCGGGCATTATTTATTAGAGATTGTTTAGGTTTGCGCTCGTCATACACCACTTAGAGGGAATGTCATACGACAACACCGCAGTACTTCGATTGGTTGCTCATCTAGCAGCGCTCAAGGACAAACATCATCCCATTTGAAACAGATAATAGTCATCTTTTACTGATAGACATGACAAAATTAGAAAAAAGGAACGAAATAGCTACCTCATAAACTTCTATCTACCAATACACAACCGATCCTATAAAATCCTGAAAAAGAATTCCTTTCTGCCGTTAAACCCATTTTGATTGGGCACGCAGCAAAAACCTTAGGGCTGTGTTCAGCCTGTCATCACCACAGAGGTACGGACGGAGGACAGACACACAGATCAGCTTCATCCTTCCCATGAAATATCAACTGCTACTAACTTATAAATGCTTCTCTGATATGTGCTTTTTAATATTTTTTTCCAATGAGTTATATTGCCACGAGACTATGAGTGAACATAAACATCAGTTATTTATATTTAAATGTAGATGTAAGTTCAATAAAAAGCTCTCCGAAAACCGATCTGATACGTTCGCCAAGTGCCTGCGAGTTTGCCACTATCTTAAACTTGTGTGGCCTCGCTCCTGATTCATTTTCTTAATGGACAATGTGACCTAGTTATGAAATATTTGGCAACAAATGCTGTAGTAGAATGATAACTTTTCTATAACACTTGTTTAGTGTTAATTTTCAATTACACTAATTAGAACTCAACAGTAAAGTTATATTAGTAAATTTGAGAAATCCGTATGCCACGTAATATTTCACAGATTAAAGCTATTGTGTTCGAATGCTGAAACATCGAAAAATAGCTCCAGAACACGCAAACATTGATTGAAAATTGCCAATTTAGTTTTGTATGCACAGATAGGTACTGAACTAGGGAATTTCTTTATCGTTTTAACATTGGGGACTTATTAATGTATCTGGAATGGCAGAAAAGGAGAAAAATTAAAGTTGATGATTAAGAAAGTCTTATTAACCCCTCAGATTTGTTTATTTATGAAACACGTGAGTTTTGTAATTTACCTACAACGTAAAGTCATATCGGACGATGAATGAATAGGGTGAAATGATGCTCAAATGAGTCCAGGGTCCGTGGAGCTTAGATTTACTCGACATTCGTCTTGAAGGATAAGGGAAAACCCGGGAAAAAACCATAACCAGGTAACTCACCCTGACCGAGATCCCAACTCGGGACCTCTTGAACGTGAGGCGGACAACCTTACCATCTACGCTACCGAGGCGGGCACATGATTTTCTTTGGCGCTTTTAAGAAAATAAGTTCTTTGCTTCTTTATGCTCTCAAAGGGTCATATTGGGTCCAACATAAATTTTATCTGGCTTACCATAGGAAACGGCATATACTTGCCATCTGAAAGGCTTTTTACTTTATTTTATTTTTTATTAATAGTTCATATGTCTTATTACCGGTTTTTGAAGCATCATACAGTATTCAAGTTCCACAAAGAGAATGGAATGGGGATAGTGGAGGTAATAAAAGAGCAGGTAGAGAGGGTAGAGAAAAGTAGTGAAGAAATAGAGAAGAGGAACTTCTCACTTGTTTTGTCGGTCTTTTGTCAGTCATAGGCTGAGAGTGAAACGGATGCGTTTCGAAACCGGTTCCGGAGGATTTGACAAAATGATAAGTAGTGACATGTGTTGCTAAGAGTATTTAATTTATTCAAGTGCACTAAAACAAAAAGAGTTGCAGGTTCTTCTTGATTATAACTCTTATTCGGTAATTCAATAAAAAGATATGATTTATGAGATGCTGCAGCATACTGTTGTGAAAGAGCAGAGAAATGCTATTTTAAATCTGAAATTTGAGGCGTATATTAGACATTCACTTCTATGTCCTGGCTAACAGATATTTTCTCTACCGAATTCTGTTCTTGAAGAGTGCAAATGTCTGGGTGTTTAGTTTACGTAAAAAAATGGAAATGTAAATCACTTTCTAGAGTGCAAATGAATAATCCCTTTTAAAAGCTTTTTCTCCCTCATCTGCCCATTCTTTCCCCCATTGCTCTTTGAGCTCTTAGTGTTTTCCTTTCCTAAGAGAAAAACGCGTATGTGAAGTGGGCAGGAGTGCTTGGCTTTCGAGTTCCCCCCCCCCCCCTTTTGGAACAATTCCACGAAGCAAGCAAACTCGGAATAAAACAGTTAGTCATTGTTTAGTACTTCACTAATTTAATTGTTAGCATTCTGGTGCAGATACGCAGCATTTTCATTTTCTACACAGAGAAAAACGTATATGCTAATTGTACGGGAGAAATCTAATGTATAATACCAAGTTCATATGTTAAAAAATAAAACATTGTTAATAATCTTAAGCCGCTATTGAAAGCTTGACTATGATTAGGGACTGGAGGGAACACCTCGATCCTACACCCCCAGAAGGAATGGAATAGGGGAAGGAGCCACTGGAGGCTATAGGCTGGCCGAAAAGTCACAAAGTGGTGAGAACGAATCCATGCTTGGTGACTCGTGGGTACTCGGAAGATTTCTCATCACGGAACCAGGTAGAACTCAGAGAAGGTCAGCATTTTGCAGGACCTGGCAAAACTTTCCAGCGAGTATCTGTCTACACCATCTGTCTGACACTGAATCTACAGTACTATATTCCGGGACGTATATTTCATACCTTTAAATTTAGTTACAAAAATAATATATGCAGACGACAATTTTTATTAAATACATTCCGAAACAGTTTATTTAAAATTAAAGTGCTTATAATTTAATATTAGTTAATTTTTATAAACATGTGTACTATCCAATTTAAGTATAATTTTAAATCGTTATGTACATTTTAGTTCATTTCTAAATTATTAAAACTCAAATATTTTAGATCATTTTTACCAATACAACTGAATCACCATTTTAACTTTTTACTTTACTGTTGATCGGTTATTTATTTAATTGTTTTTCCCATTCTCGTCAATGCTGACGTTAGGAGGGTTCCCTCAGAGCGAGGGAGCCGAAGCATATTGACCTGATAGGTGAAATCAGGGTTGAGGGGTCGGCTCAGTGCCTGAGATGAATGATTGATGGAGCAATTGTTGGGATGATGGTGGGGGATACCGGAGGACCCGGAGGAAACCCACCCCAGCACCATGTTTTTCGCCACAATTCCCATTTTTGCGGTCGCCTGGGAGGGAGCCAAGCGGTCTAACCACTCAACCACCACACAACCTGACCTAGCAACTTCATTGCTATTTATTTTCAAAAATAAAAGATAAAAAGCGTAGAAATGCCTTTTTTGTCATCAGATGAAGCGATGGAATATAGAAACTTAGTTTGTGAAGTGCCTCAGGAGTAGTATGATTGTTTTAAAGACTGGTTTCCTGGAGTTCAAAAATATATTGTTAACGGAGAATATTTTGAAAAAAAAAAAAAAAACAGTAGAACTAATCTTGTGAAATTAGTAAGGTTTTGAAAGAATGGTATGTTGAAGAGAGAGAGAGCAGTTAAATGCAACATCAGATTTTACTTATAGGAGAGAAGCTGGTAGAGGAACGAAGAAAGAGAATTTTGGACTGATGCGAGAGAGGAGGTGGGGAAGTAAATAGATTATATTTTATAGATTTCTACCAATAGTAGTTGATTGTCCATTTGTTGACCGCAAATCGTGGCCGCAATGCGCTAAATGTAATGTACCCATTTAGCTAGGACATTTTCGATTAGTTTGCGGATCATAAGTACTTAGAAATGACGTCGGGCTTCGAACGAAGGCTAAATGGACATAACTATTAACTGTTGGCGGTGGGGCATTTGATGTGATAGGCAACAAAATGAGTATGATTACATTCCACTCGAAAACGAAATTCGCGTGTAATATTTAGTGGCACTGCACGAAGCGAGGGCTCTCACCCCCTCTCGACGCGACGCTTCAAGGGTTGTTAGGGAGAGAGAGAGAGAGAGAGAAAATGAGTAAATCGTGCGCAACTTGAACACGACGACCATCACAGTTAGTTGTAACAATACATACACCAGCGCTATATCTGTGCCGAGACTGATTGCTGCAAATCCGATTATATTTGATTAACATGAGTTTAATCTTTTTACCTGGTGATTAAACCTTTAATCGATCAATCCAGTCCAATTAATTGATTATAACCTTTGCAGCATCCCGCAGCGGGGGAGAAAAATCAGGGAACGCGAATGCTGGGAGCTCCGCCTTTCCCAGCGCTTTGCAACTGTTGTAGCGACAAGCGACATTTCATAGTCGTTCCTTTGGTCCACGATGTCGCGGGTTTATACCCGGCGCAGGGTGATGGGAAAATAGTTTGGTATTTAACCGATTTGGTTTTTGAGGTATGTTTTCCACATACAAACAGACCAGAAAGTTTTTCTTCTAAAATGTTTTTATTTTTGGAGTTATAAAACACAAAGTGAAATTTCGGGATGCAGTGCTTCTTCTAGTTAATGTATGCAAATATGTAGTAGAGAAAGTAAAACTCCTCTTGTATCTATCCTCAGAATGCTAATTTTGGCACTGCCTTTCTACTTTAGAGTTTTCTGCGCATCATTTTTCGCTTCCGGCATATGAAGTGAACGTTCGGATGAAATGCTATTCTAGACGAAACCGGGCAAGACTTGCTACACCGTATTCGGGCATTACCTCAGTTTATTCATCAGTGAATAATGTAGACAAATAACTGGTTTGTATCACTCCGCGACCACGTGCGTTCGCAATGACGGAACACACTTTTCGCTACCTTTATAAGGTTTTTCACCATTAGAAGAACATACTTATTCAATACAAGTAACAGCAGAAATTAATTGCTGCTTACGTCATCTACATCCCTCTAATCTAAGGTGGGAATTGATCTTTTCTTGCAGGGCGTTCTAACCTCACCAACTGTTGGTTTTTGTTTGCGTACGCTGTAAATACTGAAACTAATACACCGGTAAACTTTGGATGTTAATTTCTAAACTTCATCGAATGTAAGTTCTGGATATTTCTCGCAGAACTTGTTAAACACGTTCAGTATTATTGTCTTTCCACCACTTCTTCAGGGTTTTCCGCGCTTATATTTAACACTCGCTTGTTCCGAGACGTTTTTTCTTTGTTGCCCCATCTCCCAGTTACGACTAAAGGTTAGGCTGGTTACGAATTCACTTTGTGTATAGTTTTATAATGGAAATATGCTTTGCACTCAATAGTTTATGCTTCAGAAGAAATGAAGTGAGCTATTACACCTTAGTCATTAACAGGGCTACGAAGTTCGTACCGCTCGCCGTTCCCTATTCAGGTTGCGACCGACCCTATCCCGGCATCCAAACAAGCAGATAAGAAACCCACAACGGAGAGGCATTGAAACCGTTTGCCCAGAGAAAAAAATGACTTATAAGACATACGTAAATGCACATCTATTTAGATCATTATGTACAACATACAATTTTGATATAGTACATACGGGGTTGTGTCTGGCTGATCTCATTATTTAAATAGGCACATTGTAGCACACCCAAGCAACTATAACGCGAGTTGTAACATTTCCTTATCGAATGTAAAATAATATCCAATTAATTAAATTAATTTCTTAAATATCTGAAGACTCTTACTAAACAAAATGCCAAAGCAAGAATTTTACTGCATATTTACTCATCTGCGGCCGTATTACTAAAAACAATAATGTACTTCTGAAGGCTTTCAAATGAAAAACACATTCTATGTCCCGTAAAACAAGATTTAGTTGGTTGATAATCTGTTACAAATTCGTTAATGATTTCGGCTAATTTAGTTTCTCGATCTGGCTTCTCTTTTCTCTATATTTGCTGAAGTATCCCACTGAAATGTAAATAATGAAGTAAATAAGGACATGAATAAGTACACTTCTAGAAAGCATACAATGGTTGTACAGCAAATTTAGTTGCTCATCTTCGAAGCACAACAAAGATGTTATTGGAATGTCTTCCTTCCTACCAACGTGCTCTGTGTCATGCAGTTACACCTGTTTTGTAGTAATGAGTTGCATTCTACGATGAACGTTGCCCTTGCTAGTAGCGCTGCCTGGTATAGCCATGCCTGGCCGCTATTACACTGCTCAAGGAAATCGGTACGAACTTCCTAGCTCTGTGTCATCATGCAGTTACACCTGTTTTACAGTTATGAGTTGCATTCTGCGATGAACCTTGTCCTTGCTAGTAGCGCTGCCTGGCCGCTTTTACACTGCTCAAGGAAATCGGCACGAACTTCCTAGCTCTGTGTCATGCAGTTACACCTGTTTTGTAGTAGAGTTGCATTCTACGATGAAGCTTGCCCTTGCTAGTAGCGCTGTGTGGTATAGCCATGCCTGGCCGCTCTTACACTGCTCAAGGAAATTGGTACGAACCTCCTAGCTCTGTGTCATCATGCAGTTACACCTGTTTTGTAGTAATGAGATGTATTCTACGATGAACCTTGCCTTGCTAGTAGCGCTGTGTGGTATAGCCATGCCTTTCCGCTCTTACACTGCTCAATCGGAATCGGTACGAACTTCCTAGCTCTGGTCATTAATAATGGATCACAGAAATAATAACAATATGAAATTTGAAGAAGATTTCATTTTATCTTCCAATCACTCCAATTAAACAAATCTCATAAAAACTGAAAATTAATTTTTAACTCGCTACGTTCTCGAGAGACTAGCAACCCGTGAAGAAGGGGTGTTGCGGTCAAAAAGCACGTGGTTTTGTTTATGTCTACTTTGATCTCCTGATGTACAGAAAGCACATGAGCCAATAGACGAAGGACCACCACTGCGACTTGGTTCTTGCTGTTAATCATTTTAACAGCATTCTGTTTTGTATGCATGCTGAAGTGCATTTAATTCTTCTTTGGGCATTATATCTGTCATTCGCTGCTCCTTATAGAGTGTTTCTGCCCTGTATGTGGTAAATTTACGCTCGGTGCTTGCAGAAGTAAAGTGCTAACTGCGTGTCACTTGGTATGCGGACCGCCCCTATAGGGCTTTTATTAGGTAAGCCTGCAAACCAGGGGTTAAAAAAGGGGTGGTGGTGGCCGCCATTGCCGTGCAACATAAGAGCGGAGGGTAAAAAACGTGTTTCAAGCTCAAATCATCGGGGGGCTTGCAATTTATCCCCCCGCCCTTTACTCTGCGCTCCAAATGGAAAAAACCTGTGACCGCGGATACAACGAGATTTCTGCAATCTAAAATCCCGCTCGCTGCTCTTTGGTGCTGATAATCGAGTTACGTCGAGCACATAAACTAAATGTGTACGCCAGGAGTCCTCACCCCGAATAGGGGCGCGCAATTAGCCCTCGTCGATGCGAAAACCGGCCGAGCGTTTACCGACGACTGACTTAGTTAACCAGGCGACGCAAAGTTATGCACACAAAAACACATAGGTGTCTAAATGACGCAATATCATAAGTTTTGTCAAATGTTTTGGAGCCGGAGGAATAAAGTATTTTGTCCAAAATGGAGGTCATTAATTGCGCAGTTCTGATTAAAAGAATCGTGCGGTTCAAAAGTAATGGTCCCCAGTTTTTTAGTTTTCCTACCACATGCATAGTAGATAAAGTATTAAATTTAACCCAGAAGTTCGATAACAATATTTTAACGGTAATACAGATTTTATATAGGTCTCTGAATAAAAAAAAATGTTGCATGTGTATTTATGTGTGTGTAAACAGCATAATTCGACAAATTGGTTAAATACCGTAGTTGGCATATAATTCATTATCTTCCAAGAATCTGACATGAATTTCAAGAAAGTCTCCCGTTTCAGACTACCATTTATGAGAAACTTTATTATTTTTTTTCATTTACTAAAAATTATTAACGATTTTGATGGTAATATCAGAGTTTAAGGCAGTTACACGAAATGTCAAATGCATATTTCAAATTTTCTGTTAAGGTTCCCAGAAACTCTTCATTTCGGATGACTTCTGCATAACTGCTAAAATCGGAACGGATAGACAAAATCTTGCTATACCAAAAGATTGTAACAATGCACACACTTCATGTGCAATCCCTTTTCTGGGTTTTCCTTTATTTAATAAACCAACTTCGAGATATTTTGGTATAGATGTATTTGAATATTCCTATTTTATCTAATGACCATGCAAAGAGAACGAATTTCAAAGCGACCAGATTTAAAACAGTTGATTGTCACTTCAAGTCTTCTGTGTTCCTATATCCCCTTGTACCTACAAGTACATTAACAATAAGATGTTTATCTAGATTAGCATTAAGTAGATAGAGGAATAAGTGTAAGAATAGTGTGTATTGTGAGTGCAATATATGGTTTTCTTTATGTAATTCCTCTACCAGTACATAGTAGACAGAGAAAGTGTTGCATTCCACTCAAAAATTTGATATTGAGATATAGTTGGAAGTATATATTTTGAAACCCCCTGAATGAAAAACAACGTTTAGAAACAAGATTTGTGTGTGTGCGTGCGTGCGTGTGTGTGTTTAACTCGGAAACAAAACCCCGAAACATACCAAACTTGGTATAGTTTGTCTTCCAAGCATGCGACACAAAGGTTTTCAAGAAAATCCCCCACTGGAGACTGCCCTTTACGTGTAACAGTTTTCGAATTATTTTATTTGATGAAAAGAAACTTTCAGGATTTTTCAGGATATTTGTATGACAAAGTGTATATATTGAATTTTCTGGATGTAGTTTTTCATTCGGACAAAACAAAAATGTATAATTTATATCAGTGGTAAACGTTAAGAGATAGACGAGCATGCTATATGTTTATTTAAAGCAGCAAGTTTCAGTAACATTTTTTGTGACATGAATATCGTTATTAGTGTTTGTAGTGTTTAGCTTTTTGTCATTTTGATAGTGCTCTCGCTGTTCAGTTGTTTCTTATGTTGTCATTGGAAAGAATATGGAAATTTAAGGCCAGGATACAGTGCGGCGCCTTTAAACATCAATTAAATCTGATTGTTCTATTCCTCTTACAACTATATACAAAGAAATGTGAACCGAAACTGTTTCTCGATTAACATATAGTATAAAAATGAAAATTAAAGAAGCTTTCGTAACAATAGTTTGTTGAAGGTATATAAAGATTAATATCGGGAATATTTGACTGTAGGAAATATTGCATTACACCCAAAAATTCACTCGCGATTTAAACGAAAAGTTTTGAGTTTTCTTTAGTTTTGAGAAAGGGAAGGGGGGGGGGGAGACAGAGACAGAGAGAGAACAGTATAGATAAGTGACGTCATATTTAAGGCGGATGTCTTTTAAGGATGGAGGGCGAATTTTCCATGAAGTTCATCCCACTCCAAAACCCTCGTAAAACGGAGGGAAAAAATCATCTTTGAGGTCATTTATGACCTCTTCGATACCTGTGTCTGAAGTGTTTCCAGATCAAAGACGACTTATTGATACTTTAATAGACATTTATTTCGGTCAAAACATCAATAGTTTTCGGAAAGTTTCTTCACATAATTAAAGTTGCAAGTCTTAATTGAAATATGTGATTGAACAGAAAATTAATTTGGGCATCGTTAACATGCACTAGTTGCTTTGTTTTGTTGTTTTTAGTCAAACTTTCACTTAATTTTCATTATCATTTCTTTAAAATGCTTCATTTATGGCAGAAAAAATGCTGCATCGTTTTGAAATACGAAACCTATCATTTAGAAGTGATACCATTTTGTATTGAAAATTTTCTCTAAAAAGTGAGTTAAAGCATGTGCTTTTTCTCCACAGTGATTCAGTATCTGCTAAAAGTATACATTGAAAATGTAAGTATTGTGTCTAAGAATTAAAATACATTCCACATTCCAGTTAGTAAGATTACACAAACAACTAAGCAACTTCCTTAAGAGCTAAGATTACTAAACTTGCTTTAACATTTTCGCAACTAGTGAACTGCTTTAGAAAAAATATCGCAATTAAACACATTCCTCTTAAGTGCTTAAATTTCAAATGCAATTCGAATCAATGCTAGTAGATGTTATTTTGTTTCTGCTGGAAATGATCACCAACACACGAATAATTGGACAAAGAAAATAACCAGGATTGCATACACAGGACTTTTGTTGTACATTTTGCAGTGCATATGCATATATGTAAAATACCTCTTTTATTAAAATACATTTAGCTATCAAATCGAAAGCCAAAAGCGCATTTAGCATGCATAAATAATACCTAGTAGTGGTTTATTTCTGCCTGAATGAATAAAACAAAACAGAAAAGCAAGCAAGAGAAAACAACTGAGCTTTAGAACAAATCAATGATTGCCAGTTTAATACAGGGTTTTCTTACCGTATCTAGCATGTTTCAAAATGCCTGGTATAGAAATGTACGTCACCCTGAAGTTGGAATAAGTAATTCTAAAATATGGGGTCATCCAGTTGTAATTTGATTTTGTTACGGTGGAACTGGGTCAGAATGAATCAGCCGAGGAGCTACTATTACTTGTGCAGAAAACACTGGACAACAATGAAAATGTTTCTGGCTCAAAAATAGTCAATTCATATGCATTTCCATCTGCTGAATTTAAAAATCACCTTAAAATGACAGATTAACTCTTGCTTTTGATATAAAAGTGACATTTCATTTTCATTGTCAGCATTTTCAATTCGGGAGATATTTTGGGAGTTGGTACATCCGTCAAATAGTAACAAAATACAAATGCTCTTCAGCTGTTTGTAAGTCATAAACATAGAAAGTGTATCTGTGACTGTGAGTTTCATGTAGTTTCTGCTGTAATTAATGGAGAATTTCTGGTTGAAAGTGCTTTTTTATTGTAAAATTCGTAAAAATTCCACGAAAATGTGTAAATATGGTGAATAAACTTTGTTATATTGGTGGCGAAATAACATTTTCCTCACAGAAACGCAATGTGGCGCCTCTTGTAAAGACTGCCTAACAGCATTATTTCGGTATGAAAGTAGGGAAACAAGATAAGTCTTGGGCTCTACCTATCTGTTGCAACGCTTGTTCGGTTATACTGCGAGAACGGATAAGAAAGAAGAAACAATCTGACTTTTCGCTGTGCTTATAGTTTGGGAGACCCTACAAATCATACAGGTGACTACTATTTCTACTTGACTCCACCTATAAAGGCAGGATTGTTTATTAAGAAAAGAAGAGTAGTTCTTTAGCCGAATCTTCGATCTGCTACTCCATCCGTTCTGCGTTGAGATAGTTTACCAGTTCCTGCTACATCCGAAAAATGTGTGTTTGAAATAGAAAATGAAGACAGTGTGGAAGAAGAACAAGAACGAAATGAGCCCTCCACATCCCGTGATCCTGATTTTGAGGGAAAAGATGAGAAACCACACAATCTTAGTCAAGCGGACTTGAGTGATCTTATTAGTGACCTTGGCCTGTCAAAGGAGATGGCAGAAATTCTTGGGTCTCGACTACAGCAATGGAATCTTCACGAAAGGGATGCTGTGATGTGAAAACGTCACAGAAAAAAAAGTATTGTTGTTTGCTGCGACATTAATGTCATGATGAAATCTTTGAATTTGAACCATGTTGCAACTAAACAGAGGCTATTCATAGACTCCTCCAAGCTTAGTTTGAAAGCCGTTTTACTTCACAATGGCAACCTTTTTTCTTCTATTCGTGTTGGTCATTCAGTTCACATGAAGGAGACATATGCAAATATGACAGCCTCAAATATGGACACAAATGAAGAATCTGTGGTGATTAAAAAGTCATTACCATACTCTTAGAAAGCAACTGGGGTACACAAAACATTGCTGCTTCTTATGTATGTGGGACAGTAGAGATAGGAAATGACGTTATATTAAAGAGATTGTCCTGCAAGACATCTTTTCTTTACCGAGAAAAATGTTGCCAAGACTTTCCTGGACCCTAAAGATGTTCTACTTCCATCCCTGCATATCAAGCTGGGTTTGATGAAAATTTTTGTCAAAGGTTTGAACCAAGAAGGACGGGCTTTTAAGTACATAAGAGAGAAACTTTCCAAATTAAGGGATGCAAAAGTTAAGGAAGACATTTTCGTCAGGCTGCAAATTCCAGAACTTGTAAAAGATTCTACATTTGACCAAGATTTGGAGGGTAAAGAAAAGGAAGCTTGGGAAACCTTCAAGGGAGTTCGTGGATTTTTAGGCAATAAAAGAGATTATAACTACACGCATTTGGTGACGGTGCTCCTGCAAACCTTGGATGCAACATGTTCCTTAAAATTCATTTTCTCCACTCCCACCTAATTTCTTTCCCTGCTAGTTGAGCTGATAGTGATGAACGTGGAGACATTTCGGTTATGGAACAAAGATACCAGGACCATGGGAATGAAGCAGTGCTTGCGGATTATCGTTGGTCTTTGTGTAGGGATGCTCCTGAACTCCCTTTTAACAGTTAAGCTAAAAGACACGATCTCAAAAAGCCACCACACAATTCTCTTCACATACGATCATCTGCGAGGTATTCTTCCGGCAATTTAGAACTCTTAGAATATAACTACCATTAAAAAAATTAAATGCACTCTTAGTGTTGTTTGCATATGTAATTAAAATGTGTCTTTTTCTTCTAATCCGTTAGTATGAAATACTTCCACCTACTGTATATTACAGAAACTAGGAATACGAAATTTTCCATTGTTATATTTCTTTTTCTCAACACAAAATTAGTAGGAATGGACTCATAAAGTGCTGGAAACTGTTAGTTACCCAGTGAAATGGAACATTATTTTGAATTCTTTGTCTCTAATATTTTGTGAATTTGATTCCATTTTCAAACTGTCACTTCACAGAGTTTTCGGCCTGGTCCAGTTGTTGAGACTTCTTTTAGCTCGCACGGTCATTTCGCCAGTGTGGGCTAGCTCAACTGCTCATTGTAACTTCACTTTTTTTCCATACTCATTTCACTTTCTTCCAAGTAGTGGCGCAATGCAATAGGCCCGACGTCGTCTCTTCTTCTGGGTGGTTCAGTCGCTTGGGAGTCGAACACAAGTAACTAATCCCATACAATAAAAGCGCTTTTCGTTGCACCGGAAATGCACCCATCTCACTTGCCAATTTGAGAGAGCTATCGCTTATATAGCCGTTAGAAATTTTCACAGATTTCCAGATGGTTTGAGAGGGAGAAATTTCCAGAATATTTTGGTTATTTGGCGATATTGCTTCTGTTGTTTACGCTGGGCGAGTGCGCTGTTTATCTTTAGTATATTTATGAGCCACAACTTTATATATAGCCATGAAGCTCTGTCAAGTGAGTGTACTATTAACTAACATTCATGCTGAGCCGTGTTGGTTGAAACATGAATGTCTGGTAATGCCCGCAATATTTTGTCAAAATAATGCATTTTTATATTACAGTACTGCTACCAGCTGTGATTGACATAACGCATCTGTTATTTTATCGGCTATAATGACAATGCAATCAGTTTACATATTTGTTGAATGATCTCATCGTGATATGCATTCTAAAATGTCATTCTTTATAATTTTAGATATAGTGGGAGATAAATGTGAATTTAGTAACTTATCCACTGAGTACTGAACTGGATTAATTCTCGCAATGTCTTTATTGTTCGAGTCCTCCGCTTCATATTTACACAGTGGACATAACTTTCTACACAAGTGTATGCAATTATTACATTTAGCTCACACCTATTCTATTTGCTGGTTATGCTTCGGGAGGCTTGCTGATACTCAAAGTAAACTTTAGCTCGAATATCTCTGCAGCCACAAACATCACATTGTTTATGCGATGCTTGGTATCTCGTGGAACTTTTTGTTTTAATTTTTTTTCCCACTCGTGAAATAAATTCACCACACTTTCTTTGACCCGTGGTTATAGCCACCAAGTGGAATGCATAGAACGCAGAATGAAGCGGTGCCGACCTCACATCCACAAATCCATTTATGGATTTAAATGGATTATCCCTATATATAATATATATGCACATATTGTTGCAACCAGGGTTGTAAGGGTGATAAAGAAGTTACAGTCCTAAGCCACAACTAGCGACGTAGCTACTGGAAGGAGTGGGGAGATCAAATGGTAGAGCTAATTGGTGGGGGTTGAGGACATGCGAAGGGTTAGAGATAACACCTAATGTCAAACCACATTAACAAATATATTCTGTAATCTCTCATCTTGAAGAGATCAGAGGGGCAATTGAAATATTATATAAATTATAACTAAATGAACTGTACCTTTGGTTCAGGGTTGCGTAGGTGTCTGAACTGACTGCTATATGAAGGATGCAGTCTAGAGGTGACTGTCTTCTTGTTTCGGGTTGAACACAGCAACATATTTCAGACCTGGCAGACTTAAGCCGTCGACTTAGCTAACAACAATCTAATCCATCATCATCCCGCGTACCGACTTATATCATTTAAATAGGAATCCCGGCAAAATGGCCGCCAATTGACAAGTCAGCGTTTCTCATAATCGTGAGGTCATTTTGGTGGTTCTCATGCCAAATTCATACTTCCTGCTTGGTCCTGGAGACTACTGCACCATCTTGTGCAGTCATTGTTTACATGAGTTGTCTCAATTTTCCTTTGTTTTGTTGACAAAGCAGGAAGTATCCAACAGTTCAATGACTCTCTTCATCTAACGATGTGAACCAACTGATTCACACAGACGTATTCAAACTTGTAATACAGGAAATGGAATGTTAAATTCGAATAATTGGAATCCTATCCAAAATTTGTTCAGACCTTATACGCAACAATATATATGTATTGACAAAACACGCACGCACGCGCGCGCACACACACACACACACACACACCCTATTGAGTTTTCTAACACAGATAACCTTTGCAGTTTTTCGTTCTGTATTTATGTGTAGATCAGGAGTAGGTCTTCTTTCACTTTCTCTTCTAATGTAATCTAGAAAATGGATTATTTACTTCATTTATCTTAAACAAAACAAACAGCACACCACCCAGGTGGTCACTGTTGATACTTCCTAGCATACTTCTCTTTCAGTATTCCGCGGGATTACTAGCAGTGCAGACAGCAGACGTAAAAAACCGAATCCTTTGATTTTAACTGTAAACAATGAAAAACTGATGACGGACATGTTATAACAAAACACGATTTTATGCAGAGTAGTGATCGCTACTTGTTTCTAGCGTATCGAGATCACAATTTGTCCTAGGTGTGTGATGATAACCGTGACAGGTACTAACTGGCATAGTTATGGTGTATCTCCCACAGAGTCAGGAAGTATGAATATGGGAGTTACATTAGTAAGCTGATAATAGATTAAAAACAATATTAAAAATCAGTTCAGTGAGCAAGTTTTCCGATATGGTTACAAAAATCAAATTGGAGGGAAATAAAATATATACAGGCCTCACCTCTCAGGTTGATTAGTGCCCAATTGGTAGGGCATATTTCTAAATTAAGGTCCACGATACATCACACTGAAATTTACATTTTCATTCACACACATGTCCAAAATATACCTTGTACAGTTCTCCAATATATACAATTATTGAAACAATTTAAACAATAATTAATTATTGATAGGGAATTTGTTATGCTTTTATTAAATAATTTAGCGTTGTGGTCAACGTAAACTCTGTACCCCCTGCTCTTTACATGAAATATTTTTCGAAAAAGTTGTTTTACTCAAAAACCACTCTAATACCTTTGATTAAAATTGTTCATGACAAATGAAATATATATCTTTGATATTTTGAGGGTGTCCTCACAAGTTCTCTTCATTCTAAATGACTTACATAATTGGTAAAGCGTAAGAGACAGAAAAAATCTTGCTGCACAGAAGATATCTCGTTAATACACACAATTTATGTAAAATACATTTCTTTATGCGTGAGCCATTTCCAAGATATTCCTTGTTGTGTTTCAATTTTTTTTTTCAGAGTATTTTGATTAAATGGCTCTGACCATTTAAATCTTTAGAACAAATTAGAAACGCTTCTAAAGGCTGACGCTTTCAATGAGTAAGTATTATTATTATTATTATTATTATTATTATTATTATTATTATTATTTATTATTATTAATCATTATCATCATCTTCCACCCAAAAGTTACCCAGAGCGTGTTTGCGGAAATGGGCTAACCAATTAAAATACTTAAAAGAATTACATTCTTCAATCTACTGCACAAACTGCAACCCTTCTCTTTGAATTTGGCTAAGCTCAAGTAAATCTGCGGATGAAATACTAACTTACGATTTTAGATTTTATGTGAAATGATGCTCAAATGAGTACGGGGTCCATGGACCTTAGAGCTACCTGACATTCGTCTTTCAGGATAAGGGAAAACCCCTGGAAGAAGCCTTATCCAGATATCTCATACTGACCGAGATTCGAACCCCGGACCTCTTGAACGTAAGGCAGACAGGCTACCATCTACGCTACCGGGGTGGCCTCTTAGGTTCTCTTGGCACTTAAGAGAGTACACTTTGCAGATGACGTGACTGTTTCGGATTGCTACATTACTACTGTATTCCTATTTCTGCTAGAATCTGTGTAATTTGTTAAATTTACATTCTACAAAGGTTGACAATGTTTGTGCTGATAAAATGATAGCCTACCTTTTACTTCCTTTATCAGTACGTGAAGGAAATATTGTAATCGGTCCAAAAATTTGATATAGAGATTTTACCGGAAAGACTGTTTTAATATCCTCCGAATTCCAATAAAAAGTGTAGATGTGTATGTATGTGAACAACATTAATTAAAAAAAGAAATGACCGTTGAACACGAAACCTGTACTTCTAATGATGAGACATAAAGCATTTCAAAATAATCTGCCCATTCCAATTTTGTTTTTTCTCATATTTCTATATTTCTGCCGATTTTGATTTTCTGCTACTGTCGATTCATGATATATTTACTTTTTATTGTCGATAAACTTTATTGTATCCAAATACATTATGGTACTTATAGTTGTGAGCAAGAGTAATATTACATCACTTGAAGCGTGTGTTAGGATGCTGTTCAACAACAGTCCTACATCAGTTTTTTTAAATATTAACAAACATATTACATTATCACAAAAAAACACTACCATACATACAAAACACATGAAATTAAATGAGCTGGTCGTTGTGTAGTTTTCTTTTTAGTCTTCTATTTTGCGGTTGTGGATGAGGGTGTAGGAAAATGTCTTGTAGCAGTGGATTTGGATGATTGGCAAGAGTTTGGTGTAGTCCGGTGTACCTTGTCCTGATGACATCCAACATTTCTGGTATGTTCAGGTCTCTGTGAAGTGTGGTGTTGCTAACAAACTATTGGGCTCCAGTGGTCAATCTCAGGTATCTGTTTCGGATTACTTGGGTTCTTTTTACTTGTGGCGCTGCAGCAGAGCCCCATATGGAGCAACCATATTGCCAAATGGGTTTGATCACTGAGTTATATAGAATGCGTTTATATGTCATTGTAAAAGGCGATTTTGACTTTATTATGTCTTTGATTTGTTGGATTCGGTGTCTTAGTCCTGAGAGAAGATTGTGATGTAGAGATTCCAAGTTAGTTTACTGTCCAATATGAGACCGAGGTAACGAACTGACTAAGCGGTGCGTATAGCGATTCCTCCAAGAACTGTGGGATATGTTATCTGCTTTTTATATGTAAAATATACTATTTGCGATTTCTGTGGATTCATCACCACTCTCCAGTTAGAACACCATTTTGTGATTTCAGTGCAGAAGTTATTTAGTTTCTAAGCTGCTGATTCACAACTGCCTTTCCTAAGGATTGCAACAGCATCAGCAAAATGTGCAATGGTTAGTTGGGCGTGTTGAGGAAAGTCTGAGGTATACAGTGGGCCTAGAATACTTCCTTGTGGAACAGGAGATGATCGGTTGTGATCTGGATTGTGCACTTTGATATTTTACTGAAAAAGATCGGTTATGCAGATAGGATGCTATTATTCTGAAATACGTATCGGATACATAATTCCTGATCTTCAGTAGTAACCCAGTATGCCACACTTTATCAATAAAATGGACAGGAGTGCAATGGCTTAAATCCAAATTAAGTGGGTGAATATCTTGAATTTTTTGGGAATTGATACTAAAGTCCTGTTTATATAAATAAGGTTTGCACAACTAGTTAAGGGGAGGAAATGGACAAAATATTGCTACAAAATAGTATTTCTTGTTGAAGCACACATGTACTTTTTTAAAGTTAAACATTTCAGAGATATTGCTTTTTAGTAGTTGAAATTTTAAAGTAGCCTTTCTTTATTTTGAAGCCCTTGTTTGTTTTTTGTCTGGTTATGCAGAGAAAGCATAATTATGCAGGATCTGTAAGTGTTAAGAAAATATGGAATAAAAGAAGTAGTACAAATGTTTATCTTGAATAAAATGAAGTAGATAGAAGACTAAGAGTGTCCAAAGAAAGTGGTGCGAGTGTAGCCATCAAATTTGAGCACGTGATTCAAGCCAGTAGTCTTGTGCATTGCAGCAAGAGAAGTAAGTTGCATTGTCTCCGTAAAGCTATACATCAACATAAAGGGCGCTAGGAGCTGACCTATTGTTTGCATTGGGAGTAGTGTATGTGTTTGCTAACAGGTGGCTTCGGGGGGGTCGTTCGTATGACATAAGCTCTGGCGCCACCGCCACTGCATATAACGGCGGCGCTGGAGCATGTTCTATAGGTTAATTAGGTGTGACCATCATAGACTATACATGTGTTTGTACGTGTTGGAGAGCTATTAATGAACAGGCCTGCAAGGGGACAGCATGCAAGGGAGAGAGAGCAGCGAAGTCATGAACCCAGCTACTGCTAACTGCATTCCATATGGAGATACACGTTTTGATGTCCTTTGTGATACACTCGCATGACTTTCCCCACTCTTGTTTCAAACTCTGTTCTATCCACTTCATGTTAAGCTAAACAATTATAGAAATTATCTTTTTACATGTTTTCTTTTAGGTACAATGGGAATATGGGAGTACAGAATACATTGATTTGAAGTTCCGTTCTCTTTGTATGGTCAAGAGATTTTGAGAAAAATATATGTGTTTGAAAATTCCAATCAGTAACTCGGAAATAGTTAAATCCACAAAACAATTTGACAGAATTGTATAATAAGATTATGTCCATCTGGTACGATTTACCAGTAATGCTTAGAGAGCTTCAGAGTCTATTCCCAAAAAATTTAAGATATTCATTTATCTAGTTTATACATTTACATCTAGTTTGCAGAAATTCAAAATGCTCTTTATTTCAGTAGAAAGACGTTTGTACACCCCTTACAGGCTGTAAAAGTTACTTGTCAAACAAACACGCAAACTCCAAGGTCTCTCTTTGCTTCACCACTCGTAAACAAACAAAAGAATTCACTTCAAATTGCTACGTCGTTGCAAACATGCGATTATCTGCTCTCCACTCTCTAGCCTCTCGTCACTGTACAACGTCAACTCCATTCACTGACTAGCAGCTCGAGCGACCGACCGACCGGCCGAGGTGCTGGCTGGCTGTATATAGCCAGAACGTTTTTGCTGCGTGCGCACCCGTTAAGGGTTTTGCCGCAGCTAAGGTTTTTCATTTGGGATTTTGTAGTATGTGTTGTGGGTTTTGAGGTTGGAGTTTCTTTTTGAGGCTACATTTTATGTACCTTCAGGTTGTGGGAATGGATGTAATACCTTGCACCCTGGTGTTTTAATTTTAAATTTTGTTATTTAGTTGGAAAATTTTGATGGCAAACAGCTTGGAAGATTATGTGGAAGATCCGAGGCTTCGTGAAGCAACCTGGTAGGAATCAACGACCCGCAGAATATATAGACCGTAGTCCTCCATTCTGTGCACGTTGAAGCCATTCCAGTCAGCTATCTGCGGCCATGCCCCAGATCTCGCAGGCATATAGCATCACCGGAATTACCAGCGCTCGGAGGAGGACTAGCAGCTCAGTTCGCCTCTTTCTTATAATTGAACCATCGTTTCTCGAAAGTTACCGAAGTCAATATCTTTCGTGGTGCAACGATAAGCCAATGGACCTATTTCTGTCTCTTTCTCTCTCTGTTACTCTCACTCTCGGCAAGTGGCGGGAATCAGAAGTACCAAGTACCAATAGTGAAACTACTACGGCAAGTGACTAGCGCTGCGCCCACGCACTGGCCGTTCTGTCTTTGTCTTGGTACTTCTGATTCCCGCCTGTGAGAACCAGGCAATTTCAGACATATTCAGTATCGCCTACCGCTGCAACGGAGGTAACATGCAGTTAAAGTTGATGTTAGAGGAAGATCCGGAGTTTCTTTCAAACGTAATCACTTCTGATGAAACTTGGCTACATCATGTTGATCCTGAGAGCAAAGCTCAGTGTGGAAATCTCCTTCATCACCAACCCCCCCCAAAAGCAAAAGTGATTGCTTCTGCTGGGAAAGTTATGGTCATCTCATTCATCTCATTCATGGTTTATCAGCATGTTGTACCTGCACACACATCAGTAACTGGACAATACTACAGGGATGTCCTGAAAACATTGCAGGTCCATATCAGGCGCAAAAGACCACGTTTCCATGAAGCAGGCTGGATGCTGCACCGCGATAATGCGTGACTGCATATTGCCGATGTTGTTGCTGAGTATCTTGCAAAAATCAACGTGGAGTGCATCCCTCACCCTCCCTATAGTCCTATTTAGCCCCATGTGACCTTTTTCTATTCCCTAACTTGAAGAAACGCCTTCGTGGGAGGCATTATCCATCATCAAAAGCAGTGGTGAAGGCTCCGGAGGTGATTTTGAAGGATCTCTCAAAAAATGGTTCCTGCATGTCTTTGAAGACTGGCAGAAACTTGGGACAAGTGCATCGCATTCAGGGGAGACTATTTTGAGGACCATCAAAATTATGAGTAAAGGTACGTTGTCAAAAAGGAATTGTGATAATTCTTTATTGAACAGCCCTCGTAGATGGCAATAAAGGCGAAAAATAGATGAAAGGAAAGATAATGGAGCAGTTTATGAAATGATGTCGGAACCGGAGATCCCGGAGAAAACCCGCCTTAGCGTGTTGTCCAAAAATTTCATTTAGCGGTCGCTTGGGATCTAACCCGGACCGCCTCGGTGAGAGTCGGTGGGGGCCTAACCGCGGCCTTCACAAAGAAAATGCAATCTCTTTTAAACTGACTAACAATTTAAACTTATTGCCTTAGAAGGGGCATTTCTAAGTCAATCTTTTTGTTGTTTAGGCGGCGATTTATGATGCTAAAAAATCATAAGACAGTAAGTATTCCCTAGAAAGTACTTGATAAATATAAACTAAATTCATTTGATTTTTGGAGCTGCGTCATTTTAAAAAATGTTCAGTGTCGAGATCATATAAAAGATACGTAATGGAAACCGTATTAAAACTAGTTTTTCGCTAGAATGTATCATAAGCTCAAGAGATTATCAAGCTTTGCACAGGGAGCGCAAAGGGTTACTGGGCCAGGCCTTGAACTTGTTTATCGATAGCCTCAATGCTACACAAGCATGAAATACATATTTATCAATGCAATCTATCATGCTGAGGTTCGCAAGAAATTGTTTACCAAAGACGTGATGGCTGGCAAACAAGTGCATTAAAGGGGGGAACACACGCTTTTGGTATTCGAATGCCACAAGTAACATTTTTGCCCCATTATAGTGCTGTGCTCTATCGGTACGTTTTGTCCAATTGACACCAAAACCAGCAACTGTTCTTGATATGTAGCATAGTAAAGATACGGCCGAAGTTGTTACGTTTGTAATATGGATATTGCAGGACATAAACTTTTGAGTTTAAAATAAATAATCTTTGTTTCGGCAGAGGGTGTGGGTTTATTTGGAATAGGCGTTGTGATATAGTAAGTGTTCGACACTTTTTATTATTTCCCATGAAGTATACGGTATGTTAGGTATTTCAGCGTTGGTAAATGGTATAATCAAATTATTTTGTTTTGATAATGACTAACTTGAAACTAGTAATTCTCATTGTAAGGTTTGCAATAGCTCGGTTCAGTGTTAAACTAGCTACTTTAAATTTATGGAAACGGTCATTAAATTGTTTCCTGTATACTTGTGCCGAATTCCTCTTTTGTGTACATCCCTAGTTGCCTGTGGTAAGTGAAGGTGTTCTATGTCATCCAAAAAGCTATAACGAAAGTTCACCAGAAATATACATAGTGAGTCTCCCCGATTTTTTAAAATACGCTTTCTAGAAAACATCTTTCAAATGCGCTTTTAGATTTCGCTGCGTGTAGTTTTTATTTAACGTCCTCCAACATTAAGCCATATTGGAAGATGAAAGAAATGGGCGAAATGATACTCATATGAACCGAGTGTCCATCCGAGTTACCAGACATTTGTTTTTCAGGAGAAGGGAAGACCTCCAACGTCAAGTCATATCGGACGATAAATGAAATGATCTTCAGTTGAGTTGCCGCGACGTGGCTCAGTGGTTAGACCGCTTGGCCCTTACCAAGGCGGCCCGGGTTCGATCCCAGATGACCGCAAAGTGAGATTGGTGGTGGACAACACGGCGCTGGGGCGGGTTTTCTCCGGGACCTCGGTTTCCCCCGCCATCTCATTCCACCGGTGCTCCATCTCCATCTCATGTACCATCAGTGTCACCGCCTGCGGTGCTGTATGTAGTAAAAGCGGGCGTTAAACACTACATATTTCATTTGTTCAGTGGAGTCCAGAGTCATAGAGCTTAGAGTTAACAGACATTCGTTTTTCAGAAGGGAAGACCTCCAATGATGAAATGATGTTCAGTTGAGTCCAGAGTTATAGAGCTTAGAGTTAACAGACATTCGCTTTTTTCAGGATAAGGGAAGACATCCAACGTTAAGTCATATCGGTCAATGAATGAAATGATGCTCAATTGAGTCTGTAACCCATAGAGCTGAGAGTTACCAGACATTCATCTTTTAGGATAAGGGTAAACCTCCAACGTTAAGTCATATCGCAGGATGAATGACATGATGTTCAAATGAGCACAGGGTGCATAGAGCTTAGAGTTACCAGACATTTATATTTCAGGATAAGGGTAAACCTCCAACGTTAAGTTATATCGCACGATGAATGAAATGATGTTCAAATGAGTCCAGAGTCATAGAGCTTGGAGTTATCAGACATTCGTCTTTAAGGTTAAGGGAAACCCTCCAACGTTAAGTCATATCGGACGATGAATGAAATGATGTTCAAGTGAGTCTGTAATCCATAGAGCTGAGAGTTACCAGGCATTCGTCTTTTAGGATAAGGGAAAATCTCCAATGTTAAGTCATATCGGACGATGAATGAAATGATGCTCAAGTGAGTCTGGAATCCATAGAGCTGAGAGTTACCAGGCATTCATCTTTTTAAGGATAAGGGAAAATCTCCAACGTTAAGTTATATCGCACGATGAATGAAATGATGTTCAAATAAGTCCAGAGTCATAGAGCTTGGAGTTATCAGGCATTCATCTTTCAGGATAAGGGAAAATCTACAACGTTAAGTCATATTGGACGATGAATGAAATTATGTTTAAGTGAGTCCAAGGTTCATAGAGCTTAGTTACTTGACATTTATCTTTCAGGATACGGGAAAACCTCCAACGTTAAGTCATATTCGGATGATGACTAAAATGATGTTCAAGTGAGTCTGGAGTCCCTAGAGCTTAGAGTTATCAGACATGCATCTTTCAAGATAAGGAAAAACCGCAGGGGGAAAAAACCTTATCCAGATAACTCACCATGATCAAAATTCGGCCCGCCTCGGTAGCGTTCATGTCTGCCCCACGTTCAAGAGGTCCCGAGTTCGAATCTCGGTCAGGGTGAGTTACCTGGATAAGGTTTTTTCGGGGTTTTTCCCTTATCCTTACAGACGAATGTTGGGTAGCTCTAAGCTCCATGGAGCCTGGACTCATTTGAGCATCATTTCACCCATTTCATTCACCGTCCGATATGACTTAATGTTGGAGGACGTAAAATTAGAAAAAAAAATCAAAATTTGAAGTCGTAACATCTTGAACGTGAGGCAGACACGCTACTAACTACGGGCATAGCTCAGAAACGAATGCTTGGTTAAATACCAAATTGGGCATACAAGTCCAATATTTCCATGGGACACGAAGACTGCCAAAATAAATTTCCAGAGCTACCACTTAATGGAAAATATATAGTTATCTTAAATTTTATCAAAAATTGCTTTTAAGAGTTTCGTTAAAATGTCATATTTTTTAAAGATATTTTCATGAATAAATATCTAACTATCTGGAAATAATATGTGAAGTTCTCTTCAATGTGAATGCCTTAAACTGTCAGCAATAGAACCTCATAACCCAAAATATTCAGATCTGGCAGAAAGAAGAAAGAAATGTAAAGGGTTTTTGGACAATAATTAAGAGTAGAGTAGAGCAGAGACATCATTGACAAACAAGTGACATGGAGAGACTTGATTAGCAGGAAATCACTGAATGTATACCTGAAAATGAAGAGAGAGTGGGAAAGGGAAACATTGACCTAAATAGGGAAGGTTTAGCTTGGTTAAGTATAGGAGGCATATTGAGTGGGGGTTAACCAAAGGATGAGAATGGTAAGGAAGTTAAGAGGTAGAGAAGTGGAGGAGCTGCTGAATATTAGGTCATTGTTGCATAAGGGCTAGAATAGGTAAATGGCCAGGGAGCCAATACCACTATTAGCCCGTAAATATAAGCAGCTGACAAGTTAGTACCTACTTAGATTAGAATTTAAAAATTGTGCTTGGAATTGTAAGAAATTATTGTATTTTTAAGTACAGATAAACTAAACTAAACTTAGAATTGAATTGATACCGTCAGATGCTTGTTCTTTTTACACCTGTTAACTCATAATTGGTTTTCTTCATCTCTCGTCGTCCAAGAGGAACTGAATTTCAAAGCCATAACATAGCAACCCCTTTTTGTTTTTGTTTTTTAATCCTGATTCGTTTTACTTTCAGTAACCTTCATAAATCTACAGCGAAATGTGTAATTAAGTTTTATAACAGTTAAGAACAAATCGAATCAAAAGCTGTTGTATCAAACGTTGAAGCGTAAGTGGAGAAAATCACGTGAATGTAATGCACCTTTTTATACTTCACTAGTTATAAGTTCTGTAGAACGTAGTTCTCTTAAAAGTACGAGTAGTAACTACTTGTTTTCTACTCAAGTTACTCATGCGAGTTATATCTCTTTGTGTGTTGCATTCTAATACCAGAAATAAAAATTCGCTGACGTGTATGTTGCATTACATGGCTTTATTTACTCAAAGGAAGTTTACGGTTCAGTCCACATCAGCTTAATATAGATAACCTTTAATTTTTTTTTATAACAAAATATCCCTTATGAATCAGTTAAAAGACTAAAACATTTTCACAGCCAGTTAACTGGAAGGATCTCCAGAATAAACTTAAAACAATTCCAGATTTATCTAGAAAGTCATCAGTTGTAATGTTCAGATTGATCACAGGCCATGATAGAGTAGACATTTGTTCAAGATTGGATTAATAACTTCCCCACAGTGCTTTTTTGTGATGAAGACGACTTAATGAACATCGGTTAACTAACTGTATTTTTTTTAAAGCTGGTTATTATTTCTCTTGTATGTACTATTTAGTACATAATTTGAATATCATCCAAGAATGTGACACAAAAATTAGTAAAAAAGTGGCCTCATCTCAACCTTCTTTGCATACAAAATTTTTCGCAAATTATATTTGCGCAAAGGTGTATCAAACGATTTTGATAAAACCAGTATAATTTTAAGACTTTTTCATTATGGATGAAATGAATATCTTGAATTTTCTGGAAGCACTCTCTTAAAGTCCTTATTTCTGGATAACTTTTGTAGAATTAGTAAACAGTAAGAGATAGACAAAATCTTACTGAAAAAAAAAAAGAACACAGTTCGAAAGTTAACAATTTTCGAAATATTCCATGCTAATTGTTATAATTTTTATGTTCTTTGCTCAGGAACTTACTCGTTTCTCTCTCCCTCCCTCTCTCCCACCCACTTCCTCTCCCACTCCTCTTCTAAGCTACCAAATAGCGCTTTTAAAAGATTTGACTTGCTAAAGCCTACTCTTTTCTCGTATTGCCTGTGCACTTACAAGAAAGTATGTGATAAAATCATTTCATTTTTCTCAGTCTAAAATTCATAGCAAAATGAATCTTTCTTAAGAAAGTTTGTTGCAGAATGAGAGAAAATTATGTCTTCGTTTGTTTATTTTGTAAGTTTTAAGGTTGGGCCGGCAAACAGTGTTTCACTGAAAACGGTAGTGCCTACTGTTTTAGCATACAACATTCCGTAAATTGTCAATTAGACAGTATAAAGAAGGATCTAGAAGGAAGGTAATCAAAATTGTTGACATTGTCAATATTACTGTTAGAAATATTGCTGTGTATGATTAGCAGTAATAATGAATTGTATATGTATGGGTATTAGAGCAATCGTTAGCAGTTTCCAGTCCTTCATTTGCTATCAACTGCATCATGAAGTTTATGCCCATTTTACATGATTTAATTAATGTGCATTTGCAGCAAAAACTTATCAAATAGCATGTTCCAGAAATAGTTAATGAAAATGTCATGTTGATACATCACAGTGTTTGCTTTGACGCACTGTATACAGTAGCACGATAATGGCTGAAAATCATCTTCAATAGAGCTCAATCCTCCACATCGTGTTTTATTAACATTAATTTAAATGGTGATGATGGCGGTACTGGAAGGTCAATAATGGCTGTAATGGGTCAGATAATCAGTGTTGGAGTTGCTTACATTGTGGTGCAAGATGCATTCACTATGTATACATCACATTAGTTGGCAACTAATGTATGTTGCCCGGTAGGCAGTTTACGTTATGCAGATCGTTAATACAGCCAGAGGCAAGGGAGCCCGCGTGTTGTTTACATGTATTTACATGTGAGATGGGTCGTGATTACCACTCCATCCTGCGTTTGCACGCCTCGTTTATATCGAGATGCAGCACCAATTATTTGCGTTTCTGCCGCGCTTGCACTGTCATAGATGTACCGGCAGGTTATACAGGGTGCACGTTAATTTGTTTTATCAGCTTCACAGTGTGGACAAATAGAATCTTCCAGAAGAAACATAAACATCTTTTTAGAGTTATATACTGTTTATATTAAAAGCCAAATGATTAATGGCATGCAGAAACCTGATCGACCTGTAAAGTCAGGGGAGAGGGGTCAGAGAGTTATAAAATGGTCAGAAGAAGACAGAACTATTTAAAACATTGGCATATTTCAGGGAAAGTCAAAGACAGTTCTGACACAAGTCTGGTAGTTCATACTCATGAAAAACTACACATTAAACCAGCTATTTGTGCCTCTTACAGCCTGAAGTGATGGGTTTACGACAAAATGCAGAGAAACTGATATACGTGCATTCACACATATTAAAGAGATGGCCGCCTCAGTAGCGTGGTGGTAGCGTGTCTGCCTCACGTCAAGAGGTCCCGAGTTATCTCGGTTAGGGTGCGTTACATGTATAAGGTTTTTCCGAGGTTTTCCCTTATCATGAAAGACGAATGTTGGGTAACTCTAAGCTCAATGGACCCCAGATTCATTTTAGTATCATTTCACCCATGTCATTCATCGTCCGATATGACTTAACGTTGAAGGACGTAAATTACAATAATAATAATAATAATAATAATAATAATAATAATAATAATAATAATAATAATAATAATAATAAAATAAAGAGATATGTTTGTTCAACCTTTTGTGACATCCCAGGCTGATTGCTTCATTAACAGACTACTGCCTCTTTGCGCCTTTTTGGAATTGGGAGGGAGTAGTGGCAAAAAGAACAACTTTCAACTATCATTGGTTGAATTCATTACTGGTGCATAGTTTCTAGAATGGAAACAAACCTACTGTGAAGTGTGCAGATAGAAGTTTGCCATCTAAGTATCCGTCAACTGTTTAAGGTTTGTGTAGGACAACAAATAGTGATAAAGGAGGCAGTTTTCAAGTGTGAAAACGAATGAGGCTAGGGTAATACAGTGTTTTGGCCAGGCAAATTCGGGAAAGTTCGGTTGACATCTTTGCTGGCAATTATTTCGTGGCTACCGTAGCGTTCAGTCAAAAATCATTCTGGGTGGTCGTACAGGATAAAGAAGCAGCAAAGTTTCCTGGGCAGCTGCTTAAACTCTTTTAAAATTGGGATAGTAGCGTTTCACGAATAATAAATACTGTATTTTAAGATTTGAAATCGGTTTTATTTTTAAGGGAGCTGAAGACATAAGACACCTCAGCCAAATATCTGTGCGCTGTGCTTTAGTTTCATATTATACGAAGGAATTTAAAGTAATGTTGCTTCCAGTTTTTAACTCCAATTTGTTAACCAATTTTCAGCATTCTTTGACAACTTAAATGTTTCCTCTATCTAAGACGCTATTAATTTTAGCTTCATCTCTTTCTGCGCCAACACAAGTTGACCTATCGGGGCGGGGGGGGGGGGGGGGCACCTCTGGTTGTCAAAATCAGGCTGTGTCAGCTTTTACCTCATCAAAACAAAAGTAATGTGCTTTAAGGTGTTCTTCTGGAAAGTTGAAATTTGTAAGGTAACCCTGCAACGTACTGTTCTCTTGCAGGTTTTGCAATACTCTTGTGTTTCGTGGCTCGTACGTGGGCCGGCGTTGTCGTGCTTTAAGTAGTGTGCAATTTTTCCGACGCGAAGCTTCCTTGATCTTCAATGTTGTCACATGGCGTTGCGAGTTTGTAGTTACCTGTTCGGTAAAGTCAATGAGTCTGACAACTTGGGAAAGTAAATGATCATTATACCTTTCCTGCAAATCTTGAGCTATTCAATATGCATTGTTCTCGATGCAGAGGTGTGACCGCCTTAAGAATGCACTTCACCTTTACCCATATACCGCATCAATATATAGTGTTATATATACTTGCTTCCTCTGCCCTTTGTGTTCTTGCTTCAGATTCCGCGCTGGACACGCGTGGTCTCAGCAATTTGTTGATAAACTGCACTCTTTCTTAGGAAATGTTTACTTCTGTGTCGATCTCTCTCGCTATTTAATTCCGCGGTAAACATAGATTATTTCGTCAACACGATTTCAAACCTCGACATCTAATGTGGCAAGGGGTCCTCCAATAAGAGCTTGATCAAGCGCACTAGAAGTTTCTGGAATTGCTTCTTTCAATTTCTTGGCCCACCGTTTCATCGTACTAACGTTGACGATAGCGATGAATTGGATAAGGCAACCCTCAGCTATCAGAAACTGAATAATGCCTCGCTGCATGTACCTTATCTTCACACCGACACCTGGAAGCAAAAGAAACTAATACAATACAGAGACGAGACGTAGTACATCTCTCAGATACAACAAGAATTTTGAAAATCGGTCAAGAAATAGGTGGACTGTGCCCTGGAGGCATTACTTTTCAATCTGCCCTAGTATATCTTGTCAGAAGGATTTAACATCTCCATCCGAAGGGCCCCTCCGAAGATTTTAAACGCACCTCATTCTAAAAGACGGTGTTCAGCAGTTGCTGTTGATAGTTTATAGAGCCGGTAAGGAGGATTGTCATCAGAGTTTCATGGTCTGGAAGTATTTTCTCAGTGACCCCTTTTCAGTAGTTATATTAATTTGCTAAGGTCCAGTCCAGTAAAAGGGGTCTTGGTACATCTTTTGGCAAGTTTACCTGCTTCTTAAATGTCAATTATGCCTCAGTGAAAGGAGTGTCGAACAAAATTCGCTGATTGTAGTCGGAGTGGATTAAAGTAGTTCACATTTACTCTTCAGCCCCCCCTCCCCCCGCACACACACACATGCATACAGCGATGCATTATAATCCATTTCCAATTGGATACACAGAGTTCAGCTAGAGCTACGCTGATATGGTTTCAGTGCCTGGCTTTTTGCTTTGGGAATAAATGTATTCCATTACCCCGTTTAGGAAAGGTTAATTTTCACAGCAATCACTGGAAATAGTAGCTTACTTGCCAATGTTTAGCCTGTGTACTAGTGTCCCTGTAGCTCATATCCTAGAAGCAGAGGACTGGGATGTCATGGAAAGTTGTACCACGAGCTGTCTGGACAGCGTTGGGCAGGATTTAATATCAGACAGATTCATTCAACTGTGCTTGCCTACCTTCGCGTTCAATACTTCGATACAGCGAGTGGCTTAAATTTTGTAAGCGAACGTGAAGGAAAAGTTTTTCCTAAATCACACTAAAGTTAGCCACAACATGCTGTGGCTAAATCCTTGGAACTTGGCGCGTCGAGTGGCCTGGTTAATTGATTAAATTGGTGAGTGTGTTGGCATTTCCAAGTGCATTACCTTTTCTGTCACTGAAATATAATGTAATTATTGATGATAATAGAATGTACAATTTTGGAAGAAGAGCAATTAGGATGAAAATAATGTAAATTACAGTAACATGTACTAACCATTATAGTTTATTTTTGTATAATTTCTACAAAATATTCTTACAGAAGCTTGCCTGCTTCATCTTAATCGAGATAAACGTTTACAGAAATGTTTTGTTACGCACTTCTTGTTGGTACAAGAGGAATACAAAAGGCTGAAGACGCAGTCAACATATTTAAAAAGTCTGTCACTGTGCGATGATCTTGAAAATGCGTATTCTTTACCCTAACATCCAGAAACGACTTACGGTTAAAGCACTTCAAAATATTTCAAGGTGTTGACAAATTACAAACCAATGACAGCGAATATCTCGGAAGTGTTTGCTACTACAAAAAATACGTATAAGTTGAGTAGTTTAAAAATATACATCTTGTGTTTTACAAGTTATACAAAACTTTACACATTCTTTCAGACTGAAGAGAACTTCAGCTTTGCTCGCAGAAAATCTTAAATTGTATACAGTTTATTAGTAATGTGAATATTTTAAATATACTTAATGAAAATCGGAAGCCATTTTTGAAGATAATGAAAAATAATATTTTTCCGCTGTAAGGAAAATTTTGCTATTGAGAAGGGTTCTTGAAAATTTTTGAATCATGTTCTTGGAAAATCCGACTTCAGAGATAAGCACGCGCAGACATGGGGCTTTTGTCCTACGTAGGACATAACTGCATTTGGAAAAATGATGGGCTTGAATTTCATGGGAAGTTTCTCACAAGCGAAACGTGAAGGGCTTTCAGCTTTTACTGTCCAACTAAAGCTGTACATTTTGTGCGTTTAGATCAAAATGATGGTACCAAATAACGGTTGCTAAAAGCAGTTTAATTCTCCGCATTACTGTTGATGAGCTCACAGTATGTCTTTTATCTGTAGTACTTCTGAATTGCCACGTTTATTGTGGACTATTACGCCAGCGCAGCTTGCTGATGAAAATGTTCAGTGGCTTTTGGAATCTTCCCTTTGATTGGAGCAAATGCGTGTGTTGGAAATTAGCTCGCTTGTGTTTGCATGGAGGATGTAGAATGAACAGCTATCTTGCAGGTGTACAGCAAGTAATAAACTTGCAACGGATTTTTTTTTTTTTTTTATTTTCAATTTCGATCGAATAATAACGCCTACAATGGGCTATTTTGAACTGCGAATAAAATTTTAAATACTTTTTTGTTTTTGCTTAAGTAGACTGTACCGGGGGGGGGGGGGGGGTAAGCATTACGGTAAAAGTTAATTTGTACTCTCTAACATTTACTTCAGAAAGCAGAGAAAGTGCTGCATTCCATCCAAAATTTCTATATCAAGTTTTCACCAGAAATATATTCTTTTCTGTCTTCTGAATAAACGTATTTTAAGAGAAACGCGTACCCGCCTTTCTAAAGAGACGACAGTGTAACTTAAAAAACGAAGTCAAACGCCAAACTTTGTATTTGAGCTGAGCATCCTCAAGGACGTTGCATGAAGATTTGCGGGGGAGGGGGATAAGAAAAGCTCTCCTCTCATATATATATATATATATATATATATATATATATATATAGTTTCCATTACATTTTCACTACAATGATTTTGATATCTAACAATCACTGTTATACATCCTGTACAAATACATGAAACCTCTGACCCTAAGATTTACTCGCTGACTCAAGTCTCCTGGCCATAAGCCTTTGCTTTCCTGAGCAGCTTTTCATTTTTTCCTGACCCTCGCTTCTTTTGTCCTAATCCACTTTTCTCTTAACCTATATAGAAATTCACCTATGTATCTGTTTTTCTTTTCTCCCATCCCCGTTAACATGCGTAATGCCACTACGTCTTTGCTCACGCTGTCCTACTTCTTATCCCATATTTTTCTCCTGCAATTTGTTAACTCCTTACATTCTACCAGATAATGAACAGTGCTCTCTTCATCTCCACAAAATTCGCATATCCCTATCTCATTAGTTCTCAACCCTTTTAGATATATTATTCCTATTCTCATCCATGCTATGCCTTCTCTTCCAATTTTGTCACAATGATCTATATATTTTTCCCTACCCAAAGATTTCCTTTCTTCTATACTTTTGCAAATCTCCTGCCTATCTATGTCTTGTACCCTGGTTCTCGGTAGCGTAGATGGTAGCGTGTCTACCTCACGTTCAAGAGGTCCCGAGTTCGAATCTCGGTCAGGGTGACTTACCTGGATGTCGTTTTTTCCGGGGTTTTCCCTTATCCTGAAAGACGGATGTCAAGTAATTCTTAAGTTCCACGGACCTTGGATTCAGAGCATCATTTCACCCATTCCATTCATCGTCCGCTATGACAACGCTGGAGGACGTAATATATATATACATCTCAAAAATGGTTCATAATATTTTTGTTAAAATACCATTTGTTAAAGATGCACCTGATTAATAAAGTGTAGATATACCTGGAATTTTAAATTACGTACTCTTTGTTTGGAATGGATTTTGTATAACTTTGATAAACTATGAGTGAGCGAAATGCAACGCACCCAAAGCATATAGCCACATCTTTAAATCACATTATTTCAAATAACTTGCCATGCCATTAACATTTACAGACATTTCTTCTTATTAGATTGATTTTTCAATATTTTTGTAATGCTTTGAAGTGATGTCCTTTTGTTGCTTCTAGCTGTGTATTTAAAGACTGCTGAATTTCAAATTACGATCAGCTTTTGAATATCATTCACCTTTTGAGTGCATCTACATTTTTGTACGTATAACGAATTCTCAAAAGTAGAAAAAAAAGAGCTTTTGTAAGAATGCCAAGCATGGCTAGGTATGTTACATTCGCGTCCGTTGTCCAATATCGTTTATATTTATCATTTTTATTGTTCTTTCGTATGCTTATTATTCTTTCACTTTTTTTGTTCCATTTACTCCAATGGTCATGTCGGCGGCCGTTCTTCTTTGGAACATATCGAAGGTGTTAACTCGCATTCGTTGGGTTTTAGTCATTAGATCACGCACGCATTAGCGCTCTCATTCATACTTCCAGACTCTGGAGAAGAAGAGGAATTATCTTGGTCGGAGAAAAATCTCCAGTCCCACCGCAGGGAATGGAATCCGGGATCTCTATTACGGTAGGCATGTGCCCTCCCGAATGAGCTACGGGCCAGCTTCTTTCACCTTTATGATAATTTAAAATCAATAAATATTTACATTAGTTTCATTACACATCTCTCTGTAAATGCAAGAAGCATTGAAGGGCATGCTAGTTTTGAAATCCCATATTTGCTCTTTGGCATTGAAGAAACGTGTTATGTCATGTAGGGGCGAGGGTATCTACGTGGACAGTCTTCACAAGGTGAAGACCGACCTCCCCACAGAACTGTCCCCAAAGGGCGTCCGGCGCCTCTAAGGCTCTTTCCATTATGACAAGAGCTAGAGACAAACAATCATCCCCCCCATCTGGTCAAAAAAACTCAATACGGGTGGAAGTGGATGCGCCACTTAACGCGCGTCAACCCCGCTGGGAAGACTACCGAATAACCTCAGTGGGGCCGCCTGGTGATCTAGCACACGTACTAGCTCTGCAGGCTGGTACCCAGGGCTTTTTAGGCAACCCTCTGCTCCCTCCGGGCGGCCGAAGCCTGGCCGGAGGTACCCGATCTCCCGCGGGTAACGGGAACACACTGCCCCCTCGAGTCCAACCCAATCCGAACAATTCCCATTCGGGCGGGGCTCGAATGTTCGATCCGAGGTTACTCTAGTAACGGCAGATGTACTACGAGTGCTGAGGGTCCGCAGCACCCGCACCACGGCAGCTGAAGGGGACGGATCTCCATCCCTACGTGAGGCATTAAAGAAACAAGTGAATAGCGACAGAACTTTAAGGGAAATATGTAACGCTATTGAAACATAATCAATAATACCCGGCATCTCTGAAATGGCTGTTGTCATTTGGTTATTTAAATAGCTGTCTTTCAAAGATATGCACTTTTTTGTCGTGTAAATATTTTATAGTATTTTATTCAGAATTGTTACGTCATTTTTTAGAAAATAAAGAATAACCAAAACTCTGTTTTCTTCAAAAGCTTCTAGTCACATCCCTGGAAGATACTAAATACCGTTTGCTACCGTTTAAATTTTTGTTTTGACACACTTTTTCAAAATACTTTTTACTTAGTTGACTCCAACGTATATATTTCTGTGAAATCTCGATGTCCGTTTCTTGGGTGAAGCTTCTGTACCTACCAGCTATTTTAGACAAAGTAACAAGTGAATAGAGGTCATGTGAATGTAACACTTCTACATTTGTATCATCTGTTTTCTGATTAATGTTTACCTTTTTGATAATTTTATAAGATCAAGTGGCCGGTATGTTCACACCCTGTGTAAGGAATGTGATACTGTTATTTTATTACTTTAAGTGATACGTTAGGAGAGAAATAGAGTGCGTATACGGTTTTATAACTTTCTGTTTTCCCTTAACTAAGGCTAACTTAATTATACTTCACTCCTGCATTTCGTTCTGGAAATGAGGAAAGTTGGTGGAAAGTCTGAGGTAAATTAATATCTCTAATCGTTCGCGATGATGGCGCCCAACTACTTGTAAATTCCGTTGCCGCCGTGGGAAGTAATATAACGTGATGAAAGAGCAGAGGAATCCGGCGGGATTGCTCGCTAACAAGAAGTGACGAAGCGTGCAGATGAATTTGCAGTACCTACCTGGCCTCTGTATTAGCATGCAAAACAGATACGAGCAGGAAACAAGTATACGAGGGTAGGATTATGTGCTCTTGGTGAAGTAATATCACTGTCGAAATGAAAATAGAATTTTAAGGCAGAGAATCACACAGGTTAATAAAGTGCCTTTAAAGCTTCCAGTCCTCTTTGATGTGCAAATGAAGGTAAACCTATAAATTGTTTAGAAAAAGACGGTAACGGTATTCCGGGGCGTGACTCAATCGACAGACCGCAACTACCGAGTCGCTCCCAGCTTAATTTACCCTACAGTAGCAGTTCTCTGGCCTGGCATTTCCGTTCTGCAACATTCATATTAAAAGAGGTAGAATGACTGTTTCAAACACGAGTGTGGAAATACCTGGACAACAGCTGCACGAGATAGGTGTAAATGGAAACAATTAGGAAGAGAAAGGTTACAGAACATAATACGTGAAAGACAATGAAAATTGTAAATAGTATCCGAACGAAAACCGACAAGAGAGATAAAAAGAACTGGGTTTATGCTGTCAGGGCTAGGTTTTAATAGTATAAAGTAGGAACAAGTTCTCTAGTTTATACAATTATTTCTAGCGTGATAAAAGGTTATAGAACAGGTCTGCGAAAGTGTGTTCCGAAGGTGTGAAGATAGTGCTCCCCTCCCCTGTTGTAGCTTGTAGCACACATACATACACACACACACACACACACACACACACACACACACACACACACACACACACACACACACACACACACACACACGTTAAGTGGAACCGGTTTTCTGCTTTGGGCAAGTAGGCGAGTGGCTTGAACTGTTCCCCGGGCCTGACATAGAAGGTAACAAGTTATATAGATGGTACAATTATAGTGTTATGTACTTTGTGTATGTTAGGATTATGTACAGGGTGTGCCGATGAGATGCACCAATTCCGTGAGCTGGAGATTCAAATTTGACGAATAATAAAGACATAGCACCATAGATCTTGAAAATAAAAAAGATAGTTGAACATTACTGAACACCATATGTGCACAGTCTGGCAACAGAATAGGATTTAGATTGGAATTCTTTTGTTTTAGTTTGCAGCCAGGCTTTCTTTCACACCTGCAATGGCTGAAAGTCTAAACTAGGCCAGCGCTTGAAAGCCCATTCGCCACGTACGAGTAGCTGTGAAGGCTGGAGTGCTTTTATTTTAACCTATCCAATTGTGTTCTCGAGATCTAAACTAAACGCTGCCTAAAAGCTACGCGAAAGTTGATCAAGTATAATAAATGTATTAAGGAAATACCCCGTTCAGATGTATCGTGTAAAATTAAATCAGGATATTTTTAATGATCAATAACTACGTCATCACCATATGGTTATTTACGGTAGATATTCAAAATGTGCTCCGTTGGTTTCTTGCTATGACTCTGGGTTTGGAATTCTCCTATTGGGAATGTATCCCATGTTACGCTTCAACTTGAGAGTTGCAGTCGGCTTCGCCGTGTAGGCAAGTAGCATACTCTTGATCTGTAAAGACTGCCATAGTTCTAAATGCCTTAAGCGCATCTGAAGCGCTATGTTGTGCAAAGTGTCACGGCAAGTAGGTTTACTCTTTACATTCCTGACATTCCGTTCTAAACGCGTGCCAACATTGTGGGGTTGCCAAACGTAAGCCCGCAACTTTATCGCAAAAGACACGCGAGAATCAGTCCTTTCAAATAATTTGGTGCTTGGAATCATTTTAGCAACATGTGTTAAAGACACAAATAACTCATCTTTTGTAGTTCTACCGCGTTATCCTAATTGTAAAACAAAATGATTAAGGTTTGATGACTTATTTGCAGTAAAATTTTGATCAGTTTTATTCTTCATTTATGCAGTCTTGTACTTTAGAGGAAGGCGGTACAGTTAGAAAGTTGCCATTGAAATCTGCGCACTCACACCCCTAATGCTTTGTATAGGCCACAAGTGTAAGATATAGAGTGCCTGATCTTAGTATACCAAGTCATAAATAGAATATGTGCTAGGATGGTGTTGAGTTTGTACTATTAGTAGGATGACACGTCATCATCATAAATACAAATTCTCCTATGCCCAGCTCTTCATTCGAGCTTCTCTCTATATCATTTGGAGGCCCTTGCCCTACAGGAATCAAGTGGGCTTACTTAATTTAATCTTGTGTTTGCTATTATCATGTGTTACATTCACATGACGCGCTGAGTTTACATATTCGGTGACTGCTGGATTCACATGACCTCCAATCGTCTACAAACTATTTCTGTAAGACATTATTCTAGCAACTTATTGTTAATTCTGATTAACTTTCAATTCATATTTGCAGATTTCTATGTGTGTACAAAAGGTAGAAAAAGCAATAGACTTTTAAAAAGATTTTTTGTGATGGCTTTGAAAATGAAATGTGTAGTGTTTAACGCTCGCTTTTACTACATACGGCACCGCAGGCGGTGACACTGATGGTACATGAGATGAAGATGGAGCACCGGTTGAATGGGATGGCGGGGGAAACCGGAGGTCCCGGAGAAAACACGCCCCAGCGCCGTGTTGTCCACCACAAATCTCACTTTGCGGTCGCCTGGGATCGAACCCGGGCCGCCTTGGTGAGAGCCGAGCGGTCTAACCACTAGCCACGGCGCGGCCTGATGGCTTTGAAATTACATGCTTGCACAACACTGAGAAAAAACAAATAGCGACTTACTACTTGAAAACATATAAACCTTTTAAAAATTGCAAAGAGAAGCTCAGAAATGGTTAACGCAACAAAACGCAACATTTGAGAAGGGTGGTTGGAGAAATATGCATGTAACAAATCTTTTATAAAAACTCATTGGAACGATGTTTAAACCTTTGGCAAATGAACTTCGTTTTACAAATGAGTGAGAATTCCTTGTTGATTATAGGGATAGGTTACGTTTGCCTCACAAGAAACTGCGGTGAGATTCTGTAAGGGACTGACAATGCGTTAGAAAAACTTTGTGAATTGTTTGGTGACATTTGATTTACAGGAATCTTTCAAACTGACTCCGTAGCTCATGCGGTAGAATACCTGTTGCCGATTCGATTCTCGGCTGGAAGTTGGAAATTTTCTCTAGCCAAGATTGTTGCCCTTCCTCCCCAGGGTCTGTAAGTGTGAATATGTGTGTATGTCATTACGGACATTTAAACATTTAATTAAATTATTAAATTAACGAAGTTTAATTAAAATCTTACAAAAGTTTAATTAAAATCATACCCATCGTTTCTAGAAAGAAAAAAAGTAATGAAACATTTTCTTTACAAACCTTTTTTGTCTCTTTAAATTTCCTGAACATCTTTACATATTATCTGACCAAAGCTAGCTGCCCTTTTGTTAGATGAGCTGCAGCACTTCCTCTGGCCTTCCAAGTAAGGGTTCATAGCAGTAACGCGTGTGATTTACTCTTAACATTTGATTTACTCCATCTGGAGAAGAAATTCGATTAGTTCAAATTAAATACGAATCCATTCTTACTGGAGGAAAGCGGGATATCAGCAAACTATGCTTACTTCTTTAGTCTATATGGTAGCATGTCTGCCTCACATTCAAGAGGTCTGGAGTTCGAATTTCGGTCAGGGTGAATTATCCGGATAAGGTTTTTTCCGGGATTTCCCTTATCCTGAAAGATGAATGGTAACTCTGAGCTCTATGGACTTAACGCTCATTTGAACATCGTTTCACCCATTTCATTCATCGTCCTACATGGCTTAACGTTGCAGGTCGTAAATTTAAGAAACCAAACTCTACTCCAGCAAATGAAGGATGTGACTGAAGGAAGGTTGGCTAGTGAAGAATGAAAGGCAAGAAACAGAGTATGTAGGAGTATGCTACTCGTAGAAATAGAAGAAAACGTTTGCGTTTTTTGGTCTTCCTGTTTGTGAGTACGAAAATAAAAAGAAAAGGCCAAATGAGAGAGGTGTTCTGTCTTACTTAATGTAATGCCTTGTTATAAAAGTTTCACAAAAGTATGTCGTGCAATTGGTGTTTGGTGGCTGCACGTTAAAGGTTCCTTTGGTAAGCGACTGTACTTTCCGGCTGCTTTAAAACAAGGACGGTTGGCCCCCATCCCTTACATTCCCAGTAACACGTTCCACAACCATTCGCCGCTTCTCTTGTCGCAGAGCAGTCTCATCTCATCGTTGGCGGCAACCCTGCCCCCTGAGATGGGCAGACACAGGTGCCCGACAGACCCAGCGGGAGCCGCATACGAATGACCCAAGAATCATGCAATATATAGCGTGCCCCTGCTGAATAGGCAACCCAAATGGCTGCCTGGGAGTGGGAGAAACACGGCAATCCGTATGCGGATGAGCAGGAGGGAGATTCTCCTCTCTCGCTCTCTCTCTCTCTCTCTCTCTCTCTCTCTCTCTCTCTCTCTCTCTCTCTCTCTCTCTCTCTCTCTCTCTCTCTCTCTCTCTCTCTCTCTCTCTCTCTCTTTTCCTTCTCTTCCCCGTTCTCCAGGGGTCTATTTGGATTCTCGGCATGGCTTAGTTAAACCGTGTATAAAATGAAGCCATGTAAAGAGATTGCATATGTGATGTGTCTGCTCGCTGGCTGGGTTTGTTCGCGGAATTTCCTCGGGCAAACCTCCGGCTTTTAACCTACTTCGCGAGAGTGGGGAATGTTTGCAGCATGTGCGAATTTACCCCCCTCCCCTCTCTATGTCTACATGTGTACATTTAGCCCGGCCACTTTGTAAAAGATACCCTCCGTATCAACGGGAGGAGGCGAGAAATTACTCCAGTGGTATATGGAAATGAAGGTGGGATGTATCTTAACGCGTTAAAAATTCACCGCTTTTGTTGCTGCATACTGTGTTCTTTTTTGTTTTGTTATTATTTCCGCCACTGCGGCACTGTTGCTTGTTTAATGTTTAAGCGCTGCAAGTGATTTTGTACTGTATGTTAGTGTCGACATCCTGGTGGCTTCAGGTCAAGGTGCAATTGTAGCTGAAGTTTGTGGAAGAATTGGCCATTATCCTGAAATAACCAGAACCAAGTTCATTAGGAGCATGAAACTTTGTTAGTTTCGCGCCTCAAGAATGTCGTATGTCATTGGTTACCCGTTGTGCAACGCCGATGCAGCTATAGGAGAAGGTTCACAAGTTTTGAAAACAGTGACAGCATTTAAGAATTAAGAAGAGAGACTAAATGGCAAGCGCTGCCAAAAATTATATTTTTTATTTTGTGTGTAGTGTTTATTGCCCGCTTTTACTGCATACGGCACCGCAAGCGGTGACACTAATGATACATGACATAAAAATAGAGCATCGCTGGGCTGAGATGGTGGGGGAAACCGGAGATCCCGGAGAAAACCGGACCAAGTGCCGTGTTGTCCACCACAAATCTCACTTTGCGATCCCCTGGGATCGAACCCGGGCCGCCTTGGTGCGAGCCGAGCGATCTAACCACTGAGCCACGGCGCGGCCTTTTTGCTTTTTATTTTTATTTATTTTGTATTTTATAAATTGAGATTTCTTACTTAATCTGAAAACACTAAAATAGGCTGAGGAATTCTTTTTTTATTTACCCTACCTTATACGTCGAAGGTACGTAAGGTACTGTATTGAGTGTCGATATTTCACTAGGAGTATGTTTTGAGGTACCTTGAACCAAAAAAGAACTCGTTTAGGAAAATATGTTTGTGTTTGTGTCCGTGAATAATACAACTCAAAAGATAAATCTGGTATAAATTCTTCCGAACTGGGTATTTAAGTTAAGCATCCTTGGATTTTCAATTTTTATTTTATCAAAATAAACTATTTTGATTTAAATACCTATTTACATAAGAATATAGTCGCATATCTTGAATTTTATGAAAATATCCCATGAAGTTTTCATTCGGAAGGAATGTTGTATACTTGTGAATAACTGATAAACCATGTTAACATTAATGTGTATGTTTGTAAGATTTCCGAGCTATTCGTTGTCATTGCATATTTCAATGCTTTGATGCGCTGTTGTCTTTCAGCTCTTTCCTACAGTATTATGGAAAGAGCACTTCCATTTGAACATTTGACTATCGCTTCAGTTTCCTTTTAAAACGAAATATGTAATTAAATTTAATTCCTTAATGTTTATCTTGGCAATATAAAGCGGATAGAGAAATACAGTTTCGTAAGATCAGTTCGTAAGCTGTATATAAAAGTTTGTTGAGACAATCGTGTAAATGTAAGATATTTTGTTATAACATTCAGGAAGGCAGTTAACACTACATAGGTACACAGAATATCGAAGGCTGAGGTATTGCATTTATTTAAAAGGCAGGCTTTGATATTAAACTTTTTTGCACTATGTAAGTAATATTCCATACTTGCCGTTATTGTTGCTATGCATCGTAAGTTGACATTCCCGCCGGCAAGCTAGTTGCTATGAAAACAAAATAAATTAGAGTGTTTTAAAAAATGACCGAAAGCACTCGTGTGGTTAGTGAAAATATTTATTTTGAAATATTTATTGTAATACTACAGTTTGTACAGTTATTGAATGCAGTTGCACTATCTCCACTGTTTCTCTTTACATCTAAGCTTGTTTTATATATTTCTCTAGAAGAGGGTGTCCTGCTGTCTGCTGAAATTCCGTCACTTCCTGCAATCCCATTATCATTACCACTTTCATTAATAAATACTTGTCATCAGGAACATCACTCAGAAACTTTGTTGCATACACCTTCGAAAGTGCTTTTGATTTCTTCGGACGATGTCCAACATTTCTCTTTTTCAAGAAACACACTAACTTAGAGAAATTTCCAATATCAATTCCATTATTTAACTTTATCATTGTTTTTAGCATAGAATATTCAGACCACAAGCTTCCTGGACTCTTCAGTTTACTACTTCTGAGTACAAAATACTCTAATATGTTCTTTTCGTTAATATCCAATTCATGTTCTTTTAACCATTTAGACAAGGAATGACATACCAACTCATAACTCTGTTTAGACTTTTTGTTCTTGTATTAATTGATCACATACAACTTTCCACGCCTCTTCTATTTCATCACTGCACATATCGTCTAAATCAGGGGAAGACAGGTAGTGGCGGTGTGACGTCAGTTCCGTCAGCTCTAACCGCGATATATGCCCCCGAACGAAAGGCAGGTTAGCGTGTGACCTCACCGCGCTTATTTCTGCTACCTATGGGGAAGGTAATACATAGTTTGATATGTGCGGGTTCCAAAAGCGTAGGAAAGACAGGAAACGTATCGGGTATTAGTAATATGTACAGCTCACAACTTGAATGTTGTAATATTAATGCTGACTGCTTTAATTACATAATTGGCCACAATTTATAAACAATTACAATTTAGCTCTGTGCTATGAGAAAATATATAAAACTTCAACTCGTAGTTTATCCAAAGGTCCGGTATGTTATAAAGTAAATAATATAAAACATAAAGCAATTTTCTCTGCAAATTAGAGGAGACCCATTCAGAACAAAATTACGTAGACATTTTCCGACACTTTCTGTTTCGTTTTACTTTAACTAGTTTGTCAATATCAGGACGTAAAATCTGGGAAATTTGTAATCGAAGGCTGTAAGTTAGATTATAATACGACAAGGTACTTCTGGGTTTGGACTTAGCTAATTTCATAACAGAAAAAAAAAATTGTTAGCACACATATGTCGAGCCAAACATACACAATGTCCGTGTGAAAAGTGAATACAACCTCGGAAATCTGGTTTGGGGGACATTCTTGTAAAAATCAGCCAAGTCTTTCTTGTGTGTATATTTGTCCTTCAATAAATCGTCACATTGTAAATTTAACACTTTCATTAGGTACGTGGCAGCTACATTGCTGTCATCGAGTGCGCTACACCTGGCTGAACCCTCAGATTCTGTACTCACATCGCATTTATATAGGCGACTTGGTACTACACGGCTCTTGCCTGGCGTCACACGCACTGGATGCCTAGCTCCCGGCTGAAATATGTCACAACTCTCGAAGCTGTCTTCCTCTGGTCTAAATCTTCCTCCATAATCAGAATTAAACCCTCAGTCAAATTCGTTTTCCACTTTTAAGAAATATATGGCGACACGGCCAACAAAATTTATTTCTCCATATCAACACATATAGGCGATGCACGTTCTAAAATCTAACATTTATCTTCAGTTATATTTATTAATATTTCAGCTTATGTCTTAATTACTAAAATTCAGATTGATATAAATACACACAGTGCAAAAAAAATTGTATGCAATACACATGTAGTAAGCACATAACGGAATCTCGAAAATTGAAGAAAACTCTTTCAACCCTTTCCTCGTTCCTTAGAAAGTACATTAGTATCGCGATAAACTATTATGTCAGACAAAATCATATAAGGATCACTTTATATTAACGCCTCGTTGCGTGAAGTTCTGGGGAAATACCAAGTATCTCCTAAATGAAGTACATCATTGGCCGTATTTTGCACATTTTCACATCTGTTGCCAATTTTTTTTGGCTTTCTCTTTATGGAGCAGTCGGTGCGAATGAAGAGAATTTCACACAATGTTTAAAGAAAATCCCATATACATTTGATTAATTTTCCAATATCTAAATATAATACTTATTTACCCTGGAGAGGGGGTTGAGATAAGGAGATGTGCTATCCACACTGCTGTCTAATTTAGCACTGGAAAAAGTAATCCGGCAATTATCCATAAACCCTGGAGGAACCATACTTTACAGATCAGTACAAATAGTGGCATATGCTGACGGTGTGGCAGTTCTCGCAAGGAATATAAGAGCTCTTGAGGAAAGTTTGTATTGTTCGAAGAGAAAGCACAGGATCTAGGATTGGTAGCGAACGTTAGTAAAACCAAATATATGAAGATGGGAGGTAATGGACATGCAAGAAGAGGAGAATCTACAGTTAAATTACACGAGAAAGAATATCAAAGAGTGGAAAAATGTAAATACCTGGGCTCTATCGTAACAGTAGATAATAAAACATCAGTGGAAATTCAACAAAGAATAGAAAGTGGTAACAGATGTTTCTATGCCTTGCAGAATATGTTTAAATCAAGGAACATCAGTAGGAATACAATTAAAATATATACAAAAGTACTGAGACCAGTAATGTATGGTTCAGAAAGTTGGGTGTTGACAATCAGAGAAGAACAATGGTTATTACGGTGGGAAAGGGAGATTTTGACAAATATATTTGGAGCGATAAGGGACTTGGACGGATGGAGAATGCTGACTAACTTGGAGTTACAGTGCCTATTTGAACAACCAAATATAGTAATGAAAATTAAACGAAGAATAAGGTGGGTTGGTCATTTGCAGAGAATGCCGGAAACCAGTGTAGTTAAGACATTCATCGGAAAGCTGGATGGCAGAAGGAGAAGAGGAAGACCCAGGGAAGATGGGTAGATAATATAGAAGATGATTTGAGAAAGTTGGGGGTTAAAGGCTGGAGAAGAAAAGCAGAGGACCGAGTAGAATGGAAGAGGGTGGTTAGGGAGGCCAAGGGCCTACATGGCCTGTAGTGCCTACTGAGTGCAGAGAGTCTACTCCCATTAGCCCTGTCCCCGTAGGAACAAGACCCGGGTCTCTTACAACCAGGGAGTATCCCAAAGGGACTCCGAGGCTTTTTCCATTAGGACAGTACCTAGTGCCTACTATCATCATCAAATATAATACTTACAGTCGCTGGAGAAATGTTCAAAGTTACAAATATTTTGCGTGTAAAGAATTATTTGGGGTGGCAGAACTTCGGGAAATATTCTTTGCCTTCCAGCATTAGAATATGCCTATCTTGGGTATTAAATTTTCTGTTTTCCCATTTTTCATATGAGTTATACTACTTTGTCTCTCTCATACACACATTAATGGGAAGTTCTTATATATTTTTGGCTAAAATAGACTACTTTAGCACAATTAAGTGTTTGAGAAAATAAAATAGGCAGTTTGTGATACTACTCATCGCATCATTTTGCAATTTATCTAACTTAATGTGTACTGTAGTTCTACCATTATTTAGATGTTACCCGAAGGGCACATATTTTATACTATAGTAATGGGTTTTTTATTTCAGGAACATACACATTATCCTCTTACGTTTGAATTTTGGCAAACTCACTTTATGCGTTACGCGTTCCCTGGAAAACCTCGATTGGTCCCATATAAAAGAAAAACTGTGAACTACATGGCAGTAAAATATATTTAAATGATGTATGTCACTTTTAGATCCATTTCATGGTTGCCAACTTTTTTATGGTTTGCCCGTAAAATGTACAAGAGCGGGGGCCCTTTTATGGCTTTGTGAACAGATTCAAAGTGTTACAGATTTTCCCCATGGACACGACAGAACATTCTATTGCATTATGTACTAACTTAAGATTACAGACCTAATGCACCACATAATTGGTAAATGTGCTATGAAATGTCAGATCGTATCTTTGTGACTATCTTCATCAGGATCGTGATACCCTATCATTGGGCTGCAACAAGATTTATTTAAAATTTGATTACACCTCTATTAATAGTAACCGGAATGGGTGCAGTCATAGGCGATGTGAACTGTTAAGTCATTTCCTTCAAGTAAATAGTTCTCAGACTGCGTAATTTGGGTTTCCCTTTGTTGGCAGTTTTCGTTTATAGCTGCTGTTAGGAAACTTAAAAATGGACTTCAAAACTTGTGTAAGTCTCGGCAGAGGTGGTGTTGGCGTTAACCTCTTAATACTGAGATTATGAACTTAGTTGGAAGTTTGTCCCAAGTTCCCAAACTTCGGGCAGTGTGGCCAAACTTGACGCCTGAAGTGATAAATTATAAGCCTTATTGGCAAAATTTCGTACGTGCATTAGTTACACTGACTTCTTTCTTTTCTTAACTTTATTAGTCACTTGATCTCTTTATTACACGAAGTGAATCTGCACGCAGCATTTTGCATTTGTGGCATCCTTAACTGCATCTTATAATATCTACCTCTATGTTCTTGTTTTATCACAATATGCAGCCTAGCTTTCTTTGTTCTATGCTTTTCTTGCCTGTAAAGGCTTTTCTCCGTAATATAGATTTAAATGCCTTAATGCTCTTGGGAAATGTGCATAATCCTCAGTAGTTTAAAGCGTAAATTCGTGACATTAAGTATTAAGGGATCAATGTATGTTTATTGTAGTATAATGGAGAATTTTATCATGTGTGACAAGGAAGCAGGTCTTCAAAGATTTTTAGAAGCACATTTCCGTTTATTTTGCATGTAATTTTGGGCACTTACTACGCTGACATTTTACATACTCTTAATTTCAGATCATTCTAAAATTAATATACTTTTTTATGGTTTCAATGTTAGAAAGTTGGCAACTATGCATGTTTTTCACCTAGCTGTCGTTTCATGGTACGCAGCACTGTATTCCGTGTGGTATGGTTGCCTGAACTCGCTCGGAATATGGATAATATTGTTAGCCAACATGTCCAAGTTAATGATGATTACCTTTAAAGGGACAAAAAAGTGAGAGGAAGAAGTGCTGACAGTGGAGGCAATGCGGAATGTGTGTATTTATGCATAGCGTGTTCACTCGACGACGAGTCATGCAGAGCTAGAAGGGGCGGGTTGATGTACGTCTACTCCGGCGCTGCCGCTGTCTCGATGGTGTTGAATAAATTACCCTCACCTCGTCAAGTTAGGGTGGGTGGGCGGGCAGAGAAGCTCCCAGGCGCGACTGAGAATCGGTTGAAGCAAGACAGCCTTTCCCAGTTCAGTGCGACATGGAGATAAAGCTCATTTAGCCATGTGGTGACAGCAAGCCATGAAATATGGCTCACGATTTGTGTTGGGGTCATCTCAAAGTTAAGTAATGTCATGATCGGCCTGTCACTCGCGGATTTATCCTGCCTGAACGAGGAGCAGAGAGAAAAGTGGGTGGTTTACGTGCGCGTGCAGAACTGGGGCTCACTACCGTGAAGCCATTTGTGTATAAGAGGAGAGTTGTGACAAAAGGCTGGTTCAGCATACTGGAGCAGCCGACTTGATTAACTTCTGGTAATTCCGTAATTGTAGTTATACATTTGAAGCAATTCTATATTTGCTATTAATCAAGAATGTAACATTAAGAAAATCAAGGTGCCGTAATTAGGAATCAGGAAATTCTGTCTGTTATTCGTGCGTAGAAGTATTTCTGATCGAAATATATTCGAAGCATTTCATATGCATCTTCAACTTTTTAGTTACCTTAAATTATATCAGGAGCATTTCAGCTTGAATTCAAGTTGCTAATCCAGAGTGTAGGATGCTATATGCTCCACAGGATACTAGAAGTGCATTTTAAAACATTATAAAAAACCGGTTCAGGATAATTTCGATATGATGTTCTTACATTATTAGTCACTTTTTAGATATTACTGAGGCATACGGTGTAACTAGCATTTAAACTAGTTCGGTTGCTGTATTTATTTATATATAAAATTTGATGTGCTCAGTGGTATCATACAGTTTTGCTATTATTAGACCAAATCACGTATTTACCCTGAAGGATGTGTAAATAAGAAAGTCGCTTGTAGTTCAGTTAGTGGGGATTGTGCAAGTATTAGGTGTTTTCCTTGACGGAGTTTGAGTAGGAATTTCTCTATTAAGCTGGTAATATGAATGTTCCAACTGAGCTTGCTATCCAAAGTAAGAACAAGATACCTGCTAGATTTTGCTCTGAGTATCGTACACCCATAAAAACAGGATGGTGAGTGACTTTGTTTGCATATGAGCAGCCTGACGATTGTCAATTTTTTGGGATTCTTCAAGACTACAGATTAACATAGTTACAGAACATTTTCATCGGAGGAGCTGTAGAAGAATAACTCCCATACTCAGACCAGTGATGTCATTAGAAAAGTGGGCAATACCGAGGCGACGGTCAAAGGAAGAATAAAAAATGGGTATTAGACAAATGGCTCCAGAACGTCCTAGTGGATTACTTTGGACTGCGATTGTGCGGTTTTATGCTTGAATGAAGTTGGATTTGCTGGGGTAAGACTGGATGGCTCAGTATAGTAAATCAGGAATGTGGGATTTAGTTTGAGAAACAGACTTTTGTCCTACGAAACCTTTTGGATATCAAGAAATAATCCTAGACATGCTGATTTTACTTCAGAGATGCCCGTTAACTATTGCGGGCAAGAATATTGTGATCTGAAACCAAACTCTGTAGCAGGTATTACTCCTTGAAGATGAATAAATAAAGGTAGCAGTCGATTAAATAGTTTAAAGAATAAAGGTAAAAGACTTACGGAACGACGGTTGTGTAGATCACTTGGTGCATTTTAATGTTTACGTATCTACACTTAAATGTAATATTTGTGCTCATGCATATACTTCATGTTGAGTTAGTACTTCTAATAATATAGTTTCATTTGATCTCTGAGATGCTTCTGGCGGTCAGTCTAAGGAACTAGAAGACAATTTTTCTTCTCTCTGGTCTATGTTTTATAAGCTTTGTGGTATATGGAATCGAAACGTACTGGGACACTTATCTGGAACTGTGCTTTTATTTCATCCAGACTTACAATAGAAGCGTTTCTTTATAGATTTGATTCAGGACTTAGTATTGCTGTACTTGGCTGTAAGTAGAGATGATTCTGTTTTGCGATCTAGAAAGAGCTTGAAGATCTTATATAGTTAATACAGAGGAAAATCCATTCAGTAACGAGAGAAATTGAGCAAAATGTTTCAACATCTATAGAGCATGAGTTGCATACCTGAGGTCGGTGAGCTAATGCTTCCACTTACAAATTATTGATTTTGCGCTGGAATTATAGAGAATGTCTCAGTGAAACGAAATTTGTTCCTTCTAGAAGATTTTGTCGAGTAATGCTAGCAGTGCAAAATGTATACCAATAATTGTTAAGGCATTATTAGTAATGTGGAGACGTATTCTCCAACCCAATATGCCACAGCTGGAAATTTGTTTTATAGAAAAAACGATAGTCCAATTGCTGCAAAAAGAGCATCCGTAAGTCATTAGAATCTTGGACCAACTAATGCAGTGCTGTCAACATTTGCGATCAACATATGTGTAAGAAATTTTGAATTAACAGCTCCATCACCACAAAAGCCACAATGTAATAAGAGAACCATTACAACACAAGGGCATTGAGACAAATGCTGCTATTAGATGTCCTAAATGCTCAATGTGACGGCTTTTATCACTTTGGATCATATCTCATTTCAGTGTTCATAGAATATTGAGAAAGTGCTTGTGCTTTTGTTCAGGTACAAGTTGCAGGGTGTTTATTAATTGGAACTTGTAGACAAAATTAAACGATTTGAATTTTGTGATAAGTTTTCAGTCAAATTTGATGAAGCTAGCAAAGCGGTTTTGTAAATAAGATGTTAGCTTTTCGTTCCCAAACAATCCTCAACATGGGTGTGTAGAATCTTTGTATGGTTGGGTGCGCAGTTTCTTCAGAAGGGTTACTGACGCCTATTTCATAATAGATGTGACTTCTATTCGATATGTCCACACGCTTGAGACTTTTCTCACCCCTAAGATTTTCTTTGGATGAGCCAATGTGTTTTTAGCAATACGGCGCTTCACCGCACAGCTAAAATATTGTGACTTCGTTGGTTCCCAGAATTCAAAGTCCAGTTTGCAGAAATTCAAAATGTTCTTTATTTCCGTAGAAATACACTTTGTATACCTTTGGCAGCAAGATGACGTAACATAAACCAACGCAACCTCTCGTCACTTCTGCACACTTAAAAAAAAGTTCAGTTTCAAAACACAGCTGCAGGCACACGATATCAGCTGAGATTACGATTCTCTCTCACTGGTGATCCGCGGCTTCTTTTATAGCTCCTCTCACTGTTCCAGAAATTACCGGTATTTTCTGTAACAAACAAGACGGCACTAGAACCTTCTAGTTATGTATCTTTGTTTCGGCAAGCTTTTTATCTCCGCGCTGCATCTTCCAGTTATCTATCTTTATCTGTTTCGACAAGCTTTTTATCTCCGTGCTGCACCTTCCAGTTATCTATCTTCATCTGTTTCGGCAAGCCTTTTATCTCCGCGTTACACTAATCTTGTCTCTGTACACCACTTCTTCGGAATCGCATAATCTCCATGCGCGGGAGGACCAAGGCGGCCCGCGTTCGATCCCAGGCGACCGGAAAGTGAGGTTTGTGGAGAAAACTGCGCTGGAGTGGATTTTCTCTAGGCTCTCCGGTTTCCCCCGTTATCTCATTCCACTGGTGCTCCATCTTCATCTCATGTATCATCAGTCGCATGTAGTAAATGCGGGCGTTAAGCACTACACATTTAAGTTGTTTACTTCCTGCCTACAAAGTCTTGAAACATTGAAGAGAAATTAGTGCTATTCCATTGGAAGTGTTCCAACATTCATTTCACGAACTGCATTAGATGCTAGTGGAATGTAATCGCAGAAATTAAGGCAATTTGAAGGAGACCATCTTCAGAAAATAAAATCTTTATCTTTTAAACATAAAATGACATTATTGGCATTAATTTTCTAGATTAGTTCAATATTCTGTATTTAACGAGTATTGCTCTACATCATTTTATTGAGACACCCTGTATTATGTTCCTCTTTGAATTGAATTTGAAAAGAAAGGCGCTGTAAGTAAGAACATGAAAGAACAGTGTAACTCTAGACCGTTCAAGAAAGTAGGCTGGGCATTTTAGCAAACTTCCCACATAGGAAATATACGTTTGCACGAAAACGTGAACTGGTTCACCCGAGCGGTTTCTGCACTTCCTTATGACGTCTCTGAGTCAGCATCTCCGAAAGGGCTTCGGAATATTATTCCTTATTGCCATGTGGTATGCCATTAGGCAGACATCATCTTTTATTGTGAAGTCGTAGAAGGGGACTCATATCTGCAGACAGAAGGAAACCGTGTCTCTTTCTGCTGTAGCTGGAAGTTTTCCCCTCCTAATTTTGTTGCAGTCTATCTTCTTCTGACTTCACTAGCCGAAATGAATGTCGTATTCTCTATCAGCCTTTAAGAATCTATCCACTTTTCTTTTGGTGCACAACTCACTAGGAACTGAGTTCTTTCTTGGCATAATGCTTTGTTTCATTTTTGTTTATTTTTAATTTTATTTGTAATTTGTGTCCTCCTAAGTTAATTCATATTGGACAATGAATGAAGTGATGTTCAAATGAGCTCAGGGTCTGTACAACTTAGAGTTAACAGACATTCATTGTTCAGGATAAGGGAAAACCCCTTATCCAGGTAACTCACCCTTACCGACATTCGAACTTGAGACCTCTTGAGCGTGAGCCAGATACGCTACCTCTACGCAACCGAGGCGGGCATTTCTTGTTTATAAATGTGTGTTGACGTAGGTACATACGTATAGTTTTGTAATATGGCTAAATATAAACATTTTAGCCATAAATGCTGCAATTTTGTGCAGTTTTGGGTTTTACTATTCAGTTTAAAAAATATATATGTTTTATATTTCCATGACTTTTTTGTCCAACTTATAAAATATTATATTCGTCTTTCTACTTCTTAATAATGGTCACAAACTGTGGGTTATACATTTATAAGATACAGTAGCCTAAAAGGGTAGTCATATTATTAAAACGAGGACGGCTACGAAGTTCTTTACTGCACCACGAGAGGAAAAAACTAGAGTAATGACTTAACACTTGAAAGGACTATAAGTATTTGAAAATTCCAACTACTTAATAGAGTGAAATATTTGTATATGCTATAGCTGGTAATATTAAAATGCAACAAATTGTCAGATTTTTGCCCAAACACAAATGAGATTGACTTACTGAACCTAAATTGAGACATAGTTCATTTTAAAACTAAACTGAAGTCACAACTGATACCGCAATATTCGCCGTATCTCGCCACCCTTCCTACCTTTATGGCTGGAGTAAAATTCAATTTTTTATTTTGTTTTATTTTTTATTTATTCTTTTTTTTTTTTCAATTGACGTCCTCCAACGTTGTCATATCGGACGATGAATGAAATGATGCTGAAATGAGCCTGGGGTCCATGGAGCTTTGAGTTACCCGATATTCGTCTGTCAGCATAAGGGAAACCCCCAAAAAACTTTATCCAGGTAACTCACCCTAACCGAGATTCGAACTCGGGACCTCTTGAACGTGAGGCAGACACGCTACCATCTACGGTACCGAGGCGGGAGTAAACTTCATTGCTACCTTGCTTCCATCTAATAGTAATCGATTTATATCTTCCGTTAGCCAATCAGGAGTACCGGAATTTCTTCCCCACGTGCTAGGAGTTAAATCTTCTTTACTGCAGTGAACCCCTTAGTTTCAAAGTCGGTCAAAATTTAAAATGGACAATAAGTTGAAAATCGTGTTGTATCTGATGTGATCATGTACATAATGCATTAAAGAATAACAGAAATATTACAATGATACTTGCACTAATTCCGACAAGTATAGAGTTACACTACTGGAGTTTTCAGAGAGGTCGGTAATGATATTTAACATTCTCAGAGTTTGCCTTTGGATAAAATAGTCGTGTGTTTTAATTGTCTCATTCTATAATAAGATACTATATCTCATATCTAGGGCCCGGATTTTGATGAAAAGTCATCTTTTTTCTGAGTAGTCACAGACGATGTTCATTGGAAATTAAGTGTATTATGGAACAAATACGTTAGATATGTATGGTTTTTATAGGTCACAAAATGCATTTTTTCCATATTTTTATAACGTCATTTTTAACATTTCGGTGCATTTTCCGGTCATTTTCTTTCTTTTTCACGAATTTACTGGGCATTTTCATATGTAGCCCACATTTGGGAGGCCTGGTTCTATTTCCGTGGCAGACCTGACCCTGACCCATGGGCTTTTTGGAGGTTTCTAAAATAATCTGTGATTAAAAGTTCATACCGTATAAGCCGATATCGTGTCAGGAGAAAACTCAGAACTGATATTTTTGAACAGGATTTAACAGGCGGTGACATAGTGTTTTTCAAATATGCACCTATAGCATTTGTGGAAGTGGAGAGAAGTGTCTCAAAGTATAAAACAATTTTAGCTGACAACCACCATTCACTTTTGATAACTTGAAGATAACCATCGTGGTATACTGCAACACTAAGTAAGGTATGTTTTGGCTAATGTGTACAGTAACTTATGTTTCCTTATATTATAAAATTGTAAATGACCTGATGCATTTTGAATTTATTTATTATTTAGTAGCAATGAGTGCATTATTTACTAAGAAATTCAATTTCAAAATGTGGTTATTCGAACCATATATTCATTATTATTTGTCTCTGACAGTTATTAATTTATTATTATGAAAGAAATTGTTAATTTTTGCTAGGTCATTTGTTTACATTTTATGCGCATTCTTTATATAATTTAAGGCTCATTTTTAGAGAATTTTTAGGTCAAAAACTTCCGGGCCCTACTCATAACCGACTGGAACAATGCTAAACAAACACATATATGTTATGTTCTCTTTATTAAACATTACACATCCTATTTTATTTCACTGCCTACAACACCACCTTAAAAATTAGTGTTATTATTGTAGATGGCGTCTAAAGGCCTTGTAGTTATGGATATATTTACTGGTTTTCATGCCAACAAGATTCTTCGTTGTTACTAAATATGTTAAAACATGTTTTTCTCATCCATCCTATGAAAAGTGAATGTGGTACTTGTGAATTGGTGGATTTTTTTCCTACATTTTTCCACGCGTGCGCCGGGCAGTGAATGACACAGCTGTCATCACTCTCGTTGTTGAAGCTCGTAGTGTGACATACATCAGTGTTGCAAACAGAACATCGGAGAAGGAAGGTGAAATGGCAGGCAGCTCACTGGGAAGGGCCCATAACAAAGAACGAGAGAGAAATATTTTATCGCGCGGTTGTCTGCCGTTCTTGTTGCCGCAGAGTAAATGGATATTTTATCGCCTCACGACAAAGGTGGTGTCCACATATAAGGTAGCAGAATAACGAGTGTAACTTCCTTTACCTCGTCTCTCGAGCATACATTATCATCAACTGACATATTGTAGTCCGAGTTTGTGTGGTAGCATGAAACAAACTGCGCTTCCTATAAAGTAGCTATATTTTTAATAATTTCATAGACATGAACCATAAATTTCAGACTTCTATCTTAGGAGCTACACTGGGTTTATGGCTTTACTACTTTCTATTCTATGCACTTATAGTATGTACGTGACTAGCTATTTTTATTAAAATACGTTGTAACATGTTTTCATGCCAAACGAAATGCATAGCTTGAATGTTCTGTGAATAGCCCCCAAGGTCCTCTTCAACCTCGAAGACTTAAGCTTACTGGAAACTGTAAGAGATGGACAAAATCTTCCAAAAATGTGAATCTCGTGAGAACACTCAGTGTATGTGAAATACGTACATTTTCTGTTGAGTTAGCCGTTTCCTAGATATTCCTTGGAACGCATTATTGCTATGCACGGGTTAACGATACGGTTGGGAAATATATTTCTTCCCAGGTTTGTATCAAAAGCTACTGATGACGTGTTTAATTAGGGCTAAATATGCTGAGGCGATTCAAGCTCTGGAAATTGCATAAATGATTTCTAGCATCACAAAACCTAAATGACAACATTCAATGATTAGTGTCTATAATTGACTGTGGTATAATTGTGTGGAAGAAATCAAAGAAGCATTCTAAATCTGTGGCTTAGTACTCTTGTTTTTTTAAAAAAGAAATATTCATGACATTTGGTATGCTTGTCAGTATTCTAAATAGTTTTGTGCCGATGTCATGTCGGCTGGACGGCAACCAGAAGATCCATGGTTCAAATCCCGGCTGTGGCATTGAAATTTTCAGTCTGACTCTATCTTTCTATACTTTAGCCTACACACGGCTAGTGTGAAAGAACAATTAATTTCCAATAATTGACCTAATAGTGGTTAACTGTAAAGCCCGGGCCTTAAAGTACTTACACGTTGTAAATCGCCATTAAGATAGTTGTCTCATGTGTTTATGAGAACTCCTAGTGGTTTACCGGAAAAACACGAGTCAGAGAATTTAATGTCATGTCGGCACGTTAGACATAGCTCACGGGTTAGAGCGGCTGGTCGACAACCAGAAGATCCGTGGTTCAAATCCCGGATTTTAAAAAAGCAGAATATAAAATATGTAATAGACGCTTACTACAGAGAAGGGCTTTTATGTGAAACTGGGAAGTAGACGAATGTCCTGACTAACTCAAGAGTGATGCCCTCCACCGTATTAACAAATCCTCACAGGACAGAATAACAGAAAAAGAAAAAGTATTTGTTTTGATTTCCCGTGTAACCTCTCACAGTTTGATGATTTTAATATTTTTCAATAGAGAAAAATAATGATGTACTTTTTGTTGCCTCCTCACTGGATCACATGAAACAGGAAGATGTATAAAGCAGTTCTGCTATTTCCGTTTTTGCTGTCGAAAGTGAAGCACGCGGAATCCTTAAAAAATATTAGCCTTTTTGTGTGCTTGTTTTAGGTTTGGTATTTAACAAAAGGCTTATCTAACAATATGGGTATGAAAAAGTTTATCTGGTGTGTGCATCTTTTGATATTTGGAATATTCTCGCATGATCTGCGTACGTATAAAAATGCTTTTCATATTTGGTGAATTTCTGCTGAGCTTAAAAGCTGATTCATTGATATTTAGCCGCTGTTAAAGCCGTACTGGAATGACTTGGCAATAAGCTGCTGCTGGTGGTGGTGGTATATATGTAGAGGCAGCAACTAACACAAAGACGGAGCGGGTAAATCCTCCCCGTGGTCTCTGACCTCCCTCGCACGCCAGGTCGGCTTAGGTCAGAAGAGGGGAGGTAGAGGAGGCAAGATGATAAATAGGGTTAAAGTGCTGCGGGGGTTGTTTCGCATGGGGAGTTTGAAGCCACGGACGGTCTGGTTCACCGCGGGATCTGTATGCATGAGAGCAGAGAGTGGTCGGTCAGCTAGCCACGACCTGAAACCTGGGTCCCTTGGTCAGGAGTCGACCAGACTTCAGCCACAACATCCACACCCGAGTAGTCTTTACTTCACAACAACAGCGACACATGTGCACCGTAAACAAGTCCTACTGAAACGTGTACTTCATGTTAATCGAGATAAACATTTATAGAGACGGTTTATTTCCTGATAGAATTAAAGTATTGTAATACATTGAGCTTAGATGATAAGAGCAGTTCGCTTTAATATGTTCCCTCTCTTTGCATAGCCAGCAGACAAAAAAATCAGTAACAGGAAATATCTCGAAAATAAAAAATAAAAAAGAAATTAAAAATGACAAATTGTGTTTTCTATTTTATAGTAACATTTTGTCTGTCTCTTACGATTTACCAGTTATGCAAAAGTGCAGAATGAAGAAGACTTCTGAGGATAATCCTAAAAATTTCAGGATGTGCATTTTCATTTGTCATAAAAATACCTTAAACCTATGATATTTTAATTAACATTTTTACGGTTATTTTTGAGAAAGTTAAAATGTTCCATGTGAAGGGTAGTTTGAGAGGGAAGAGGGAGAGATTTTATTGAAAATCTCCGTGTCGCATACATCCAATTTTGGTATTCAACTACCTTTCGTTTGTAGTTTTTAATTTATTTTAATTCTATATTTTTAAAATTTATTTAATTATATACGTATACAAAGTATTTTTAGTTTAAATAACAAAGATAAAATTATTCAAAAGAATAGTAAAGGTATATTGAGGTTGCAGTCCATATACTGTCCTCATTTAAACTATTTTGAGATCATTTCAAATTAGTAGATCTGTGTGTCGTTTTTGCTACAATCTTCTCCGTGCTCGTTCTTGTAGGCATATGCTGAGGAATTTGTCTCCGAATTTCATTTTCATGTTCTCCAAAGGATGTGAAAAGGCGTGTGTGGCAGGACTGAAGAGTATCTTCTGTTGTTGGAGTAAGCAGATCTTTGTGTAATGTTGAATTGTGAATCTACCAAGGTGCATTCGCTATTAGGGGCTAAATCCGATTTTGTGGTCTGTATTCTGTTGATTTGCGTTTTGGATGCTGAATTCCAAATTGAACAACCATATACCCAAATAGGTGTGATTAGCGAGAAGTTGGCCACGCCGTGGCTCAGTGGTTAGACCGCTTGGCTCTCACCAAGGCGGCCCGGGTTCCATCCCAGGCGACCGCAAAGTGAGATTTGTGGTGGACAACACGGCGCTGGGGCGGGTTTTCTCCGGGACCTCCGCTTTCCCCCGCCATTTCATTCCACCGGTGCTCCATCTTCATCTCAGATATCATCAGTGTCATCGCCTGCGGTGCCGTATGTAGTAAAAGCGGGCGTTAAACACTACACACATACACATAGCGAGAAGTAGGTAACTCTTTTGAACATAAGAGCAAAGGAGGAGTATCTGATATTAGAAATTTCAGTTGAATTTTCTAAGTTTCTTGATAAGATCTATATGTGCGTTCCAGGTTAATTTTGAATCGAGGGTTAAACCAAGATATGTAACTGCGGCACTATCTGTTCGCAAAGCTTATTTCGGTATTTGCAATATTTCTTTTATAGGTTAATTTCACTAATTTGCATTTCTTTGGATTCATCTTTACTCTCCAGTTTTTGCACCATTCGTCAACTTTGTCCTGAAAGATTGTAGTTCATTAGCAGCTACAATATCAGGTCCGTTGCTAAGGATAGCTTCATCATCTGCGAATTGTGAGATAAGTAGGTTGTCCTGTGTAGGAAAATCCGAACTAAATGTTAAGTAGAGGAATGGAGCCAGTACACCACCATGAGAAACTCCTGCTTGTACTTCCTGAACTGGAGACAGTTTGTAGTTATGCTGTCTGTAATGCACACGTAAATTTCAACTGAACCTCTGAATGAATTGCTGAGTGAAAAAAATGAGTTTTTTATGAATCCTTTTTAACTGGTTTGGTTCTCACTGTGCCGTTCTACATTGGGTTTGAGACCACTCATCAATTAATTCAGAGGTTGCTGGCCCTCGTAGCCATGGTCGCTAAAGCGTATGTCTATAGTGTTCCGCGTAGAGGGTCGTGGGTTCGAGTCCCGCCTTGGGCATGGGTGTTTATGTGTATAGTGAATATTTGCAAATTAGGAAAATAGGTAAGAGAAAACGGAAATAATGAAAAATCGGTTAAATAAGAAAAAGAAAAAAATAGATATTAAAAAAAAGAGACCGCTGAATTGTTCTCAGAGACCTCTTTATCAAGCTTAAGGATCTTTTCCGTGCCATAAGTCTACCACATGGGACCTTCAGCTTTACTTCCCTTCCGAAGAAAGCTATCCTAAGAATGTTTACGCCCGACAAAATCCATCGGTCTCCGCCAGGTTTAAACCTGCGACTTTGGGAACCGAAGGTAGCATGCTACCTCTAGACCGCGGGTAAACTAATTGCACTACCATTTCTACTTACTCTGTAAGGCTAGAAAAAATAAAAATGACCAGTAACACTAGTGCCATAAATAATATAATACAAATATTTGTTTTCAAATACTTGCAACTAAAGGCCGGAGACGTGTGCGTTTTTCCATAGATATACTACACATGGACTGTACTGTTATCCCTCGCGCATGTAAAACAACTGCAGGTAGATACAGCCTGGCCATGTCAGATACAGCGAGAAGAAACAAAGCAGCCGTGTTATACTACAGCATGACTTTGCGTCTGCATGCACTTGCAAGGCAATGCTTGGCTAGTTCGCTGAGTACTACGTTACGTGTTTTGGACGTTTGTTTCAGTGGCACTTGTTTGCACATGTGATGACCGTGCTGTACATATGACGTCATTCATACACTGCGTCCAGTAACCTGTATTGCGAGCGCACATCCCTCCGGCCTCTAGTTATGCACAATTTGTACAAAGCTATTGGAGACATTTGCTTTTCACAAGACAATCAAATATTGAAAAATATATATATCACAAATTTGACAAGAATTGATAATATTATAAATCTGTGTAGGTATATTATAAACGTTGTCTCTCCGCCAAACTGAACCTTTTAAAGGATATTAGGATTGAGTTTTTAGGTAAAAATAACAAATATTCATGTTTAATAATGCCTATAAATATTCAATAGACACCTGCAAATCATGTTGGCCAAGCATAGTGCTTTATCCGTAACTTTTAGAAGCCCAACGATATCAACTGTGCGCTCCTTTTTAAACCTATTTCACCCATTCTAATGTGTTTTTCTCACTTTTACATATATGCGCATTAAATTGCATATGCTTTATATTTCAATTTTGGTCTGATGTGAATACATATTTGCATAATCTGAAATGTACTGTCTGAATATTCAAGTATGCATTTTATGATTGTTTTATTCATTGGCTCACAAAGGCTTAATTTATACTGTAAAGCAAGGAAAAAATTAACACCAAGCTTCATAATGACAAAAAGCATATTGCTCTGCAACTAATAGCATTAACTGTAATACTTATATTTATTTTTACTGCAACAAGTATCAGAAAATGTCACTGTTCTCTGATAAATATGAAGGTTCAAGGCAGTTTCAGAGAAAATGCAATTATTTATTTATTTACTCAAATTGGGTGTATCAGTGCAGTCAACTTCACAATGGTTCTACATTTCACTCGTTTTGTACATTGGTAAAACAAAATATTTATGGAAATTAGCCAGACGGTATATACAACCTGTCTGAAGAATGAATGCAGAGGTCCAGTGGAAGCTTGCATAAAACTAGGTAAGCAGCATTATGCACTTCTTGTACCGGTCGGCAATAATGAAATACAGCAATTGAGTCTCTTTCACTGGACTGAGCGTGATGGCTCAGGCGGTTTCGTCTGTGGTCCTCATTCGGGAGGCCCGGGTTCAATTCCTGTGACCGACCTACCTGACCATGAGTTTTTCGGGTTTTTTCCCGGGTCGATAGGCGAATGCTGGGTAGGTTAATTACATCCCCCGAATTTCCTGTCCCTCCATTTCATCCCCATTATCATTTCACATCATCTTCATCTGGTGGTCTAGTTCAGGTGTCGGCGTGTGTTTCGGTGGTACATGGCAGGATGATATGTTCTGAGGTAAACTATTTTCTCCTCCGGTAGGTCGGTTGCTGATCTCCGCTTCTCTGCTGGGACCATTTCGGGACCGCCAACTGCGGACCTTTGAGACTCGGCTGTTGGGCTTGTTGCCGTCCCGCAGTAGGTGAGCGTGTTCGTTGTCCTGGCCTGCCGGGAGAAGTCTCTATCTAGTAAACTGTAGGAACCCTGCCTTCTGCACTGTCGTGGCTCCTTGGGTGGGACGCCCTCTGTCTCCTCTCACCTTATCCTTCCTCCCGGTGGTGCCCCACTTGGGGGCATAGTCACAATGGGCCCAACATGGTGGCGTGCGTACCGAATCCCCTCCGTAGTGAAATTCTGACCCTAATCCGATTTCACTGGACGGGTTCGAATCAGGTCAAAATGCAAACACAAAGTAAATTTATTTATTTATTTATTTTCAGTTCAGTATAGTGTTAAATACACAAAAGAACCACGTCATATGAATTTATACAGTTTAAGAACAAAGCTATACAGGTTGTGTGATATAAATAGAATACTAACTTGCTGTAATAAATCCATACACACTAATAATAATAATAATAATAATAATAATAATAATAATAATAATAATAATAATAATAATAATAATAATAATAATAATAATAATAATAATAATAATAATAATAATAATACTTTTACAAGCATTGTTGAAAACAGGCAAGTTGTCAATTATATACAATTAAAGTTGCTGGATATTTTGATATGTATACAGATATTAGAAGAAACTAAAACTTAGGTGATGTTATTCTAAATGTATAATGTCTTCTACACCTAATACAATGTCTAGGTTTTAGTCATAAGTATTGTAAAATAAGAAACTAGCCCTCAAACGATAAATTCTGAAGAAGTAGTCTTAGTTTAGAAATTCATCAAGTGAATAAAAAACATTATTAATTAAATATGATTTCAAGAAAAATTTGAATTTTGTTAAGTTACTAGACACTTTAACTTCTGCTGGGAGTTTGTTATATAGCTTGGCTCCCATGTAACTAGGCAACTTGTCACACAGGTGGAGTCTATACATCATAGTAGCGAAATTATTCTTGTTTCTTGTGTTGTGGTTATGAATATCCGAATTTGTTTGCAATGGGATGTATTTTATCATATATAAAATTGTTTTGTAGATGTATAGGCTTGTCAGCGTCATTATTTTTTGCTGACGAAAGGCTTCCCTACATGATTCTTTAGTTTTTAAATTAGATATCTAATTGCTCTTATTGAGTGTAATGCAGTTTTTTAAATAAAATAAACTTAAAAGTCTAATTATTTCGTCAAAAAATGCTGCAGCAAAGGCACTGAGAAAAAAAAATGAACGAACTGTGAAAGAGGCTCAAATTTCAAAGCATTCTGGAGAAAAATACAACACCTGGTAAACATTACCTGCAACCAAAAAGGTTCCAACTCGATGAGTTTGAAAACTGTGTTGTGTACAAAACTTTTCTCGAGTTTTACGAACAGAGAAGAGAAATTCCTACCGTACGTAAACTTATGAATGTTAAAAGAAAATATCCATTTTAAAGTAAAAAGGAATACATTCTATAGAGAATATTCAAAGCCATGTGATATCAATATCGCGTCCTTTTACGTACGCTATGCTGATGTTTTGATTGTCAGACTGTACTGCACTATATTCCAGCCTTCTTTGACCACTAAACCGAGCTATAATGCCAATGGCTAATAAGTGCCACTAAAACAGAATATATGGTAATAGGAGGAAGTTCGGAAGATCTGCAAGTAAATGATGTGATAGTTACATGTGTCGAACAATTTAAGAACCTAGGATTTATAATAGATACGAATGACACTTGTGAAAAATATATTATCAATAGGGTAAATTGTACAAGGAAGGCGATTAGAAGTTTGAATAGTCTTTTATGGAATAGGAATTTTACTACGAAGACTAAATAACAAATTCGAAAAACAATAATAGAAAGTATACTTACATGTGTCCGAAAGTTGGACATTAAATAGAAGGATGCAGATAAGAATATTAGCGACAGAAATGGATGGACTTCGAAGAAGTATAAGGATGTCAGAAACGCCTACATTAGACATGAACTGGATGCACTGGAAACTGTTACAGTCAGAATGTCCAGTAGAGCTCTACAGTGGCATGGACACGTCCAACGGATGCCGGAAGAACAGTGGCCCAAACAAGTCCTAAAGTGTGGAGTAACAGGCAGAAGAAAGTGGGGAAGAGCCAAAAGAACGTGGCACGAGGAAATATATGTTCATATGAAGAAGAGGGGACCGGAAGGACAGTAGAACGACAGGAGTCTCTGGAAAGCAGGAACAAAGGGTGAACTACTGTAAAGTCGGAAACATATAATAATAATAATAATAATAATAATAATAATAATAATAATAATAATAATAATAATAATAATAATAATAATAACCGAGCCATGCTATACCAGCGACCTCCCAAATCAACTGCGTTCATTCGTCGGACAGGTAATATGTAAGATCTAAGTTTGACTACCGTGATACTAGCAGATTGAAGGAAAGAACGTCTTCAGCGCTCTTTTGTGCCATATATTCTCATTTATTTCGGTGGTTTCACAGATTTTAGTCACCGGAATAGATAAATGTAATGGTCACCAAGCCAAAATATTGCAGATACCTGATTTAGTGCATCAGGTAAATCAGTTTCATTCATAACTCGATTAACGCTGCATGCCATATGAGTATATGTACTCCTTCCCGCATTGTTTTGCATATTTTCCTTTAAACATGGAATTTTGCACTCAATAACTCACAGAAAACTCAGCCAACGTCTATCAAGAACTGTAGTCTGGAACACGTGCGAAGCAATAACGTGAGTTTCAGCTTCTTTCATCCCTTATCTAGTCTCAGGTTAAACGTTCATTAATGCAAAAATTAAAAATATGGAAGGTTTATCTCAAAGTATTAAGACATACTTCGATACCGTCGAGTGCTGAAACGACATCGAGTTTTCGTCCCTAATTGAAACGGGGAAAAAAAAAGAAAGGGGAAGGAAAGAAAATGACATGCAAAGTACCGTTATGCGATCAGGGTTTTTGTTCAGTAATGGTTTTGTGCATGTGTTCCACGTGTGTACGCTTGACATGTCACGGGGTCTACACTCAGAGGAACAGAAGTGAATAGCTCCATCGGTGTAAAGAGCACAGCTTCCTCAGTAATGGGATGTGCCCTGACTATTGGAGTTAATGAAACGTTTTCTCTTTGTTTCAAATGCTGTGTAATGACATGTGGGAACGTGCGTCATTTGTAGAGAACAGCAGCCACGCTTCAGGGATAACGAAGGCAGCGTTCCTTTAGCTATTGAAGACCACTGCTGAGGAAATGGAACGTACCTTGCTCAATATGCTACTCCGCTGTACGGAGAGGACATTTTCTGAGATTAGGAAGTTACTGGTCCATAAAAATAGAAAACCAGCGCATTGGAGGTTGCGTTTTCGGCACAGAAATGTCGTAATAACGCCGCTGTTCGCTGATATCCATCATCACCTGCTTTCAGCAAGATGCATGAGAAGGATGAGCTTCTCAAGCTAAGGCAATCCACCTGTAGAACAACCACTATTTCTATTTGAGAATCAAACTTTTATCGCACAATGTGATCACATAAGATATTTCACTCATTCATCTCCATCTGCATATATATGTTTTATTTAATTAATTTGCGTTAGTTAAAATGCCCAAAAATTAAGCATATTTTCCATCCTAATAAAGTTTTTTTTTATCTATATTTATATGATGCCTGTAACATATATTCCAGCAGTTCTCCTTTTGGAACAATTGGTCGCCAATGATGTTAACTCGTTTATTATTCGTGCCACTTTCGGTTTGTTTTACATTGGGTTTTGCTATATAAATATTAAATTCAGGCACGCTAACATTTATACTCTCCTACTAACAGGCCCTTGGGAGGATGTGGAATAATCTAGCTAAACAAAAATTCGTGTTCTCCATCCGGGAATTGAACCCTGGACCTCTGTGTCTGAAATCTAGCATGCTAACTACCTGAACACAGAGGATTTTGTTTTGCCTTTAACAAACTGTTATAAAGAACCACATATTGAATATTGTCGCCGAGGCATTATTGTGCTGTTGCCCGCCCGCCCGCGCGTACACGAACGCCAGGCGCTTGCCGAGAGAGAGACAGAAGCTGGGAGAGAAAGAGACAAGGATTTTAGTTAATTGGTGGAAATTAATCATTTCTTTATACTAGCCGTATATAGGCTAACATTTTGAATAGTCAGCCTGAAAAATTCAGGCCTTGGCCGGGATTTGAACCACGGATCTCCTAATTTCCGTCCAGTCACTTTTACTCATTGAGCTACCATGGCCAACTTGCCGTCATGACATTGTCACACTGCCCCTGTGCCGTGTTGTCCGTCACAAATCTCACATGTGGTCACATGGGATCAAACCTGGGCTACTTTGGTGAGAATCAGGTAGTCTAACCGTTCTGTCAAGGCAATGCCTAAAGAAGTTGTTCTTGTAGAAACATAAATCAACTGTTTCCAGGGCTTATAAAGGCAAAATTTAAAAAGCAAAGTAGTGTTTGAAAAAAATACATGGTTTCAATTATGTGAAGAGTTGCACGAATTCTAGAAGTTCATCAGTAGATATTGAAAGTGTAAGTTATTTTGTTCCAGTCGTCAATTGTTCTGTTTGCAAGGTGTTATGTGTCACGAATTAGGCTAGTGTGACTTAATGTCATGACGTCAAATTGGCCATGGTAGTTCAATGGGTAAAAGTGACTGGACGGAAATCAGGAGATCCGTGGTTTAAATCCCAGCCATGACATTGAATTTTTCAGGTTGACTATCTAGACAGAAGGATGTCTGCATAATTCTTTCCTTCTCTTTCCGTCGTGAAAGGCCGTGAAGCTTCGGCAGCTTTCGAGAAACAATGGCTCGGGTATAAATAAGCGGCAGAGTGTGAGTAGGACCAGTTGTTAATGAAGTTGCAGTTGTGCAGTGTGTGAGTTGTGTAGTCATTTGAACTGTACCGCAAGTGAATTCTTTTGTTTGTTTACGTGTGGTGAAGCAACGAGAGACCTTGGATGTTACGTTCGTGTGTGTGTTACAACATTCTGCCGCTGTCAGGGTTGTACAAAACGTGTTTGCTTGAAATAAAGAGCATTTTAAATTTCTGCAAACCTGACTTTTTTCTTCTACGAACCCACAAAGTCACAATATTTTAAACTTAGCTGCTTGAATTCCTTGGGATTTTAGTATTCTTTAAATCTTATGAATATAAGTCTAGGAAAACATTTAATAATAATAATAATAATAATAATAATAATAATAATAATAATAATAATAATAATAATAATAATAATAATAATAATATAAGTATAAATTGTAAAAATTGGCTTTGTGAGATCCATAAGTAATCACTAATGTAAGTTAGAGCTTTTTCATACGTGGATCATTCTAATTTATGAGAAATAATACACATCTTTTCTGACAAAAACGGCATTTAAAATTGAAATGTGTACTTCAGTTCTGTGTTCAGGTGTGCTCCAAAGGCCACTTAGAATGTATCGACGAAATGAGTAAATCAGAGGCGCTAAATGAAAGCATAGAGTGTAAGGGAAAAACAAAAACAAAACAAAAAAGATTCAGTATTTTCATCCCCCTGCAGGTTTTCATCCAATTTCATAGTGCATTGGCTAAAGAGGAAATAACCTAATAACCTCCAACCAGTTAGATTGAATTTTAAAGTAAATATGTCCTTTCCTCTTAAATTATTCTTTGAGATCTGACAGCTGCATGCTGATTCAATAGAACTCCATAGTTCAAGAATTAATTAACCTGTAGATTCTCCAAATTGACTTTAAGACTCTCATTGTAAGTTTTTCCATATGTTAACACGTAATGGTAAAAGATTTCATTCCTGTTACTCGTATTCTATACGCAGCCTCACGTCAAGAGGTCCCAAGTTCGAATCTTCGTCAAGGTGTTACCTATACTCCTGCCGTCCTAAGAAGCACACTATTCCTATGAGCAGTTAAACAAACAAAGCCTACTGGTAAGCTACTCTTGTGCATACAACATGTTTGCGTGTGATATGGCGTAACACATGGGCGAAAGTGTCACTGTCGTCTGTCACGCTTGTGCACCTGGGCGTAGAGTAATACAAAGTGTGTTTCTTACGACGGATGCAGTATGCATAAGTTTTTTCCGGGGTTTTCCTGATCCTGTGAGATGAATGCTGGTAACTCTATAGTCTATGAACTCTGAGCTCATTTGAGCATCATTCCACCCATTTCATTCATCGTCCGGTGTGACTTAACGTTGGAGCACATACATTTAAAAAATAACAAATAGCAAAATATCCATCTTAAATGGATATTTAAATCTTTTTAAAGTTGATCGGTCTCCTATTGCTGTGTTCCATCTCAAGTGGTATTTTCATTTTCTGTACTACGTATTTACAGTAAGTAGAGGAGGTATGATCATGCATCCAAAAATGCAATATCGATATTTCACTTGAAATACAGGTTTAAAGACATGCATTTTTAAGAAGAAAAAAATGTCCTTGAAAAGTGTAACTCAAAAATCTAAATGTCTGTTGAATGCCAAACCAGTTATTTGGAAAGTTCAGTGTCTTCTAAGGGTGTGACATTAAGATTTTGAAGAACATCCCTTCTCCAGCTATCCTTATATGGAAATATTTTCTGAAAATTTATGAATTACTTAAAAATGGCTGCAACTTTTTTGGTTAAAATGGATATTTTCATGATGAATGAATAAATGTACCTACTACTTGAATTTTCTGAGAATATCTGCTGAACTCCTCTTCATTTTGGAGACTTTTGCATAACTGGTAAACAGTTCAAAAAATAGAGCTTGTTAATGCATAGTTTGTTGTTTTTTTTTAATTTTTTTAAAAACCATATTCAGGTATATTTCTTCTTGGGTTGAATTTTCCAATGTTATACTTTTTAACTGGAGGTTTTTATTCATCTCTCTCTCTCTCTCTCTCTCTCTCTCTCTCTCTCTCTCTCTCTCTCTCTCTCTCGTTCATGCAAAGAGAATTGAAATTCAAAGCAGTTCTTAAAATATTTCACTATTGCTGTATGCCCCTATTCTCATTGTACCAACAAGAAAATATGCAATAAAACTACTTCTACTAATATATCTCTCGATTAGCATAAAATAGATAGGATTTGTACGAATAGTTTGTACGTGACTGAATAGAAAAAGTCGGTCAGGTGTAACACTTATAATTGTTTCCCTTGGAATGTCGTTCATTTTGTTTTGCTAGTAGATATTTGAGTTGTGATTGGCTTACGGCCTAGTGGCACGCTCTCATATCGAGAAATCTGCCAAAGACAAAATAGAATTTGTCAAATTGCTTTTCTCTGAACTCGAGTCTTCACTTGTTTAGTGAGAGGCAGTTATGTAAACTGTTGCCCATAAACTTTATTACAGGAATACTCTCTGGGATAAAGCTTATTACAACCATTGTCAGAAACAATGCTACCATTAAATCAGCAGCGGAGGAGGATTGGCTGTCCGAAAATCTGCAGAGAAAGTGTATAAAGGGCAGGATAGTAAAACATTATGTTCGGGGCAGAATTCTGCATTGTAACACAAGAACTTCCTACTGGCGATCCCTATGTCAAAAGCAACATCATAGTATCATCAAATACCAGTGTAAGATCCAGGAGTTGAATATGACCTGGTGTATAATAAGATCCAAGAGACACAATTTCCAGGAATGTTACACAACTCGTTAAGAAAGCTGCAACTTCACTTAATCAGAAATCAGTAGTAATGAATTCGCATTGACTTCCGGATCGTATGATCTAAAAGTCCTCAAATAGCGGACACCACCTGTAAATTAACGGGGAGAGCACTTAAACAGAACATTTATTGAAACTCTCATGACACAGTGTATGCATTAGGATGACAGGTGACAAAGCGCAGTTGCTCTTTTTAATAAGGTGATGGTGAAGTCGATGTTCCAAACACGTCAGGCATGACTATAACTAATCGCTGCTGGGCATCCCTCTGTGGCATTAAGGAGGGTAAAACGGAATTTACCGACATACCTGCAATGAGCTTATTACGAGTTGTGTTCTTAAATAATTTAGAGTGATAGCTTTTTTATCGTATTAAGTACAGTCGCCTGCAGTTTCTCCTAGGTCCTACAACTTTTACCTTCGTCATTCAAGTTGTCAAAATCAGATGGAGCGAGTTCCGGTAAATCTGTTGGTTAAGGAACAACGTCAACTTTGCAGTCATGGCACTGTTAGTGGGGAGCCGCACATTGTGGTGCAGGAGAAGCATTTCTGTCGCCATTCCTGAATCCTATGCCTGAGTTTTGTAAGGATGCCCGCAGTACACCCTGCTGTTGACAGTTGTTCTTGTGAATACCAGTTCATTAACAGCGAGCCACTAATATTCCAAAAGATGGAGACCAGCTAGTTACTGAAGATGGAGAAATATCAAATTTATTGATTTGGGAATCTCGAGATGATTCTATTGCATGGCTTGTACTTTTTTCTCAGCGGTACAGTTCTTCGCCAGTTTCTCCAAAAGCAATCAGGATCTTCATTCTTCATTTCCAGTAGTCGACGACGACGTATTCTGCTCTCCTTCTGGGCCTTGTCAACTCCCATGTAACCAATTCACATATGCGTTTTTCATATCCAAATCAACATTAATAATGCTGTTTAGGGCTGTGCGGCTAAGGCGTATCTGTCATTCCACTTCATAAAAGTTGTTAGCCTGCGTATTAGGTATAATCAGTTCAGACACGTCAGTGTTCCTTGGAAACCGGATGTTGATGGACCAACAGTGCTTGCAGATTCCCTTTCAGATTCTAGCGATCCAGTTGTAAACAGTCTTTTGCTACTTGATCACATACAAAAATTGAACGTTTATGAGTCTGCTATTGTGACACCTCCACAAAAAGTACTATATGCCCACGACAAGAAGGCTAGAAGGGTATGAAGGGCAGAGGAGCTTGAACTGTTGATCTGCTCCGGTAGCGGATCTGTTTACGAGGAAATGTGTGTATGAGAGTGCAATGAGTCACCCATGCTGCCAGATCTAATATTTGTTTCAGTTAATGCAGCGTTAGGTATTATGTATGTGTAAGTTAGGTGACAACACTTGTGTATTTTAAAGGAACCTTCCATCCTTGTCATCCTGGGAAGGTGAGTATGAAGACCGTGCGGACAGCAAAGGTGATTACGCTACACATTCCTCTAGCTTGCCTTCTTGTCTTGGGTCTACAGTATACAGTCCATCTTTGTCCATGATAGTCCTCTTCCGTCTTGACCATGTTTTGCTTTACAAATAAGCAGTGTCTTTTCACCACTATATTCGCAACAGACATCTAGCATGTGTGTGGTGAACTAGTCATTGTTCATAGTCCTACAAGAGGTCATACCCATAGATTGAGCGGTATTTTTAAAAGAACCTAATTCTGAATCATTTCTGAACGTTCCTCGTATGTTTAGCCAGGCCTGAATACCAGGTGGAAATGATGTCGCTCAGGAATATCGAAAAGTAAGAAGAGCATAATATTTAAATGTTACTGACCGGACATCGTTTAACTTTTTTAGAGGCACCTCAATTAAGGCCACCTAATAAAACATCAGTTGTGTCAGTGAAGTTTCGTCAAGGATGCGCTTTTCCTTACGTTGATAAGCCTATCATGAAATCTACTTTTGTTTTATAAATTTCTGACAATGAGCTCAAAACTTATTTTGAGGAAAGTTCGAGTTTTATCGTATCTAACGCTTATCTTTCGTGAATTAACTGCCACAGTGCAGTACGCTGTGGTGCCGCATTTGATGTCGACCTCCTTGCGTGCATCAACTTTGACGTCCCTGACATCTCAGTATTTGAATAGTTCGCCGCTCTAGTGGTGAACTATAAGATATTTAACTCAGGGTATGCGCGCATGACATCAGTTAGGTTGACTGATAAATTTAGCGGAGATTAGTAATGATATGTTTGTAGTGAGAGTGTGGCTGTTTGAAGAATTAAATGTTTCTCTATATTAGCACAAGTAACTGTAGTTGTCAGGTATTACATCTGGAAATTTTTGTCGTATCAATACTTAACGGTTTAAAACAACTGCTCCAGTATAACAGTAATGCGAAAGGCAACTTGTTCTTAGTTCTAAAATGCTAAGTGAAAGTTTCCGTGTCAGCGACCGCTAAATCTGTATAACCTGATCGCGGTCCTTAGTAGGCACTGTGGGTCGATAATCGATCACAGTAAACATTTCTGTAAGATTATAAAAGACGAAAGAAAATACAACTATTTTATCAGTTAAGTACTCTCTTACTATTATAAGTTAAGTACTCCCTTATTAATGTTCCTACTTTACAATTTGTCCAATTTCTTAACAAACTTATTTCCAAGAAATGACCCTTTGCTTGCCCATTCCACTCCACACCCCCTTCCTCCTCGGTATAAAGCCATTAGTACAATAGCACTTAGCGTTTTGTGGGTTTCTTGGGCAGGATTTCACTGTTGTAAAATATACCAGTTGTACATACATCAGTTCTGTATTGCTAGTAACCTAAATACGATGTTTCTCTTTAGGCCGTGGATAAATAGTGAGGGTGCTAATAAGAAGAACGAGGAAATTCACGAAGGTAATGCGAATGGTGAAATTAACGACGCTAATACGAATGGTGACGTAATAAATTGTGAAGTTAACGAACCTGATGATAATCTCTTAATATAATCGTCAACTAGGACTCCAACCAAGAAAAGAGGCGTTATAGGGAGAGCAAGCAAAATGAGGAAACAGAGCATAATATGTTAGTGAATTTTAGAACCTTTCTGAAAACTGTAATTGAAAAGGGGGCGGGGGGGTTCTACCGTCGAAAAATTTGAATAAATTAACCGCAAATGCGGCTGGTGTAGGAATAACAACGGTTAGAAAGCTTGCATCAATTGACATCGCTAGTTACAGCATTCCAACTAAAAAGAAATTAAATAAAACTAAATTTTCATTTGACAAGATCGATGACTTCAATCGTGATTTATTACGTAGGACCAAATATAACGAATCTTACGCGAAAGGTGAATCTCCCACTGTTCGCCAGTTAACAGAAATTATGCATAAGAAGACGGTTGAAGATGATTGTGTGTTCCTGTATAGCAAAAGTACAGTGCATATCCTTGTATTATCTGTGGGATTTGAGCATGGCGCTACGAAAAGGAAATGTATTAGAGGTGAGTCGAATGAAATTGTTGCGTGGAGTTATAAATATTTGAGTCTAGTTGGCTTTAAGGCCTGGATGATTGGATGGCTGTCTAGGGTTTTTATAAGGGATAATTATTTTTCTTTGTAATAGCAGTACAGGAATATTTAAAGTGCATTTCATTAAATTGTATGTATTATGTGTAATGTTATACTTTAAAATAATCCATTATATTTATGAATTCTGAACCTTGGGCTAAGTGCATTTGACAGTGTAGCGAAAATGCCAGGTTATAAATTACGGACCGGACAGGGAAGAGGCTACCGTAAATTAAAGTGTCGAGAGACCATGGGATGCGGAAGCGATGTTAAGAACCTGGACAAACTATACTGTTTCTTACTTTACTGAATGTTAAAATTTGCTAATGTGATATAATTGCAGCAACTTTTACTTCTGAACACAAACTGATTTCCAGGTACACCTTGACCTAGTGATTTTCTTGTTGACTTGATTTCTCGGAAGTCCACTTTGCTTTATAGTAATTGCATGTTACCTCAAGACGAAGCTAAAGACCTCATGCTCAGTCAAAGTGTATCCCGTGTTTCTTCCCATTATGCATCGATGTTAACATCCGGAAATTATTGGTTGCAATTATTCATTAATCCTATCATTTCTTTATGAAATTATAATCTTACCTGTTGATAATTCTGGTTTTAATACAATGCTTCAAATGTTACCTTCTTATCACACACTTCTCTCAGCTGTCCCTCTTTTAGCAGATGTTAAATTGCTTTACTTAAGAGAGCATTAATAAACTAGGGAAACACATTACTGAAGCAAAACACTGTTATTAGTGTGGCGTAGGAGTTAAACCGTTAGGTTAAATTTTCTACTTTCTGCTCAGCAAAGTAAAGAAGTGGGCCGAAACAATAAAAGGGATGATACGGAACGCAAAAGCAGGACTTCTCGAGGGTGACCGAGAGAAATGGCAATCTCATTTACATGGAAATGAGATGGAAATTGTCGGTATATTTTCGTCGGTGGTTATTATTATGGTTTAATACTTGCATGCAATATAATCCGACCATCACGTGGCGACCATGTTGCTGTGGGGTTGAGGTGGCGGAGTTAGGCCCGGCTAATAGGTTGTTATCCGGTTGGTAAAATCCCCATATGACGGAAAACCGGGTTGGGGAGCCATTAACGTTGTAATGTTGGCCTCTCCACCTTTCGGCGTGTCATAGCTTGTCCACAATATACATTTTCCATGTTAACCCACCACCAGCTCCAATGTAATCTTTATGTCGTATGATTAAAAATTATATGTTGCAAGCTAGGGAGGGGTTCTGCGTGTTTGGAACACATTCCGGGGTCCCACAGGGACTGATCCATGTAGCGGTGTCTGGCCCTGTTAACTAACATTTACATGAAATGTTACCTGCGCATTACGTATTGAACGCTGCAAAAAATAAATTACCCCTCGCCATACCGCAGTAATTTTAGTCTTTTTAGTGACAGAAATGTCATGTGTAAATTCAGTTTGCTCGAGGGTTGGCAAATTATGTTTCATTTTAAACGCAAGGTTAATGAAACGTTTTCTCTTTGTTTCAAATGCTGTGTAATGATACATGTGGGAACGTGCATCATTTGGAGCAAACAACACAGAAAATAAAATAGCCAGCCCCGTGCTAAAAGTATATTAGGGGAAACCGAAATTGGATATTTTCTTCTTGTCCAGGGCCGGCAAGATGAGCACCCGGAGTATAGAATGCTTTACATGTACAGTCACCCCTTCGTTTTCTTTCTATTTGGCAGGTAAACAGACAGGTGACGTGTGCCACAGTGGTGGCATTCGGGCTTTGAATGGGGCGTAATCAGATGCATACTTAGGCTTCAAGGGCCGTATTCATACTAATCACTTTGGTCTAGAATATCTTACGACTAACTTGGTTCGCACCAAAGGCGGACTAACTTTTTGGTATTCATAAACGATAAAAAGCCGTGGACCATCACAAAGAAAATGTTACACAACATAGAGAGCCTCTTCTGCGCATGCGCGAGTCCCATAAAGTGCTAAATGAATCACAGTGTACCTTCAAGTTTATAAATCTCTGCGGTAGTTTTACAGCTGTTTCTTAATCATTCTTACGGTTGCTGCTGCTGTTTGAGGTTAGGTAGCAAAGTTTGGTGTGCTGTGAATATGGATAATATAAACAAGCATGGTATCAAGTGATCAGAGGAAGACCAATGTTTTCTCTAGTCCAAAAAGGAATGAACATTATAGAAAACAAATGCCTGTCGACGCAAATGTGAGAAAGGAGGAGGCATGGAGGGAAATGTATATCTAGTTTGTTGATAATGTGGCTTATTGATGCAGCTCAGCAGTGTTGTCTTGATATCCCCCTCTTGTATAATACCGAAGTGCTATTAGGATTTGAATGTGAGTTGAGATACTCAGACCTTAGTTATCGTCCCTGACGTACAGATTAGAACGAATCATTTCTATCAGCTTTCTGGCGTTCGCTTAACCAAACCTGTATCTGCTTTTGAAGTTTAGATCGTCGTACTTCGCAATAGTTTCTATTCTTGGTAGACAAGTTTTGCTCTGTCGGCTTATTTCACGAATTCTACGCACCACAGCTACATTCATCACCTCATTGCCGTCCATGTTGCAAAGATATTGCGGCATTGATCTACCCTTTGGAGGCGGACCAGAATTTGAGCCGGACCAACGTGTTTGGTCCCCGGACTATCGCTAATCGCGGTTTATGAATAAGAAAATCGATGGTCCACCGTTAGTCCGCCGGAAATAACAAGTTGGTCCGGACCAAGTCTCACTATGAATACAGCCCCAAGAGTTGTCTAGTATAACACAAGAAGGATTAAAGACACTAGAGTATATGAAAGAAAGACTTAATGGCATTGCTAGGCAACTCGTATTGGTCTTGTATGAGAAACAGCCTCTCACCAATTACTGAACCAAACCTTAAACTGACGGAAGCATTCTGTAGAATTAACATGTTTTATCTCTCTTTTGTTTTGTTATACTTTGCTAATTATTTCCCTTATGCTGCTAAAGACATTTGAATAGTTTCTTATTTTCTTAAAAATAAAGGCTATAATTTATCCATAAAGTTCATTGAACTTGTTTACACTGCACATTGTTAGTGACGTAATCATAGTAATACGTCTTCAATTTACACGATGGTATCATTGCTGGTTTCTTTTTAAATATTTGTTTAATGTCCGGCTCCAAAGTAGATGAATTTAAACGTAGAACACATTGAAGATGTTCAACCGAAACGCTACCGGTAGTAGGCTCTTCTTTAATGTCATTATTCTATACAGTTGTTCACATTGGTAAGTAGTACTAAACATGGCCGGTAATAGACTTACAAAAAGGAGCAACTTGGGAAATGTTTTAGGCAGTGATGGTACAAATTCAAACCATGTTTTCCTGAACTGCGTTATGATATGTTGCTTTGAAGATTTTCAGGTTCCAGCATGAGTCGCATTGATTTGCCTCTTTAGGGTGAATACTAATGTATCCAATGTTAATAGGACATATCAAACACTATGCTTAACCATCGCGAAGAAGAAAAAAGTACTTGTGTCCTCAGTTCCATTAAACATTCGTCGTTCACTCATGTTGCATACGGAAGCCACCACTGCACTGATAACCAGACGATAACCAGAATCAACGGGCTTTGTTGGCTGTGTCCACCTGGCTGCTAGGCAGTAAGAGGGTACGAGAGGGAGAGTAAATTCACACTTAGAGTGCCTTTCCTTCCCACCCTTATTTTTGTCCATAACGCACACTGTTATCTTCATTCCTTGCTTAACTCAAGAAACCATAGGATGGTCAGTGTTGAGACTTAAAATTATGCAGTTGTCACACATTATTGTTTGCATTTAAAATGTACGGAACCCAAGAAGTTTTAGAGCAAATGAGGTGTTTTTATGGATTTGTGGGCAGCTTCAAGGTGTTACAGATGTTTACCGTGGCTAGAATATTAAATTGTATTCTTTTGTACTGTAACTTGAGATTTCAGATCGAATGTACTGATAGGCCAGAGCGAATCCCCCTTCACATGGATACAACAAAATCCATATGTGCAGAATTAAAATTTGGTTAACCAGCAATAAATGGATGCGAACATTTCGTTATGTGGATGAGATATAAGTTCCCATTTTTAATATCTCTATCATGGGCTACATTCGTGAAGATCTCGAGATATCACGGAAATACATGTTTTGAGGCTCCTTGATCCCCTAAAATTCTAAACCTATGTGTCAAACATTAATTAAAAACCAAAAGTCGATGCATACCAAACTTGATATTTAAGTTCCCCATGTCACAAATAAGCCATACTAGGATTTTCAATGCAAACTCCTCAATGCACATTACCCTGTATCCAAACCTTTACCCGAAAATTTTTAATTTCTCAAATATGCCACTAACAATTCTGATTATAATACCAGAAATTTAAGATAACTACATAATGTATATCTTAATGTTTTAGGGGATAAGTTGTGAAATTCACTTCATACGGAAAGTTGTTATATCATTTTGTATAAATGATAAAAGTTATAACGGTTAAGGGAAAGACTAAACATCAAAGTTAGGAAATAGTTTATTTATACTTTGTTATGGCGCGTAAAACGTGGACTAGAAATCAGTGTATACTTAGCACGTGGTTGCTTTTAATGCGTGTATTGCACTCCATCTAATAAAGAAAATATTTCGTATTATTGATCTAAATTTTAAATAGTTCTACTTTTCTCAAATGAGAAAGTTTCTCTCTCTCTCTCTCTCTCTCTCTCTCTCTCTCTCTCTCTCTCTCTCTCTCTCTCTCTCTCTCTCTCTCTCTTTCTGGCCTTACAAAGAGAATTCAATGTTAAAGCCATGACATAATGACCTGCTTTTAAATTATAACTATAAGGAAAAGTGTAATCAAACCATTTCTGCAAACGTTACATCTCGATTGACTTGAATTATAAGAATGGGCGCCTTTAAGAATAATATATTCAAGAATGAATTATATAAATGTTTGAATGTTTATTTAAGTTTTAAAAAATTTTAAATAGCTGACGCGACTGAGATCGGCACATTGTCACTTTTCGTTGTGTGCACTTTCGGAAAATCGAGCAAGCTATGTATGTGTGTGTGTGTGTGTGGGGGGGGGGGGGGGGTTTATGCAACAATACAATCCCATTCCGTGAGGAGTTGATAATTAATTGCCACCTGTAAACACGAGCAGCGATTGGCTAAAGGAGTACTTCATTGGGATGAAAATTATCTCCAGTGACCTAAGGCATATGTGATAACCGGCCACGTCGTTTGCTAACATGCTACGTGTTGGGTGTGCCTGACAAGCAGTTAAAATTAGCGAACCCCTGACTCCACTCTCCTGTTCTCTCTCTCTCTCTCTCTCTCTCTCTCTCTCTCTCTCTCTCTCTCTCTCTCTCTCTCTCTCTCTCTCTCTCTCTCTCTCTCTCTCTCTCTCTCTCTCTCTCTCTCTCTCTATATATATATATTATATAGAGAGAGATATATTATATATATAATATATATTATATATATTATACTGCTTAACAGAGAGTTGAGGCGTATTGACCTTCATTGACAGCGCTGCATTCACTTGTTATCTTGTTTACTGGAAGAGCAAAATATTAGTAACCTGATGTACGTAAGTTACACAACACAAATAGAGCACTCTTTTATGTTTTCCAATCGCGAAGAATTCTAAACGTGGCGAATAAGATGTGTTTGTGTGCTCAGTGTTAAAACCGCGTTGCCCCCACTCTTTTCATATTACCTTTCTCTCGCTCTCTCTCTCGCTCACGCACACCACACCACAATATCCTAGAACATGTAAGTCTCCTTGACGTTATACGTAAGGGAACCCAAACTGATTTTTTCATACTCATATAGTTCTTAAAGTAATCCTTGCAGAAAGTATATCCGCATGCTTTAACAGCTATTATTATTATTATTATTATTATTATTATTATTATTATTATTATTATTATTATTATTATTATTATTATTATTATTATTATTATTATTATTATTATTATTATTATTATTATTATTATTATTATTATTATTGTAGTTTATGAATCACCTATTTTTCTAATACAATGGAGCTGCCAGTGGGTCATCCGTATAGCTGTGAATTTCACGTCAATTCGTCATTGCCACTGTCTTCATCGTCTTGAGTCTTGCAGATTTATGATGGCAGCCTCCAAAATCTTGTCGCACCCTTTTTTTTTTTCGTTTTCAAAAATCGACTTCTTATAGTCTTATTTGTATGGCTCACGCAGTTTTCCCAGTCTTTTTTATGTTACTTTGTCAGTTTCGTCGTGAATAAGTCGCTCAACGTCAGTCAGTTTCAAACTGTTTCTTTTGGCAACCCCCTGTTTCGTTAAGAGACCACTCTCAATTGGATTGGATTGGTGGTGGTAAGGGGGAAGGCGGATTACCTTGTGTCTCATTTCAATTGCAAGTTGATCCAGCTGATACGCTTTGGCCAGTTTTTGAACGGACGAACAGCTGAATAACTCTGATTTTAACTATGTAGGGTGAATAAACATACAATCAGGAGCATACCTTGTGACGGCTCAAATTCTGCAGATATAGCATTCTACAGGCTAACAGGAAGTTAACCGTTTGCTCTCTGTCGAATTAAACACACACACACACACACACACACACACACACACACACACACACACACACACACACACACACACACACACACACACACACACTTTGTTCGGAGTAATTAAAAATATGCATACCAACTAATAGTGATGGTCATTCCAACGTTCATGTCGCAATGCGTCGTTATAATATGTTGATATTGTATTTATATTATGAAAACAGTTTGAGCTAAAAAAATGAGCTTTTCGCGGTTTGTTAGAAATATTTCTTATCTTCCTCGTGGATCATTTTATACAAACGTAATTTTGCGAGGTAATTTTTATCTTAGCGTAAATAGTATTTATTAGAGATGGATTTATTTGGCGTTCGTCATGTGCTACTTACAGAGAATGTAATATAACAACTCTGCAGGACTTCGGTTGCTGGTCTAGTAGCGTTCAAGTATAATCATTTCATTTGAAAGTTGATGTAGGGAGCTGTACGTTTGATTTGAAAGGTTTGCCAATTAATTATTATACACAAATGCAAATTACCATTGCAGTCGCTTGACACAGAGGCATTCTGATTCCCTCTTATTTCTTTGTTACAATATTCAATTACGTAATATATGACCTCTCGTGCCTCCGATATATGACACATAGCTGTGATTGCATCTAAACAGTGTACATAAACTGGCTCGCCGTGTATGTGTGATAGACTTGCGTAAACATCTCTGTTACTACACATTCTTTCCGATACGCCTCGACGCTTTGCCAATCATTACGTACAGAAGGTAGAAAAAGTGTTGCATTCTAAATAAAAAAAAAAATAAATAAAATCGAGAGCACGATTTTAAGGGAGGGTTTGAAAAAGGAAATAAAATGTGTACGCCCGCGTTTACTGCATTTAGCAAAGATGTAGCACCAGTGGAATGAGATGGTGGAGGAAACCGAGATCCCGGAGAAAACCTGTCCTAGTGCCCTGTTGTCCGTCTCAAATCTCACTTTGCGGTCGCCTGGGATCGAACCGGTGCTGACTTGGTGAGAGCGTAGCTCGGAGGTTTTGAGGCTCCCTGAATAAAAAAGGGAGCATTAAAAAAGTAAGAAAGTGATCCATGGTGTAGTTTCGTCCTTATACAAAAAAAAAAAAAAAAAAAAAAAAAAAAAGAAGGAAACTCGTGTTTCCGTTTAATCCCGAGGAACAAACCAAAGGGACTTCAAAAGAATGACCAATTGAACAATTTGAACCATTGATAACGCCCACCTCGGTAGCCTAGATGGTAGCGTGTCTGCCTCACGTTTAAGAGGTCCCGAGTTCCAATCTTGGTCATTGTGAGTTACCTGTTAGTTTTCTCTGGGTTTTTCCTTTATCCTAAAATACATGTTGGGTAACTGTAAGCTCTCTGGACCCTGGGTTTATTTGAGCATCATTTCACCCATTTCATTCACCGTTCGATATGACTTCATATTGGAGGGCGTAAATAAAAAAAAAAGCATTAATCAAGCATATCTAGGAAATGTTTAACGGCACAAAAAGGCTATTTAAAATACACTGTGTGTTTTGAAGAGAACTATTTTATAGTACGTTTGTACGTTTTTGTCTCGTTGCGCGGGTTTATACAAAATTCCTTCCGAATGGAATGGGTGAAATGATGCTCAAATGAGTCCAGGGTCCACAGAGCTTAGAGTTGCCCGACAATCGTCTTTCAGGATAAGGGAAAACCCCAGGAAAAACGTTATCCAGGTAAGTCACCCTGACCGAGATTACAACTCGGGACGTTTTGAACGTGAAGCAGACACGATGCCACCTCGCTACCGAGGCGGGCAAGTAGTTAGGAATATAGGACTGTATTGAAAATCTTCGTGCATATCCTTGGAAGATGCTGAACTTAAATACCTATTTAAGTATTTAACCAACTTCTCGTTTTCTAGTTATGCTGTTCTCTCTCTCTCTCTCTCTCTCTCTCTCTCTCTCTCTCTCTCTCTCTCTCTCTCTCTCTCTCTCTCTCACACACACACACACACACACACACACACACATGTGCTAAAGTTTTGCTAAATATGTTGTTTTTAATCCTTCGGAGGACCTGAAAGCGTATATTTCTAGTGAATTTTAGAATGGAATGCAAAACTTTCTCTGCGTTCTGTGTATGTGGAAGAGAAAGTAATAAACTTTTGTTTCTATATACCCTTATACACGATAGAAGATAGAGAAAGTCTTGGGAGTGTAACACATCAGATTCGTTTCCTTTTTTAGCTTTTTAACCTTTTCTTTGCTATGATAAAGAAGGGCAATAACATTTGCCCAGTAGTTGAACATTTCCTCGTGGCTACGGATCCACGAAATATTTCCCTTGAATAATATGCGAATTAATAGCAGCAGTTTAGAAGCACGTAAAAAGAAAATGCATTCAAGTAATGGGCAAGGGCGAAGGGAAGATTTTATTTCACCGTGCCATCATTCGACATCCCTTCCCCAGCCCCTTTATGAATAGAGACGACCCTGCTTTTTCATGTCTTATTTCTGCCTCCCCCACTCCGCCTTGAGAATTTTGCTTGCCCTTTCTGGCAATCTTCCATCCAGAGTGTAGTTGAGGGTATGGCAAGTGGCTCCCTTGTGATCCAATTCATGTGAATGAAGAACAGAAAAATAAAGAGAAGGGATAGGGATGATAAGAAGTCTCCTTTGCAGGCAATTGAGAAGACTGAAAAACCAAAGACTGCTGTTGAGACGTAGATATAATTGCAGAGGGTTCTGTTGAGATGTTTCTAAGGAGGCCAGCCAGAAATACTGCTATATATTATTCATTCTCGCACCCCTATTCGCTTTATAACAAGTTCCTTCTTGAAATCCAGCTTCTTTTTATTCCATGAGTATTAAGTATACCATTAAGGTGAGAAAGTACTTCCTGTTTTGACAATGTACACTGACATGATTTGTACTCGTTTTGGTGCAACATATTCTTAAAAATACTGCTTCTACTTCATTTAGTTCTAGATCAGTGGTCTTCACGACACGCTAAAACGGGTATTGAGTAAGCAGTGCACCAGCGAATGCACTGTAGTGCGGGAGGGGTGCAGAGAGAACCTGTTAGCTTGTAAGGTGATTAGTATAGGCTTGTTAGTTACCTGTGTATGGACATTGTGTACAAGATGGCTACATGTTCACGGAGGTCTTCTACCCCTACGCTGTTTAACTCTTTATAAGAGCAGGCATATTTTTTACACCATTTGATAATGTTGCGCGATGTTTAATATGCAATAAGGTCCTGAATGCCATACGAAAATATAATCTCCAGCGCCACTATGACACTTGTCATGCTAGTGATTACGACAAATTAGAAGGTGATGAATGAATCACAATGTTGGAGCAGTTACAGAATACCAGCAGACAGTTACAGTACGGTATTGTATTGTCTGTTGTGATTATAATTATTAGTATTACTATTATTAGACATATTATTATTATTATTATTATTATTATTATTATTATTATTATTATTATTATTATTATTATTATTATTATTATTATTATTATTATTATTATTATTATTATTATTATATAGCCACGCCATGGCTGAGTGATTAGACCGCTTGGCTCTGACCTAGACGGCCCGAGTTCGATCCCAGGCGACCCAAAGTGGGATTTGTGGTGGACAACATGGCGCTGGGGTGGGTTTCCTCCGGGTCCTCCGGTTCCCCCCACCATCAATTCACCTATTCCATTATTCATCCCAGGCGTTTCGCCGATCCCCCAGCCCTGATTTCATCTATCAGTCAACATGCTTCGGCTGCCTCACTCTGAGGGAGCCCAAGCGACTCCTATCACCAGCATTGGTGAGAAAGGGACACATAAAAATAAATAATAACAATAACAATAATTTAGTTGTATATAGCACATTAATAAGACTGTCCTAGAGTGCATTATATGTTTATGTTAGCGTATTAATTTCCTAAAATAAACGGCTGAAAAACTGGTATGCTAATTACATAACATATACTTGTTTAAACATATGTGAACATGGTATGCTTCGATTGTCTCTGAAGGTGACTAAGGAGTTGTATGACACTACGGAAAAGTCGTCACTGCACCACTGCTTACCCGTCTGAGTGCACAAGTGTGCATGCGGGTAAGAGACGGCAGCACAAGGGTGTACGCTGCTGCTGATCACTGTTCTTAGATCAACATTTGCGGAAATGTTTATGTATATATAATTTCCTTACACTACAGCTATTTTTTCAAGGCCATGACAGAAAGACAAATGTGAATCACAAGGAAGATTAAGACATATATCGATGGACTAGCTTTCCAATACCCTCTTCATAAAAGTTATCCGCCAGCGTATGGAGATAGGTGTTCACGTCTTGTTGCCAAACGTTTGTTTCAAGTGCTCAGCTGTTGCAGGAAATGCGTGTGCATTCATTGCTTGCGTTGTTGTAATGAATCCATGCTTCATCCCCTATCTCAGTGGAGCTTATAAACTCTTCCCTTTCAGCGCAACGTGAGAGATACGATAAGGCTGATGTGCGCCGTGCTTTGTGGTCCTGAGAGAGCTTTCTAGGAACCCAGCGTGCACAAAGTTTCGATAGTTTAGGTGTTCTGCATTAATCGTGAATGGAACTGAGCTTAAATGTCCGGAAAATCATCAGACAATACACTGATCGTAAGCCTCCATCTCTTTCGAACTTCCTATTAAAGTCGCTGAACAAGGTCATCGTTAGCGACAGACTTGCGTTCTTGACCATTTTGATCATGAACGTCTGTTCGGTCTTCTTTACATTTCCTGCATCATTCACGCACACACCCTCACTCAACAGCGTGCACCATAAACATGACTCATTATTCCCTTCTGTCTGGAGAAAACGAAAGACGCTTCACAACTCACACTTGCCGGAGAAACAAACATGGTGACCGTGTTTAAATGTTCTTAGCTCTGCTGCAACTAGTGTATTGACTTTGACCCGGGTGGACGTTATGGTGGGATAGTTGCACAGTAGCTCAGTTCGAAGATCTGCCTCCTTGTACTTGTCTGGTTAGGCAACAGAGCTACTGGAGGTTGGAAAGAAAAGTCCTCGTAGGTATATGGAAATAAGAGAGAAGAGAAGGCTTAATCGATAGTCGAATTTTCTAAGAGCCGATCGCTATGTAATGGCATTCAGATTCCCTTCACTTTGCATAGCTATGACCTAGAAAAAACGAATTACTTCTCATTTGAGAAAAATATAAGTAGTGAAAATTTGATCAAATAACAAGGAATATCCTTGAAAGGTTCATTAAAAAGGTACCTATTTGAAATAAGTGGCGTGGTTTAGCAAGATTTTTTTTTTTTTTTTTTTTTTTTTTTTTTTTTTTTTTTTTTTTTTTTTTTTTTTTTTGCTTGTTAAACATTACAATTTACCAGCTACGCAAAAGCTCTCCAGAATGAAGAGGACTTCTGAGCACATATCCAGAAAATTCAAGATATAAATTCCATTTGTTATATTTGTTGCAAAACATAAGGTGTAATTAAATGTGTAATATTTTAACAAAATCGCCTCAGCCATTTTGAGGAAATAAAAGTTTTTGAAAACATTTCTTGTAAAGGGTAGTTCGTGAGTTTTTTTCTGAAATATTCATGGATTGGAGCATCTTCCTCTTTGAGCACGTGAAACATAAATGCCAAGTTTGGTATTTAATGAACATTTTTGAGTTATGCTGTTCACAGACAAATAAACACATCATACGGACTTTTCTAAGATTTCTTTTAAATTTTAATTAGCAGATCTCGTGTTCATGTTTTATATTTCTGATAAAATCTGATTATGCCATTTGTTGATGGAATACAGGTCTTCCTCTACATGGTGGAAAAATTAAAAATACGCTGAATCGAATAAAAATGTCTACAAGAGGCGATGAATGAATTTTCACTTGGACGTATCACAAGATTTGATTGTTAAGTTAGAAAAATATCAAGAATTTGGCATTTGTTAAACAACAAACATAACATGTTTAGCGCACTTGACTATATCAGCCTATTCAATCCCAACTTTTGTCTGTGTAGGCAGGCACTCACATTCTTACAAATCACAGAACGAACTTGTTTCTGCCCGCAGACGTCAAGCAATGAAGAAGGCAGTGGCCGAACGGAACAACCCATATCATCATCCCGTCGTGGCCAGTTGATGCATCACATGGGGCAGTTGTGGCTTCGCGCTGAGGTGAGAGACCTGGAATCACGCGTCAGACGTCGTGGCGCCACATTCTCCCCCTATCTGGCAGTGGACAGTGACGCCCTTATCCATCACATGCATCTCGTCAAACAGCTTGTTGGAGCGCGCAAGTTCATCATCCTGATCCCGGCAGTAGGTAAGTTTCACACATAGTACTCGTATAGCTGCATGGCGATGAGAAATGATATAACTCATTTCTGAGAAACTGTATACTCTATGAGTCAAAAGTTTTCGATCACATATGAAAAAGCTAAGTACTTTATTTCAGTGTACAAACGTCATAAAAATTAAAAGGACCAACGAAATTAATATTTTCTCTCTTTAGTATTAAATAAAGTACAATCTTAGCCACTTCATATTATCCTCCCTTTGACGTGAGAACCGCTGCTCAAACTCTTGGCATTCTAGGGATAAGATTATACAGTATTTTTGCAGATATTGCAGTCCAACACGTCTATAAATCATTCCACAGATCTTCAACATTAGATGACTTACTTTTCTCACTTCTCTGTCAACTTCGTCCCTTAAGAGTTCAGTGGGATTTAAAACAGGTGATTGACTTGGCCGAATCATATTTTCCAGCTCCCCACATTACTCTTCTGTTCACACACCCTCTGCACAACTTATAAGCATGTTTTGAATCATTGTCCTGTTGAAAAATAAACCTACGTCTAATAAGTCTCTTGCCAATTGGAACAGTTTTATCAGTATTCCTTGATATCCTTCCTTCTTTAATGTTTCAGTAATTTTCACTAGATCATCAATTTTATCACCTTCAAAACACCATAACCAACCCTCCATCATGCTTCACCGTTGGCATCACACATTGACTCTTCATACGTTCTCCACGAAGTCGACAAAGATCAATGGCTTCCAAACACTTGAAACTGACACTCATCCGTGGACAACACCTTGGACCATTTGCTGCACACTCCAGTTGTTACTTTCCGGTGGTCATTGTAATCTTTTCACCTTATTTTGTTTGCCTAGTAATGGTTTTCTTGGCCACTGTGTACTCCTTTAAACCTTGTTCACGAAGGCGATGTTGCGCGGTTGAGACAGATTTGAGCTGTTCTCAAACTATTAATACCTCATGAATTTCAGGTGCTGAGTTCTCTGACGTTTACTCAGTACACATACGAACTTATCTTCCCTATGATGCCACTAGGGGTCTTCTAGATCGAGAGACACTTGCGTTGGCACTAGTTTGTTTGAACCGCTGCAATGTATACCCACTTTGTGGTGGAGCTCTTTCGGTCCGTCATGTACGAGGGCTGTTCAGTAAAGAATGATCGCTTTTTTTACAACGTACTTTACTCATCCTCATGTTGATGGTTCTTCTCAAAATAGCCTCCCCCGAATGCGATGCACTTGTCCCAGCGTTTCTGCCAGTCTGCAAAGACATGCTCGAAACCATTTTTGAGAGATCCTTCAAAATCGCCTCCGCAGCCTTCACCACTGCTTCTGATGATGGATAATGCCTCCCATGAAGGCATTTCTTAAGTTACGGAATAGAAAAAAGTCACATGGGACTAAATTCGGCTGTAGGGAGGGTGAGGGATGCAATTCACGTTGATTTTTGCAAGATATTCAGCAACACAATTGGCAATATGCAGCCGTGCATTATCGTGGTGCAGCATCCAGCCTGCTTCATGGAAATGTGATCTTTTTGGCCTGATATGGACTTGCAATGTTTTCAGGACATGCCTGTAGTAATGTTCAGTTACTGATGTGTGTGCAGGTATAACATGCTGATAAACCATTCCATGAATATCAAAGAATGAGATGGCCATAACTTTCCCAGCAGAAGCAACCACTTTTGCTATTTTGGGGGTTGGTGATGGAGATTCCACACTGAGCTTTGCTGTTTGCTCTTAGGATCAAAATGATGTAGCCAAGTTTCATCAGCAATGATTACGTTTGAAAGAAACTCCGGATCTTCCTCTAACATCAACTTTAACTGTATGTTACCTGCATTGCGGCGGTAGACGATATTGAACATGTCTGAGCTTGCCCGGTTCTCACAGGCGGGAACCAGCAGTACCAACAATGAAACTACTACGGCATGTTTGTTTCACATTAAGCTAACGGAATATAAGATGAATTTTAGTGCTAAAAATTATGACCGTAAAAAAATTATGATCATTCTTTATTGAACAGCCCTCGTACTTTTAACCTGTTTTAACCTAGCAGATCTCTGCCAGTCTCACCAGCTATCTGCCAGCTTGGCAGACGAGCAAGGCAGTGGCCAAAGTTTTTAAGCTGTTTTTAAAAGCTAGTTTTAGAATTTAGAATTCATGCTTTTCTTTTATGCTTTTAGCTTCTTTCAGATCTGGACTACCTTTGTGTTTTTTTATTATTATTTTTTATTTAGCCCGTTTTTAGCATGATTTGGATTTTACGAGCGCTGATGACTGCGCTGTCGAGCGCCCTTAAACACCACCACCATCATCATCATCGTCAACATCAACACGATCATCTGTGATGTGTAACACCATTGTAGTTTGGGCTACACCCACTTTTCTTGTTATTGCCCTGCTAGAATAGCCTTCTTGACGCAAAACTGCAGTTACAGCACGTTTTAGTTCCATTCTCCTTTCGTCCCATTAGGAGATAATGTATGAGCCTGATCAGGTGTACAAACACACTGCTAGATGCGCAAAATGTAAACCAATGTGAACTCCTTGCTAAGTACACAGACTGCTGAAGAAATGAAGCCTATTCGAATGGACACGTCATAGGCAAAGGCAGGTCAGTGTAGTTGTGGATACTCATCAGCAGGGCAAGAACTTTAGACACCGAACCTAATAAGTTTGCTACGCCGAGACCATAGAATTAGGTTTGTTTACCAAGAACTTTGGGTGAGAGAAGGACGTTTGTAGAGCACGCTAAATCTGATTACGACCTTGGGTAGGCACAATCCGTCGGTGACAAACAGAGGCTCTTGACTAAGCGCGTAAATATGAATAGCATGAGAAAGTCACTAAGCTCATTCATTCTCTCTTTTGTGAAATAATACACAGACCTATTGAAATAACATTGCTTAAATTTTAATTATAGTCACTAATTTTATTGCAATATACAACAACGTGTACATTCGTAAGTTCTGAATTTTGAAACGTTCTATTGTCTGACAAAATATGTTTGTATTGAGAGATTGTTCTCTCTACATCGCATGATGTGATTGGAACATATTTGAAACTTGATATTTGAATTTGTGTTGCTATTTAAACAATTTCGCACTTCACGCAGTTTCGAATATGATGCATTATTTTTAAGAACACCTTGAAGTTTTCGTTTAACACAATTACTATTAGTATGATCAGGGACTTCGTTTATTTGTTCACAAACTTTTTCCACCGCCCTTAAAGCAGCACACATTTCAATATACGAAGTCTCACCTCAGACCCTCCCTCGAAACGTGACGGTACAGCAGGACAGCAGTGGATCGCGAGGTTCCATAGGTCAGTGTCTCGCAACCTGCAGCCGCCTCGTTTCAATGTTTTGGTGTCCAAAGTTCCTGCCCTTAAAACAGCACACATTTCTATATTCGAAGTCTCACCTCAGACCCTCCCTTGAAACGTGACTACATCAGGACCGCAGTGGATCGCGAGGTTGCATAGATCAGTGTTGTCGCTACCTGCACCCGCCTCATTTCAATGTTTTGGTATCCAAAGTTCCTGCCCTTAAAGCAGCACACATTTCTATATTCGAAGTCTCACCTCAGACCCTCCCTTGAAACGTGACTGTACATCAGGACAGCAGTGGATTGCGAGGTTGCATAGGTCAGTGTCTCGCAACCTGCAGCCGCCTCGTTTCAATGTTTTGGTGTCCAAAGTTCCTGCCCTTAAAACAGCACACATTTCTATATTCGAAGTCTTACCTCAGACCCTCCCTCGAAACGTGAAGGTACAGCAGGACAGCAGTGGATCGCGAGGTTCTATAGGTCAGTGTGTCGCAACCTGCAGCCGCCTCGTTTCAATGTTTTGGTGTCCAAAGTTCCTGCCCTTAAAGCAGCACACATTTCTATATTCGAAGTCTTACCTCAGACCCTCCCTTGAAACGTGACTGTACATCAGGACAGCAGTGGATCGCGAGGTTGCATAGGTCAGTGTCTCGCAACCTGCAGCCGCCTCGTTTCAATGTTTTGGTGTCCAAAGTTCCTGCCCTTAAAGCAGCACACATTTCTATATTCGAAGTCTCACCTCAGACCCTCCCTCGAAACGTGACGGTACAGCAGGACAGCAGTGGATCCCGAGGTTCTATAGGTCAGTGTGTCGCAACCTGCAGCCGCCTCGTTTCAATGTTTTGGTGTCCAAAGTTCCTGCCCTTAAAGCAGCACACATTTCTATATTCGAAGTCTCACCTCAGACCCTCCCTCGAAACGTGACGGTACAGCAGGACAGCAGTGGATCGCGAGGTTCTATAGGTCAGTGTGTCGCAACCTGCAGCCGCCTCGTTTCAATGTTTTGGTGTCCAAAGTTCCTGCCCTTAAAGCAGCACACATTTCTATATTCGAAGTCTTACCTCAGACCCTCCCTTGAAACGTGACTGTACATCAGGACAGCAGTGGATCGCGAGGTTGCATAGGTCAGTGTTGTCGCTACCTGCACCCACCTCGTTTTGGTATCCAAAGTTCCTGCCCTTAAAGCAGCACACATTTCTATATTCGAAGTCTTACCTCAGACCCTCCCTTGAAACGTGACTGTACATCAGGACAGCAGTGGATCGCGAGGTTGCATAGGTCAGTGTCTCGTAACCTGCACCCGCCTCATTTCAATGTTTTGGTATCCAGAGTTCCTGCCCTTAAAGCAGCACACATTTCTATATTCGAAGTCTCACCTCAGACCCTCCCTCGGAACGTGACGGTGCATCGGGACAGCAGTGGATCGCGAGGTTCTATAGGTCAGTGTGTCGCAACCTGCAGCCGCCTCGTTTCAATGTTTTGGTGTCCAAAGTTCCTGCCCTTAAAGCAGCACACATTTCAATATACGAAGTCTCACCTCAGACCCTCCCTCGGAACGTGACTGTACATCAGGACAGCAGTGGATCGCGAGGTTGCATAGGTCAGTGTCTCGCAACCTGCACCTGCCTCATTTCAATGTTTTGGTATCCAAAGTTCCTGCCCTTAAAGCAGCACACATTTCAATATACGAAGTCTTACCTCAGACCCTCCCTTGAAACGTGACTGTACATCAGGACAGCAGTGGATCACGAGGTTCTATAGGTCAGTGTCTCGCAACCTGCAGCCGCCTCGTTTCAATGTTTTGGTATCCAAAGTTCAGAACTCCTCTCGCGATTAAACCAGTCAGATACACAACCGTAGCACGTAGTATTTACATTTTATACGTATTTTATTATTAGAACGGGGATATGATAGAATATTCAAAACGATATCCGTGTTTTATCCACAAATCCTAGTTGTAATAGGTGATCGACAACTTTTGACTGGTAGTGTATATGTCTCTGTATTCTGACGTGGAGGAAAGAAATAGGTATCAATAAGGCGATCATAAATGACTACCGAAACGTTTAAACAGACCCTCTTTTGATGTCTAACCTGTCGTACTTCTGGAGGGTTTTCATACGCCCAGTCCATCAGTTAACAAGGTGAATGCTAAGAAATTTACCAACATAATACAATTTCATTCTGTATCATGTGATAAAAGAAGCTTATTCTTAAGTTCGCCATATTTAATTTTCCGTCGCCAGCTCCTATCTGCTTGGCAGCAATCCTGGACAGCTTTAGAAGGCACACAACTCCGGGCAATAAAGGAAAGCGTACAACCCTGGCTAACTTCCTGCAGGGATAACCGGCGAGCCGAGGTGATACTCACCCGGCTGAGAATTGGGCACACACGAGCAACTCATGGCCATCTGCTAAGAGGGGAACCGGCCCCTGTGTGTGCCTCGTGTTCAGTACGCCTCACTGTGCGGCATGTACTGCTTGACTGCCCGCAGTACGCCCGCGTTCGCCAGTCTTTGGGCTTGGGGACTAACTTGCACGGTGTTTTAGGTGACGACCCAGTGGCCGTGGATAAGGCACTGCGGTTTGTTTTTAAAATAGGTTTTAATAAACAAGTGTGACTTGTATTTTATATTTATTACTTTTAGAGTTTTTAAAGTAATAGTCTTTAGATCGTTTTTAATGTTCTTTTAGCAGTTGAGTGTTTTTATTATATTTTACCGTTTTAGCTAAATTTTTATAGCTTTTAGGTTTTAGTATTGACTTCGGGCCCGAATGACCTTGTTGTCGACGGGCCCTAAAACACCACACACTCACTCACTCGCCATATTTAATATTTGCACTCGCTAAAGGTGATACGGATACAAAGGATTATCATGCTTTCTAATGGGTTCGCATCCACATTACGCAAAACTCGTTCTTCACGGTCACACACACACACACACACACACACACACACACACACACACACACACACAGAGGTGTCGCTGAAGGGAGTCCTACTCCGCAAAGGAGGGTCTTTCGACTCTTGCCATACCGGGACTAGGTCCCTTACTGGCATCATGGGGGGTTATTAAGTATGGATGGTGGGTTAATGGTGGTGGTTTAATTTAGGTTTAGAAGATAACTGGTCAAGGATGGTATAGATAATGTACATAAATTTTGGTTGCTTAAGGAGGTCCTAGGATAAGTCTTGGCCTCTTATATGTCTCTCCAGGGTCCAGGTCGTGTTCCCCAAGCCCACGGATGAGGTGGTTGTTGGTAATTTTGTGTAGAAACAGTGGGACAATTGTAGGATGTAGTCAAAAATGTTTGGAAAGTATAGGTCTAGATGGATATTGTGGTTTGGGATATACCATTTGGCGGTTTTGAAGGACTTGGAGTTTGGAGAGGTGGGTTTTGGCTGCTGCTAGACTTGGCAGGCGTAGGTCTTCACGGTCAGTGCCGCTTACCTCTCTTGGTCTCTCTACCCCTCACATAGGCGCCGCCCCTACGCCTCTCTCTCTCTCTCTCTCTCTCTCTCTCTCTCTCTCTCTCTCTCTCTCTCTCTCTCTCTCTCTCTCAACCAGAATGTTGAAAAACTTCTGTTCAGTTTGTATCGAGTGAAGACTGGTTACGTACAGCGTCTCCCTACTGTGCGAGGGGTAGCGAATTCATTCTCCGTTGGGTAATGGAAACCTTTCTTTGCACAAGATCATTCCCTACCCTCCCCATGTCGGGAAGCATGAGATTGTGAATCTATGCGTGAGATATAGTGTATAACCTACCGTATACGAGTTAACACCAATAGGCAAAGTATTCCAAAGGAAAGGCCGCCGAACATACAGGAGGTGTACAAAAGAATACAGAATACAAAAACAGAAGGAAAAAAATAATAAGTCTGTATGGACATCGTATTGAAACATAGTTACTTGTAAACTTAACGCCCTTACTTTGATATTTATAACCCAAATAGCTGTTTGCCATATCCCCTTCATCAGGCTGATTCTTCATGAGGTTCTTTCTTTCTTTCTTTTCCTCTCTTTATTCCGTAGCTTGAGAGAAGATGTATTCGATCACAGATCTTATACAAGTTTCTTGTGGCCACAATGTTTTCATATTCCCTTCCATCTCTTACTCTCCTCAGGGATTTACAGCTACGTTCTGTCGCTGTATACATAAATCATACGGCCTCGCAAATCTTACCGAAACATTTTGTCCACCTTGCATAAATAACCAGAAACTCTATTTCAGAACAAACAAAGAAAGAATAGCAGTTAGGCTGTCACGATACATTTTACACTCTTCTATCGAACATGAGAATGGCAAAATGTTACAAGTCAGAAAATAGCCAGGGAACAAAAAATTATGAGATAGACCATTGAAAACTCCTATTTTCTAAATTTATTGCCAGTTTGGTTAAAATGAAGACTTATTCAGATATTAAAAAGTTTTAAATTCCATTTTGGTAACTTCTTTAATTTTCAAGTTTTTAAGGTTCAGCAACTAATTTTACTTCGAAGAGATATGATTTGAAAGAATAATGTTTATCTTATATAATGACAATATTCGTACATGTACACTTTATTTAGTTTTATTTCGAAAGAAAATAATTTGCAAAGGCTTATCAGGTTCCTTTAAAAATTAATTACTTAAAACTTATAATGACAAACTTTTGTGACAGTTACGTAGAAAATGAAGCTAGCTACAGTGAAGCAATGAATATTATACAGATATAACTATTTGTAACAAAATAATGAAAATAAATATTGCGACTTTGTGGGTTCGTAGAATGAAAGTCCAATTTGCCTTAATTCTAAATGTTCTTTATTTCCGTAGAAATACACTGTTCAATTCTCACGTAACAACATTAGATCACATATACAACACAATCTTCCAAGGTCGATGACAATAACAAACAGCTCTCGTTACAACACTTCGCAGCTGTTTGCTACTCTCTGTTTACGACTGCTAACAAGAATTCGAATGTTCTATACAACAATCAAGATATCACTAGAATGTTCCAATTACTGACTTATCTGTGTCGGTAAGCCTTGTCTCAGTGATACACTAATCTGCAGGCTCTTTGTGTACACAAACCGCGCTTATCTCTTGGCACCGAAACTTCCGTGCTTTTCGCCGCGACAATATATATGTAATAATAATAATAATAATAATAATAATAATAATAATAATAATAATAATAATAATAATAATAATAATAATAATAATAGGGTTAATAAACATTTTCAAAAGAATTTTAAAGAGTTTGGTATAACAAATTTACTACATTTCTCAAAAAAAAAAAGATAAAATTGCTAATAATAAAAAATTTGGCATTTATCAATTGAATTGTTTAGATTGTGATCGGGTTTATATTGGAAACCAGAACGAAAGAACATTTTCGTAACATTAAGTATAAACAAACTGATCAATCGGCTGATCATTTTTGGCCATTTAACCATGAAATAAATCCTGAAGTTAAATTATTAAAACAACTAAATTGTCCGATAGATTTAATGGTTTTGGAAAATATATTTATTTTAAAAAATAAACATTGCGTGATGAATTTTGAAACACCAGCAGTTGATTCTGTTTTTAGGGGTTTCGTTTTCAGATTTTGGTAATACTGAAAAAACATAACATAGTAACCGGAATCCTTGACGACGAAGTGTTGTGGACTGACGATACAGGTGATTTGTTTGTGAAATCGATGTGCATTAATAAGAAAATTTTGAAATCATTTTCCTTAAGATATGTAAAGTTTTTGTTACAAATAGTTACATTTGTGTAATTTTGTGACAGTTTTAATTGCCTGAATTTTTAAAATATGGATGCAAATGTTCAGAAGAATTTAGTGAATATTCCATAAGTTCGATCGTGGTTTTAACAAATTAAAATGCGAAGGGAAAAAGCCAACCACGTAATCCTTTGAAAAGGAGTTTTAATTTCAGTATATATATGAAAGTAAACAACTACATATCAAAAGTTAACATATATTTAGAAATTATAGGTTCTGAATATTTTTAGATGCGCAATGATTTTTAAGTTAATTTTTATAGAAAAAAAGAGATTTGTTTTTCGTGAGATTTTTCACCAGATTTCAGTGGTGCATTTCTTTAAAAGAAATAGTAACACTTAGTGATATGAATCAACATTTGTCAACAATACGAGGAACATTGAAAACATTTAATAAAATAAATGCAATAATATTAAAAGTTTCTAGCTTTAGATGTACTTATATTATGAGGGGAGCAAATAAGTAATAAACATTTTTCTCAAAACAGGTTGGATGTATTGTGTTTACATACACTATATTGTTATCCAATTCTTTACCTGCAAACACCTATTTTTCAACATAATGCCATAATGGCACTACTGTGCTAATCCTTGTTTCACATAAGCTTGCCCCGTATCTCTTAACGGTCACGTGACTTGATCACATCTCATTGGCTGCTGTTGTGGTGCAGACTGTTGTGCGGTAAAAATTAGTTCGTTATTTAACATGGTAATATATCTTTATATGTTGGAAGAGAATTGTCAAATTTATATTTTCTTAACTGTTTTAATTAAATGTATTACGCAACAGAGTTAATTTATCTGAAATGCATGTTAATTCTTAAACGAAGTAAAGAGGAGGTTCCTTTGCTCTCAAGCCCGCCTTTCATATGACACGATAGCACCTGCTTTAGCGGTAGTGGTCACATATTTGTTTATATGACTTTTATCACTGACCTTGTTTTGAACTGGATTTGCCATATATTGCCATTGGAAGGTGTGCTGTTTCGAGTGCGACAGCTAAATTATTTTGTTGATCGTTTATTGCGCGTGTACTTATATGTATGATGGCAGAGTCTACCGCCAGTTTTTCGCTGAAGCATCGCAAGGGCAAACCTTTACAAAGCGGCGAAAAAAAGAATTGTGGTGCATGTGTTTAATGTACTCACAGAAGAACCCGTTTTTGTCAGTGAGAAAAGTCGAACAGCTGTGCTCTTAATTTACAGGTGTGAGTGTTACATTCGTAGGAACATCGCGACGTGAAATTGAGACGACAGGAAAACTTACCACTCCAGGCAAAAGCAGGAATAAACAATTGTGCGTGCTCGGAGAATGCGATAAGTTCGTGAAAACTGCTGTGCGTTTTTTCTTTAGAACCGAACTCCCTAACATAAATACAATTTTGTGTGCTGTAAATGAGGATGCAGATTTGCCAAATTTCAGCAGATCTAGTCTGTATAGATTGCTTATACAGCTGGGGTTTGTGAATGAAAAAAGGGGGCAAGAAAAATGTGCTAAGACACAGAGGCGACATTGCAGTATGACGAAGACGTTATGTAAGGACAATCAGACTGTACTGGGATAGAAATCGCAAAATATACTACCTTGACGAGACTTAGGTGAATGAATGACACACGACGAGTATGGCGTAACACGACTTTTAAGACTGAAAGAAAAGCAGTTTTGCAAGGTATGTGTGCTGGTTTAAAGAATCCCAATGGAAAACGCTAAAGGCTGAGTTCAATTTCATTATAAACTTTTATTTTTGCATGCCTTCATATCCTTATTTGTATGATTTTATCTATCTTCCTGCCAATTATTTTGCGTTTACTGCAGGTTTAAATGTAACGGGAAGGCACCGCGTGTGGCCTATGGCGCGAAAGCATTAGCCACTTAGGGTGAGGGGAAGGTAGTTGCACGCGGAGTGATACATGTCTACGGGGCAAGGTTATATGAAACATTTATTAGTCTGTGTGTTAGCCAGCTTCTTAGTGCATAAAGATCTTTATCATAGTTGTACTGTTTCCTGCAGAGAATATCCTTCAGTGGGCTAAGGAGATGGAAGTTAGAAGTAGCAAGATCAGAAATATTGGGTGAATGAGAGAGAACAATTCACTGAAGTTTTAGTCAGCCACTATATTATGTTTTGTTAACAAAACAGTGGTGCTCTTCTCCAGCTGCAGTCTTTGTGGCCAACATCCCAGAACACTGTAGTCATGACCTTAATAGCTGAGGGTAGGTTTTTGAACTTCTTCGGAGGAGACATTCTATGATGGCACTCTGTGAATTGTTTTGTTTCGACTTGAACTCATGCACACCAATGTTTCATCAGCTTCAATAATGTTTGTCAAAAAATGGTCATCATTAGGCTCATAACAAATAATGACCTTTCTTTGCTCATTATACTCCTCGATTAGACTTTGAGGAACCCAGCGAGCAGAAACTTTTGAGTACTACAATTGATGAATAGTGTTACTCTCTGTCAACAGAGGTATCAGATTGTTTGATTGTGATTCATCAGTTGTTTTAGTCAACTTTTCAAACTTGCAGACCGAGTGCTTGGGACATTAGATACTTTTGCTTCTTGTTCTGATAAAACACCCACTGCCAGGTCTCTGTAGACATCTAAATATTTGTGATGATCTTGTTTGGAACTAAATCAGTGCTCTTTGTTTAGAACTACGTCAGTTAAATACACATTTTGATAATGGTTATAGCACTGTTGTCTGTGTCTATTGGAAAGTACTGAAAACTTATGAAATAAGTTGGAAATATTGAAGGATACCCCACAAAAAATGTAAAGATTTGTAACCTCAATTGGCTGAGGAGAAAAAACTGTTGCATTGCTTATTGAATGCCCCTTTTACATTTTGTCAAGCTTAGTGTTTATCTTCTCTGGGTGGCTCCAAGTATAATAATTACTATATGATAAACCATAGTAATACAAAAAACAACTATTTTTTATTCAGGGTGTTGAATTTGCTTGTGTAATCACAACTTTTAAACTGTTTAAAGTGGTTTCTGCTCTGGATGAACTGAAAAGGGAAATTGGAAAAGCTCGAGAGACAATACGATGGCTTGAATCCCAGTTCCAAAGAGGAAATCGTTTTCTGAGAGCTCAACGCTCACATGAACGCCTCCCTCTGCCTCTTATGAAGTATCCCAAGAAAAAGGATAAGGAAGCATGGTAAGTTCCATTCTGCTTTTGTAAAGTTTAGATTCTCTATACAGCATGCAGTAGTAATTTTACAATGTTTTATTGTTTATGGTGTATTAGTGAATAAAGAAAATTCCTCTCATTAGATTATGGAAATGCACTTTTTTACCATCATTTAGTAATTGCATTATAATGGTATTGGAGTATGTTCTTAGTAACTCCAAATCTATTATTGTATGCAAGTGTTAATTATGAATATTAAAAGCAGAAGCATTATTAACAGTGAAGTATTCTTCATTTTTGAGTTTGATTTATGAGTCACTATGTTTACACTCAAACTTCACTTACTTGTTGTGTAATTGAAACGTTTTCAAGATTATTCAATGTCATCCTCATCCTGTCACACCATTTTTGGACAGAAAACCATAACATAGAACTGTTAAAATCTTTTAAGTACACCCATAGGATTGGATATTTGGGAAAAAATATTCATAACCAAAAACCGTGATAAAGTTATAAATTTTGAAATCCCGGCATTAGATGAAGTATTAAAACTTAGTGCCCCTAACATCAGATGGCAGAGGGACCGGAGCACCGTAGTAGTGGAGGCAGAAGAATGTTCATTTAGTCACCAAACAGCTGAGGATGAGATCGAATGATCTTGAAAACGTTTCAATTATACAACAAGTAAGTGAAGTTTGAGTGTAAACATAGTGACTCATAAATCAAACTCAAAAATGTTAATTATGATTTGCAAAAGGAATCTCAAATTAATTTAGTTTATGTAAGAGTTGCCTTCTTGATAATTAGTGCTGCAAATGTTATCTAAATGGTGATATTATTTAGGAACAGACCTGTGCCAAGCTATCCATCTAGCAAAACATTTAAAAATCTTGACTTTTTGGAGTTTATGCAGTTGGAGAGAGGTTGAGGTTGGAAGCAGTAACTTCCGAAACTAGTCCCTCGATAATATAAATATGTCAGTGACAAAAGTGTCAATAAACCAACTACAAATAGTTCTTTCAATTATCTTATGCAGTTAGTTGTTTATTTATTAGCCCCCGGTAATTTATTTGTTTCAAAAGTACTTCAATATCTACTAAATAATACCCTAATGACATTTTGGAAGCAAAACCTGAACTTTTGGACAAGAAGATATGGAACATTTTGCACCTCTTGCGTATTGATAACTTTCTTCACTTCACCTCTTACCTGTCTTCTTAAAACTACATTCTCTTCTGGTGCTTACACTTAGGTTCCATTTTAAGATAACACTGGCATTACAGTAAGAACACTGCAATACTCGCTGTGTTTTGCCATCCCTCCTATTCACATCCCTCATTTGTTGGGGTAGAATTCATTGCCACCCCGTGTCTGTACACTGGGAATCAATTCATATTAAATTTTAGCCTCTCCGAGACATCACAATGTCTTCCCCACATGGAGGAAAACACATCCTGAGTTTGTTCCACTTAACTGGTGTGAACCTTTACTTGCAAGTCAGTTTTAAAACTTATCTTTGGCCTTGGAAAATCCCTCTGGTGACAACTGGTTCTTACTGATCAGTCCTCTACCCAACAACCATTTTGTCAATTGCAATTCGACCATTCCAATTGGGTTTCTACGAGGGCTGTTCAATACAGAATGATCACAATTTTTTAATTTTACAGCATAACTTTATTCATCCTCATTATTTTGATGATCCTTCTCAAAATAGTCTCCCCTGAATGTGATGCACTTGTCACAGCGTTTCTACCAGTCTTCAAAGACATGCTGAAACCATTTTTTGAGAGATCCTTCAAAATCGCCTCTGTAGCCTTCATCACTGCTTCTGATGGATAAAGCCTCCCACGAAGGCGTTTCTTCAAGTTAGGGAATAGAAAAAAGTTACATGGGGCTAAATCTGGACTATAGGGAGGATGAGGGATGCACTTCACGTTGATTTTTGCAAAATATTTAGCAACAACATTGACAGTATGCAGCCGCGCATTATGGTGGTGCATCATCCAGCCTGCTTCATGGAAATATGGTCTTTTGTGCCTGATATGGACTTGCAGTATTTTCAGGACATCCCTGTAGTATTTTCCAGTTACTGACATGTGTGCAGGTACAACATGCTATTATCCATTCCATGAATATCAAAGAATGAGATGATGGGGGTTGGTAATGAAGGAGATTTCCACACTAAGCTTTGCTATTTGCTCTCAGGATCAACATGATGTAGCCAAGTTTCATCAGCAGTGATTACGTTTGAAAGAAACTCCGGATCTACCTCTAACATCAACTTTTAACTGCATGTTACCTCCTTTGCAGTGGTAGGCGATACTGTACGTGTCTGAACTTGCCTGGTTCTCACAGGCAGGAGCCAGGAGTACCAACAGTGAAACTACTACGGCGTTTTTATTTCACATTAAGCTAACAGACTCTAATAAGATTGAATTTTAGTGCGAAAAATTATGACCGTAAAAAAATTATGACCATTCTTTATTGAACAGCCCTCGTATATTTGAGATTCAAATGCAACCAAAAATCATTCTTTCTGAAAGGTGATCCCTCTCCCTTTTTAATGTAAATCTTAGAAAGGTTATTTGATGTAATTTTATATGTATTATAAATGTGAAAAATGTAAATTTTAATGCATATAATAATTTTTTGGCATGAAATACATTTCAGGTAATGAAGGTAAGAGTTTACAGTCTTTTCAAAGCATAATATTAAAAATGAGTTACTTGTAAGAATTGTGAGCAGGTAGTAGTCATTTATCAGTGCAGAATATTCTTAAACACAAGTAAGGCAATTGGAATGTGATATAAACAAATCTGCAGTAATCTGTTGTGTTGCACTCACATGGCTTTTTCTACTTTTACACAAACTGCTCTTACAAAGAACAGTTCTTCTATCTACTTCATATCAATCAAGATAAACATTTGTTGAAATTCTTTTGTTACATATTTCCTTGTAGATACAATGTAAATTTGGTAATACAAGCGGTAGTCAAATATTTTAAGAACTGCTTGTTTTCTTTGCATGGGCAAGAAGGTAAGAAAGAACAACAAACGCCCGCATCGGTAGCATAGATGGATAAAGTTTTTCCGGGGTTTTCCCTTACCTTGAAAGACGAATGTCGGGTAGCTCTAAGCTCTATGGACCCTGGGCTCATTTTAGCATCATTTCACCCATTTCATTCATCCGATATGACTTAACGTTGGAGGAATTAAATTACCAAAAAAAAAAAAAAAAAAAACTTCCAGTGCAGAAATATAAGTATTTGAAAATTGAAACTAATGACAAGGAATATTTCAGAACTTCGTTGTTTCAAAAGTTTATTTGACATAAATTGTGTGCTTTGATTAACTGATTACCTCTTCTGGTTTACCAGTTATGCTGTCATTCAGAATGAAGGAACATAAGAGGTTTTTAAAGGGTTATTCGTGAAGCGGAATTTCACCTTTCTCTCTTTCTTTCTTTATTCATTTGTTTCTTTCTTTAAGTACTAAGTTTGGTACTTCACTGGCTTTTTCTTTTTGAGTCATGTTCTGATAGCCACACATGTGTATATGTGCGCACATACAATTTTCAGGGGAAAAAGTGAGTAGAGGGTGATTTAGAAAGTTTCAAAACATGTTTTACATGAAATTTAGTGTGCAATTACTGAAGTAGTTATAGACAAAGTAAAAATAAGAAATCAAGGTTAAACATGTTTTGGAAAGAAATGATCAAGTACAGTACTTTTTAAGACTTATTTTAATATTCCATATATATCAAAATAAAATTAGGATGGGAAGAGAAATAGAATTATAGAAATTCACTTTTGCAGAGAAGTGAATTAACGAAACCTGTGGCATGAATTAAACTGTGTGTTGTTTGAAAGCATGAAAGCGTTCATACCTAATATTTACTTTGTCTATCTCATATAAAGTAGAACAGATAGAACGGAATTTTGGAGGACACATAGAGACCCATCTGCTCTTATCGCTTAAACCTACTGTACTCCCTTGTTCTCTTGTATCTTTAATGAAATGTGTTAATCAAGAATTTATACAAATGTTGATTTTGATTAATGTGAAACTGAATAGAAGAATAAGCTTTTTCAAGGATTTCAAAGTTATGCATGGATATTGCATGGATAGGAAAAGTAATGTGAATGTAACATCAGAATATTTTACATTTGTTTTGGCAGAGTTCATAATTAAATTCGACACAACTTGCAGAGTTGCAAGCCTTTAAACCAAAGCTGAGGTTTGACTATGTAATGCCAAGGACAAGAAGGCTAGAGGGGAATAAAAGGCAGAGGAGCTTGAACTGTTTATCTGCTCCTGTAACAAATCTGTTTACCAGGAAATGAGTATATGAGAGTGCATATGAGTCACCCATGCTGCCAGATCTATTTGTTGCAGTTAATGCAGCAATAGGTATTATATATGGGTGAGTTATATGACAACACTTATGTATTTTAAACGAACCTTCTATCCTCCTCATACTGGGAAGGTGAGCATAAACAACATTGGAACAGCAAAAGTAGTAACGCTACACATTCCTCTAGCTTGCCTTCTTGTCGTGGGTATACAGTAAAATCATTGCATTTCGAATAAAGAGATTAGCAATTTTATCTATTATCGTTGAGGTTAGATAATTTGTTTGCAATTTAAGAGTAACCAGAAGATAGAATTAGCCAAAAGGGATCCTTTGCATTTTGAATTTAATTAGGAACACTCAATTTTCTTGACTTGTGGAACTTGCGACAAATTTAAATGGTGGGACTTAGGGATTAGATATATGCGTTATAAAAGACTTCAGCGTGTCTCCTGTCACTTGAAGTATTATAGATATCACATCACAAAATTCAACTGTCCTACTAGAATTAAAGTAAAAATTGAAAGCAGTTCCTTAGCTTTCAACAATTGAGTAGTAGAAAAACATATTTTATTCTGTCCATGTACTGTACAATAGGCTGTTCTTCCAAGTTGTGGAGTGCTGCCATTACTTCAGCCAACAGACAGGGGTTCATGAGAGACAGCCTGAGACAGCCCTTGTCACTTTGCTAACAGGGCAGAGAAATGCTATTTCAGGTGGAACTAAGGAGGAAGTATTCAAAGGATTCAGTCCCATGGGTGTAGCCAAATCAGCAGGTAAGTTATGGCTTTCTTCTTGAGGGAAGTATGTAGTGTGTACATCTCTATCATAATAATGTGAATAAGAAACTTGGCTGTGTCTTGTATTTATAGGATTGTAAGTTAAAATTTAATTACTCATATTTTAATTCTGTTCATATTTTGAAATGATATGATATTTCTTCAAAATGACATTCTCCCAGTGAAGGAGATTTGGGACATTTCCGTATAGTTGGGGGTGGCTTCTAAAGTTAAAGAATCGGTGATCACGAAGGCAGTGAAAGTAACCTATATTTTTTATCCATTCAAGTGTTTAAGTATTCCGAAGAGGCATAAAGCACGTTAAAATATGTAGTTTTCTCAGAACAAGTTTTTCTCGAGCTTCAGCCATTTTCTTATATTTCATTCTCCATATTCAGGTAACATTTTGCCACGTTTAACGAGATGCATTTCACAGAAATAGTATGAAAATTCAGTTTTTTTTCTGTGGTCTCCAAGAAAACAAAACTAGCACACTCAGTAGGTATTGTCATGAGGCCGCGCATAAGCGAACGCCGAAAGAAAGAGAGAAGCAGGGAGTGAAAGAGACAGATAGCGTCAAAGCCACGCCCGTGCTCGCACTGGCAGAGACGGGGCGGGGAGAGAAAGAGCCAGGGAAGTGTCTGGACAGTTCTCTCTCCTTCGCCTGCCGTTTCGTGAAAGACCGTGATGCTTCGGGGGGTGTCGAGAATCTTCGCCAACCAACAGCTCGTGTATAAAAGCGATTGCACTGGACGAGTTCAGCAGCATCGGTAGGAAGCCGCTAGAGAGTGGACAACGGTCAGTGTGTGGACATTTAAATTGTATTGAGTCATAATTGAACTTGATAATCGTGTGCGTCCAGCTGTGATTTGAAAGTGAACTCTTATTGTTTGTGGTCGTGTGGTAGACGACCTTGAAAATTGTATTTGTGTATGTTACATAATTCTGTTTCTGCAAAGGGGTGTACAAACGTGTTTCTACGGAAAAAAGGAACAGTTTGAATTTCTGCAAACTTGACTTAATTTTACGAACCCACAAGTCACAGTATTTTATAAACATAAGCATTTAAGAATAATTTCATTAAACTTAATATTATTTTTAGCGAAGTGTTTTATGTTATTCACGGTAAGCCAAAGGAAGAATTGCGTTTTATATAATATCTGTAAAACAGTACTTGATAGAGAAAGTTCTAGTGAATGTACGTGTTATATTTCCAAGCAGTTTTCAGTGACAGTTAAATTTCAGCCTTAGTGGTCACAATTAGCACTAGTCATTAATTAGTACTATACGGAAATGTTACGACTACTTTTGAAGTACGAAGGTAGTTGCAGAAGTGCCCAACGTATGAATAAATAAATAAATATAGTGGCTGTTTCAAAAAGGAAATTATCATGAGATAACTAAGATCTTCTCGATCTCAAACTTTCTGAAACTGAAAATTTACTCCGGCGAAAACCGCGCCCTGGTGAAGCAAGTCAAGTCTCGCGGGTGAGTCAGTGATATACTCACTATTGTGACTTTGTGGGTTCGTAGAATTCAAATTCGAATTTGCAGCAATTTAAAATGCTCTTTATTTCCGTAGAAAGACAGTTTGTACAACTCTTTGTAGCAGAATGACCTAACACATACAAACGGAATCTTAAAGGCCGTCTGCCACACGTCCACGACTGACTCGCAAGCCTCCTTGTCCGTTATTTATACACGAGACGCTGCTTCTCGAAGGATGGCGAAGCCACGCGATCTTTCTAGGCGGCAGGAGTAGGAGAGAGAACTGTCCAGACATCTCTTTGGCTATTTCTCTCCCTACCCCGTCTCTTTTCGGCAAGAACTCCACATGTGGGCGTGGCTTGGGCGCTATATTTTCACTCCCCGCTTCTCTCTCTCTCTCGCCAAATAACAAGCGCCTCGCGACACTATTATTCGCGTCAAACCTCCTGCATATAACCTTCTCAGACAACACGGTTGTAGCAAATCACAGGCGTTGCCTAGTTGAACTAGCTGACTCTTGCTTTGTAATTATTAGATCAACGCTTGAATATTAATAATTTATTAAAAGATTAAAACTTATGGCATATATAAAAAGAATGATGGGCCAAGCATGCACCTAATTTTAGCTTCAGTAGTTAGGTATTTACACGCAGTTATATTTTACATGTATTTGGTCAGAAATGAAGCAACCTTAAATTGTCAAGAGAAGGGTAATCATAACCTTTATGACTAACCTGTTATGCTTCCTCTCTCTCTCTCTCTCTCTCTCTCTCTCTCTCTCTCTCTCTCTCTCTCTCTCTCTCTCTGTCCATTTATATCCCACCTTTAACTGCAATGGTCATATCGGCGGCCGTTCTCCTTTGGAACATAACGAAAGTGTTAACTCCTATTCGTTGGATCACGCACACATTCGCACTCCCATTCATACTTCCAGACTCGGGGAAAATTAGGAATTATCTTGGTCGGAGAAAAATCCCCACCCCCATCGCCGGGAATCTAATCTACGACCCCTAGTACGGCAGGCAGATGCTATACCGACTGAGCTACGGGGCCAGCCTCCTTTCTCTTATATTCTGACTATGGAACATAACAAGTAGATAATGTGCAATTCTAAGAAATTGTGGAAGTTTGCAAAATGCCCCTAAGTAAAGCAACTGATTGCATTGGTGAGAAAAGAGAAACAAAATTTAGTGTTTTACATAGTCAACTACAATAGGTTCACTATACAGTATATCAGTTTTTTTAAAAATAACCTCAAATGACGGAGAAAGGTACAAACTTGATTTTAAAATGTAAAAAGTTAACTGCTACGGGTGTGGAGTGAATTAATTCACTGTTTCTCGGATCAGTTCAGAGGTAAAAAGATTGAACCAGGTTCTGTTAGAATTTTTGTCTCGCTTAGAAAACACATTAACATAACAAAAAAAGAACAACGCACTTAGAATTGAAATAATTGTTGTTTCACACTAGCCGGTGTAGGATCAAATATGGAAGATCCGTGGTTCAAATCCCGGCTATGGCATTGAATTTTTCAGTCTCTCTCTCCTCCTCCTTTTGCCCTTAGAATACTTTGAAAAACATGCAGCTCGTAGAAAAATTTTGAAATTTTATGAGGTCGACAAATTTTGTTCTGTCAAAAAGATTTTATATATATAATTACAAAGGTTATATTTCTTCCACCTTAAGATTTCTGAAAAGAAAAAAAAAACTTCAATATAGGAAAGCCAATAATGGTCATGAATTCCTTATATGAAGGAGTGAGTGTTCCTTTGCACAGTGTATGACTTAACGAGATTCTGGACGAAAGCAGTAAAGGAAGTGACGATAACGATGACGTTGGTGATGACGTTTGCCCGAGTGACGACGAGCCACTCACCATTTCTCTTGAATAATTAGTTACGGTAATTTCTAACGCCATTAATTTGGTTCTGTTAAATAGCAGCATTCTATTTGGAGCGCTTAGTAGTTCTCGATAACACGCACGCTATTCTTACGCTACGTGTAACTATCGCTGTCACACACAAACGCACGATACGACTACGTTGCAGCGCTCTTCTATTAGATACTGTCATGCGTAGGAGGTTTGACGAGTATCATAGTAATATGCATTGTTAAGGTGTAGAAAAAAATGTGGTAGAAGGTACCAAACTTGAAGTTTGACGACGCTACATTATTTAGTATGTTTGTAGCCCTCAGTATGAACGCTGCCAGTGAATTTGTAAACATGGGGAACATTGATCGTTAGGATACAAGCTCTCGTTTGAAAGTTTCAATCCAACGAATATCGAAGCCGAATGAGATTATTTTTCGTTTACAACAGTAAAGTATTGGTTGGAGAGTTTAAATGAGTTTGTACGAGCTGCGAAAATCGCAGCTGTCGAACAAGTTAATGTGACCACGTCAGAAATTGTGAAGGAAGTCTACTGAAAGACCGTCGGTGACTAAAAGTATACGAGCTAGCAAACAGGATCATCGCAATTTGACAACAAATTTGGACACGAGAAAGCTGAATATTAAGCCGGGTGTGGTCACAATGGAACAAAAACGGCGAAGCGAGGATGTCTCCAAAGCAGTAGACAATCAATTTTTGGGATGCGTGTAATCATTTGTATACATCACCATAAAAAGGGAAAACTATCAACAGTGTTATGGGGGATGTGGAAAAGGCAAGTTTTGTTCAGATATCCCTAATCGCATGGAAAAATCAATGAGTTAAAAGTTTGATTGCTTCCTCAAGCATCTTGTCCACCAGATTTAGCCATTTTGGATTATTTTCTCTTTCGAAACTTGTTAAAATGGTTCAGTAGTAAAACATTTGCCCTAAATGAAAAGGTGATGTTTGCAATTGATGGGCATTTTGAGGCGCTTGACAGTTTTCACTATAAACAGAATATTCAAACTATTGAACATCGCTGAGAAAAGGTATCAAGTTGAAAGAAGAATGTAGAGAAATACCAGGGTGCGTAAAATGAAAACCTTAAATTTGTAATAACAAATCGAAATTTCGTGTCGTTATCCTGTAAGTCGGTAAGCGTGCTACAAACAGCTTGCAGAATGGCCTTTAGGTGGCAGCATAGTGTAGATGCACACATAGCGTCGCAGTATCAGTATAAAGATGGCCGCCCCAATTGCGACGTGCACCAGGGAAGAACAGCGTTCTGTTATTCGGTTTTTGCATAGTGAAGGTGTGAAACCTATTGAAATTCATCGACGAATGAAGTAGGAAGTTCGCAAATGGTGTGACTTCAGTGGAAGATGCTCCACATCCAGATCAGGCACAACAAGTTGTGACTCCACAGAACACTGCAGCAGTTGAAGCCAAAGTGAAGGAAAACCGTCCAGTGACACCAAATTGCATTGCAGCATATTTACAGATTATTCATGGGTCAGCACACCACATTGTGCATGGTGTGCTCCAGTTTCACAAAATGTCTGCAAGGTGGGTGCCACGGCAGCTCATTCCTGAAATGAGAGAACGACGTGTTGATGCTTGTGAAGAACTTCTTCAGCGCTTTGAATGGGAAGGTGATGGCTTCTTTGCAAGAATCATTACTGGGGACGAAAGCAGGGTTCACTTCCATCAACTGGAAACGAAGAGAGCAAGCAAGGAATGGTGCCATCCCTCACCACCAAAACCAAACAAGTTTCGAACAGAACCATCAGACGGGAAGGTTATGCTGACTTTCTTTTGGGACGAAAAAGGCGTCATTTTGGAGCATTACATGCCTAGAGGTACCACTGTCACCAGTACATCATACACAGATCTCCTAAAAAAAATCATCTGCTGCCTGCAATCAAATCAAAGCAACGTGGATTGCTGTCAGCAGGTGTCCTTGTGCAACATGATAATGCAAGGCCCCACACTGCCCGTACAACAGTTGCAACAATCACAGATCTGTATTTTGAGTGTCTTCCTCATCCACCATACTCACCAGACCTTGCCCCAAGTGATTCCCATATGTTTGGAGCATTCAAAGATGCAATGGGAGGAAAGATGTTCTGTTCTGATGAACAGGTACACCACACGGTGCATGAGTGGTTGCGCGAGTACCAAAATAATTTTTTTCTGGAAGACTTGCATTGAGCATGGAGAGGTTTATGTTGAAAAGTGATACAGCTTTGTACCACTTCTGCACAGGAAATAGTATTAAAAAAAATATTTAAGGTTTTCATTTGAGTCACCCTCGTACATTTGTTTGTCTTTTTCTTTTTTCCTTGATTAAATCGGATCCTTTTTGCAGCAATTTTCTCTTCTTGTTTTGTCAAAAATTAGTGTTAATAAGTAGTATCTTTTCTATATATGTATAAATGCTCTTAACGCAATTACATGTATGAATTGTCAAAATTCTATCATGTAATCATGCTGCAAGGCACATGCCAACTTTTCTAATACTGACTTATATTGCACAACACAACGACTTTGTATTATAAAAGTTTATTAAGTATTCTAAATTTATAAAATCTGCCACAAAATCAACATTTTATCCCTCTAAGCAATTTTGTAGTTTATTCCTATAATGACTTCAAAAGAATCTGAATTCCTATTTGCCTGGAACAAGTCTCGAGCTGGCCTGACACTGAAGATTATTATGGCAGTTTACTCTTGACTAAAATTACCCCTAGCAGTTTTAGTCTGTGTTGCTGAATATAAATATAACCATTTCTGGCATTTCTCGGACACAGTTTTATTTTGCATGAAGCTGAATGTCCTGAAGAAATTTTGTAAAGACATGGATGTATAAGCAAAGTTTTTGCATCACATTTTTATAAACATTGATAAATGTAACATGTATTTGGTATTGCTTATTGTGTCTTAAACAGATCAAAGCTTCAGCTAAATTAATTGATCATAAAATAGGAGTTATATAGTAATTGAAGAACTTTAAGAAGTTGAGTCTGAAAAGAGATAAGTTTATGAACATACTTTATCATAAGTGCTACTGGTGTTTCATTTTTTAAAATTTCCAACTTCTTTTCTTGACTGGAAATGAAAATTAAAAATTAAAAAAATGGTTCAAAATGATTTGAATTTAACATTACTTTATTACCATATTCAAGAATCACATGTGTTAGAATCAAATGGTTTATTTTTTATTACTGCAGTTTTGATATTTGTGTACTATGTCCTTTTTTGTTCTATTATTTGAATTATGTTTTACTGAATTTTTTATTCATTGTTAAAATCACTAATTTCTTATTTACTATTTTGTGTCCTATTGACAAGTCTCGTGTTACATGATTACAGATGTAAATAAATTAATATAGAATGACTAACAATTAAAGTTCAAAAATTAAAGAAAAAATTATTGAACTGGTAAATTGAACTTCAGTATGTTGTATTTTGACAGAATACAACATTGTTTTTCCTACTTTTGCATAGCATAAATACAGTGTGTCCTAATGTCGCCAGATCCCAAATTGTGTGCATGTTTACTGTGTGCATTGTCAGTTACCCTGAGAGATCTTCTGTTTTCAAACTCCTTCCTTATGTACTCATGAGTGATATTAATATACACAATATTGACGACTAACCTTGTTACAAGTTGTATTGCAAGTGCAGTCCATTTGCAGACATTCCTGGCATTTTCAGATGAATATTTTATTCACACACATACATTTCTCTTGTATAATGTTTTTAATGTATGTTTTTATATTGTTCTTAAGATGCTTGGTGGTATGGGGATTGTTCCTATAAACCTTGTCTCTAAGGCTTTTACATGTGTATCTACATAAAAGCTCTTGTTCAAGTCAGAATATTTCAGCAGGCGTTTCAATGAACCAATAAGAATAATCTAAAGTAATTCATACACATTGAATACACTTTCACTTTTGAAATACAAAGTATTTGATTCGTGATGAACAAACTTAGTCTTTACAACATGGGGAAAAAAATGCAGGAGCTGACAATTAACATTCATAGATGATCACCGCAGCCATGTTAACGGAAACATTGGCAGTAGTGATTTGAGGCTTACCAAAGTCACTTCCACAAAGGCAATATGTAGCCCAGTTATAAATGAAAGTCTGCATACATATGCATTGTGTGTTTCCACTAGATAGCTAATAGCAGGAACGCATACTCCAAAGTTCACGCCAGCCGACTAAATGCATTTCGTTATTTCCCTTGGGGCTATAAGTCTTCTGAAATTAGCTTTGGATCTGCTAATCTGTATTGTGATACACACATTTCACCGAAGTTACCAGAAGTATCATGAAAAGGTTCATTGTGTTCTCGTGCTTTACAAAGAATGTTTTCTAATTTTAATTAGCTTTTAATAAGCAAAAAGAACGACTGTGCATTATACTTTTTTAAAACCATGTATAATAATCTATATCTCTTACCTTTACAGTTTTTGCATGCAGTTTAAAGGTAAAATTTATGTGGAACAAAAGCACTTTTATCATAGTTATATTTAGACATTCCTGCTTAATTTGGTGTTTACTTTATTAGTTTTGACTCAATAGAAGGATTTTGAATAGGTTTTCAGTTATTTTGCTGCACATGATGTGATTTAAGTTCCATTGTGCAGTTGTTTACCTGAAAATGTATACCTCAGAAACTGTTTACTTTAGAAGTGTTTGCTTTAGTTTCAAAATTTAAAGCCTCATGGCAAATATTGGCAGCATTTTGTGTATAATCTTGTATTTTTTCATTCTTTTCATCTCAAGCTTTTTGCTATCAAAAGTTTCTAAGGTATAAAAGATCTATTTCTTGTAATACAACAGCTCCTTTCTCAGGGATACTTAATGCTTGAATTTACTTTATTGCATGAATCCGTGACAGTTTCCTGATAGTAGTATTCTACAATACTTGAGAATGGACCTCATATTGTTATTATCAGCAAATGGAAGAAAAATAAATAAATTATTGTTTCATAAAATTATATCTGAAGTTTATAATATCTGAAAAATATTCATCTGATACATTTACCTTTAAACATTAAATTTGAATCAGAAAGTGAGACAGTTTTTAAGCAGCATGAATACTCTCCTCGCCTCGCTCTCTCTCTGGGCCTTGAGCTGCCCAGAAATGGAATAGCAGTCATTGTGAGTGTGATTGATCATTGCATCACACAGAAAGTTAACACAGATAAGTTGTTTGTCTCACTACTCTCTGTAATAAACAATACAAATACAATAATATTTCTAAAGAAGTATAATTTCGGCTAAGTGATGAATATGTGGTAGTATTTATACTGCAGCGTTTGTAATGTATGGGTCAGAAAATCATTGTGCAGAAAATTGTAGACTAAGAAGGTAGTATTTGAAGCTAGAAGCAAGGGGGTCATAGAAGCTTTTATTCTGCGCTACATACAACAACATTAAATCTGTCATGTTAGAGTCTCCGAATGTGAAATCTGTTTGTGATGTGTCAGAAGTAATCAAAACACTCTTTGTTTCACTAGTTGACCACTATGAGAGTGTGTTCAGTGGGAAGAAGAACTAAAGAGTTACGAGGCATCATAGGTACAGTCAGAAAACATCTGCTATCACTTTGCCCCTTCATGATGTTATGCATTTTCAACAAAACAGTGGCAATCTCTTCCACTCATATCATGGCCAACAAGTACAACACTAGTCACTGTCCCTAGGTGTGTGTAGTGTGAAGCCTATTAAATGTTACGAAAATACCGTCTTGTTCAGCATATGGCAGTGCGGTAGCATGAGAAGCTTGCATTCGAGGAGTTATGGCTTGGCTAGTTTGATTGTGGATTTTTCATGGGTAGGTAAATCATGCTTTGATGTATTTTTTACCAAGAATTTCCTTTCCCTCTTTTCCTAATACAGGGTGTATATAAATGAATATCGGGGTTTTAACTCTTTATAATATTTATTACATTAAACTTACAGTTATAAATGATATGTCAAATGAAAAAGCAACTCAAGTTTTGTTTGTTGGTACCAGTGCACATGTGCGTGCAATGTTTCTGGCGCAATCTGGTAGACAGCGGTAGTAGCAAAGATGGCAACTAGTAAACAGAAAGTGTTTTGTGTTTTGCTGTTTGTAAAGACCGAATCTGTAGTTACTGTGCAACGTGCATTCCACATTAAGTTCGGTTGTGATCCTCATAGTGATAACAACATTCGTAGATGGTATCATCAGTTTGAAGATACTGGCTGCATTTGTAAAGGGAAGAGCACAGGACGACCAAGAGTAAGTGAAGAGACTGTTGAGCGAGTGAGAGAGACGTTCACTCGTACCCAAAGAAATCAGTCCGGAAGGGTACTCATGAATTACAAGTTCCTGTGTTGACTGTTTGGAAAATTGTAAGAAAACGCTTACAGCTACGTCCTTGCTGTTTACAGTTACTGCAAGCTGTAAAGCCGACAGACCACAGATTACGTGCCAACTTCGCAAACATGTTTCATGACGACGATTTTATGGATCGTGTTGTCTTAGGTGATGAATCGACCTTTCACCTTAGTGGACATGTCAACACTCATCATGTGTGCATCTGTGGCTCAGAAAATCCTCACGAGATGGTACAATGCAACGAGATTCCCCTAAAGTGAATGTTTTTTGTGCCGTATACCGGCGAAAAGTTTATGGGCCTTTCGTTTTTAGTGAACCTATTGTAACTGGCACTCCTCACCTTGATGCCCTAGAGCTATGGCTCTTCCCTCAGTTGGAAGAAAATGAGCCAGAAAACTTCATTTTCCAGCAAGATGGTGTGCCACCTCTCTGGCATAACGAAGTACACGATTGGTTGAACGTCACTGTACCCGAGCGCTGGATAGGCCACAAGGGCCCCAATGACATGGCTTTCTATGCATGGCCTCCACGTTCTCCTGACCAAAAGCCATGCGATTTTTACCTTTGTAGCTTCATCAAAGATCGTGTGTGGGCCTCCGCTAGCAGCTGACCTCCCTGAATTAACAAACCGAATTGAAGCAGCTGTTGCTACAATTACTGAATACACAGTTATCAACGTTTGGGAAGAACTCTGCTATAGACTTGATGTGTGCCGTGTGACAAAGGGTAGTCACATTGAACATTTATAAGGTTCTTGGTAAAACTGTTTGAGTTGCTTTTTCATTTGACATATCATTTATAACTAATTTGAATGTAATAAATATTATAAAGAGTTAAAACCCCGATATTCATTTATATACATCCTACATTCTTCTTCCCTTTTCACATTTGAGGTAGTCGTATGATCAGGCAGATGGTGCAAATGCTTTCTCTTTGGAAAGTTTTTCTTGGCCTTGTCAGATGGCTATGTCTGAACTGTCTCAGTTTGAAGTTCTGTCCAGTTCCACCAAAGGGATGCTATTTCTGAGCAACCCGCCAGTTTGACAGGATCACCGAGCAGGAATCGTTATGAAATTCTGCACATCTCACTTGGCCTGCAGTCTATGGTATCCATGGTTCCTTAACCTCATCCTTTCCTCTTGGAACTGCCAAGTTCAATAGATCCATGTTGGGTGAAGGTGCAAGATGTTCTTTTTGCTCCCTGGTCACTCATTAATTCTCATTGTATACCAGTGTACTCATTTGAGACAGTTCATATGCACATATATACATGCATACATATGTTCCATTTCATTTTTATGCATTTCTTAAAGCCAGTTTCAGCTGGGTTCATGCATTGCTTTAATAATATTCATTATCTGTGACCCCTTCCTTCTAACTTCAAAATGTTGCTTCTGCCTATCTACTTTACAATTTTATCCTGATTTTTACTACAACTTGTAAATAGAAACATAATATGAAAGGTACCTCAATTTCTAGAGGGAGTGCACTAGCACAAATATATGAGCAAGTGTGTGCATATATGTATAATATATATGCAGTGAAAGTATGTTTTGATATTTAGTTTTGGAAAATAGTTAGCAAAGTTAGCAGACCATTTTATTTCCTATTTGAAAATGCATGTTATTATAACAGCACAACTTTAATTTTCAATTAATCTGTATGACACTTTAATAGTTATTGTAGTAACATTTATATTCTAAGCTGTCCTGTTTGTTTCAGTGTGTGAAGATATTTCAATTAATACAGTAACTAACTTATCTTTTATATAGGAATTAATTTGGAATACATAGAGTCATTCCACAGCAAATGGAAATCATCAAGTAAAAGCCATGGCTGATGACCTAGCATCCTACATTTCACCAGCTGGTGATAAGGGACTGAGCTTTGAGATGACTGTCACCTCCACTCCGGGATTCCGGAACCGGAAAAGGGGGCTTCTGCCTGGGAAGATTAATATATGGAGATGTTATAAAATCTTTGGGGATAATAAAAATATACACAGTATAACCAAGTATAATGTTCTGTACTTCATGTGGGATATTGATGTATTCTTTGTCAAATTTTATGGAGAAGTTTTAATGAACTTACAACAGCAAACACTAGGAAAGAATTTTGAGTTCATTCAATTCTTTTGATGGTACCCTGAAGGTAATATGTACCAAGAGCAGGACTATTAACGTTACGAGAAGGTTATACTGTTCTCACTAAATCAAAGAGAAGAAAATGGAGTGATGAATTTTAAATTAAGCTTATTTGATGTGTTTTGCTATATTTCTCTTGTTTCTATTTATGCTAAGAACCTGGCTGTCTTTAACATGGAGTGCCTTTTCCCTTTACTCTTGCTGTTAACTACATGATGTCTACTTAACACTTAACATTTCAAATTTTATTTCTTTAAATGTGTGCCATAAGTAATAATATTGGTGCCAATAAAAGAGCATTTTAACTGCAGCTGTTTGAGGTAACGTAACTTACCAGTTTCAGTCTTTCTAAATGTATCAATGAACTTCATTAAATATTTCAGTTAAATCAGTAAGATATTTTCTTGTCATTTGTACCTTTCATCCTATCGCATTTTGCCCATTCCTATGATCATACCTTTTTTCTTTTTAAATTGAATCCTATTGTCACCAAGATTTGAAGTTGTACACATGATAGAAAAATCTAATTTAAAAGACTATTGTGTATTACTTGGATGTTGTCATAGAATTGTTGAGAATTATAAGTTTATAATCTAACCACAGTTCAGTTTAGAATGAACTGATTAAAATTAATTAAAAGAATTTCATCTATTGTACTGTTTTATGTTAACGGCATAATTTTAAATTAGTATACATGAACCAATTAAAATGAAATAAAATAGTATTGTGTGTTCTATTGTTTTACACTGGCACCAAAATTTTCAGTTGGTATATTTTTGTTATGCAAAGTGTTGAACAAATTTTTTTACGCATCATGGAATATAGAGTAAAAGAAGGGAGCATTATATCGCTAGCAAAAGTTAAAGGCATATGAACGCTGGCTAATGCTCAGGCGGAGTGCTGTTGCCAAGCGTAGTATATGTACCGGGAGAGGTGCTGTACATAAGAGCAGTTTTATCCGCCAGCAAAGGTTTTGGCTATTCCTCTCTTAATTAATCAACACATTAAATATTCCTAAAACTAATATCTTACTGACACACGTCACATAAGTGGAAGAGCAAGCATGATATCCAATGCAGTAACTCGCTTTCCGACTTCATGGATCTCTCCCTTTTTCTAGGGAGGAAGCTGCTTCACTACAAATTTGTAACACTATGTGCACACTACCAATATACCACAAAGTTAGAGATAATTGCTGGGATTTTGAAAAATCTAAAGTTGCCCTATATTCTGGATTGGAGTGCTCTCGTAAAAACTTGTTCATATTAAATATAATTTTTCTGCCATGAGAAAGAATCACTTCACGTTTGTTGATCGAAAAATCACTTGTCGCAGCTTCGAGGAACATGTTCAGCACTCGGATCACAAACACTGGAAAAAAGATATGTGTTTAATAATAATTTAATGTAATATTAACAATATTTCAGCTCGAGTTCAACACATGACTTTAACAATGCCATTCACATTAACAAAACAGCACCTCTACTCTGAAAACAAATTAAAAATTAACTCTGTTTCAAACTGTGTGACCTTTGTTTTCATAGTAGGTGCATTATTTATTTATGCTTGAGATATTGTGAGGAATGAATGGTGTTGTTTTTCACTTATCTGTGTTGAATGGATGGATGTTGAGTAACCATAACCATGTGAAGATAAAATAGCTCGCATTATAAATATTGTAGAGACAGGATTTTTGTACGGTCATAGTCAGAAAATAAAAATCTTTGTTATTATAAGATTGACACCTGTAATATTCAAATACTTATCCGTAACATTTAACCATAACCATGTGAAGGATAAAACGTGCAGCGCTCGTGTTCTATGAATCATAGAGACAGGATTTTTGTATGGTCATGATCAGAAAATAAAATTCTTTCTTGTTATAAGATTAGCATCCGTCATTTTTCAAACAGTTATCCGAGTGTAATTAATTAATATAATGTTCTCAGTTCAGGTGCGTGAGATGCCTATACACATTCGGTAGCACTGGTAGGAGGTGCAAGCTTAGGATTTGCTGGAGTGTGTAGTACGGCCCGCCTCCATATGCCTTTAACTTTTGTGAAGATTAAAGTCTTGACTTGTCACTGAATAAGGTGAAACAGAAATCATTATATACTACTAACCATACTGTGGTAGTAGTATATATCATTATATACTACTTCCAGGCGTTGTTGTGGTATAGCAGTTTTTGTTAAAGATCCTGACTGTGACTACAAACATTTTACTCTTGTTACTATGTCCTGGGTTTGAGTCCCAGTGGTGCTATTGTGTTGTAAATCTTACATTAAATTCTTTGACTTGAGCTATGAAATGTTTTCTGCTTACATGGCAGAAATGGATAGGGTGAGTATTTTACATGAGTCAATCCAGGATAAATTTATGTAGTTTTATTTAAATTTCAAACATATACTCAAAGAAAACATGGACAGCTTATTAGTCAATTTGGAAATAACAAAGTTCTAGCTCCAGAAAGGTAAGTTGATGAACTGTTAAGGATGGCTTCACTGAGAAATGTTCTCCTTCATAACAATGGTTCAAATGGCAATTTGTTTATTTATGGCTATGTCAATAACTATCTTTTGCCTGTGACGTCTTCTTGGTACATTCATATTTGAATGGAGGTTTCTACTTCGACAAATCTTAATGGCCAAGTAATCTATGGGTCCATATGTGGTTATGTAAATTTTGAGCTTACAGGTTTTCTTGATTATATTTTCCATTGATAAGAAATAACATGTATTAAGTTTATTTAAATTATGGATCTCAAAGGAAATACAGCATTACAATTAATAAATATGTACAAGGAAAATTGCTTGTCACCCTTATATTTGTTGTTTACATAGCATTATTACTATGGCATCTGCATTGTCCAAATAATTTACTGAAAATGGCAAACCATGGTGTTTCGTGTATACAGTAAAACCTCGTTAATCCGGACCCCTTTGAACCAGATTTCGCTTAATCCGGACAAGCATACTTAAAAATCTGCAAATTGCTAACTTAAATTATAGTACTATACAAAAACAAACTTAAGGTAATTGTCCATTATATTTTTGCACAGACTGTACAATAGGGGTTTCTGAGGAATACCAGGAATATATTACTGACAATGGTACATTAGATGCCCACACCCGTACTGTACCTGCGACAGGACTTGCAACTCTTTTTTGAAGGGTTAGTTTAACATTTGCCTTTCTCAGTCATTAAGCTACAGAAACAAATTGAGTGTACCTACATTGTCATCGGGGAAATGCAAGTATAAATCGCTTACAATACACATGAAACTGAAAATTATTGAAAGGCTTGTAAATGCTGCCACGCTTGTGTGTTTGTGCAGAATGTATGTGTGTCTGATTTTCAATTTTGCAAGTGCAGTAAACAGCATTTCGAGCTCTACATTGATTAATGGAAGAAACTTTTTTATTATGGCAGTGTTGAATTAGACACCAATGCAATTGAATTAAATAATTTTCACCAAACACTGGTTGGGGCTGCCGAAAACACTGTCACAGTAGACGAGTTTGAAGACTGGTTTGACGGAGATGACGATCTAGACTATCACATCATGACTGACGAAGAAATTGCGGAAAGTGTAAGCAATGCAGAGGAATTGGTGAAAATTAATATTTCTTCACACTAGCTGTATATAGACTAAGGTTTTGAATTGATAGTCAAGGAGATCCGTGGTTCAAATCCTGGCCATGGCATTGAATTTTTCAAGTTGACTATCAATCCAAAACCTTAGCCTATATACAGCTAGTGTGAAGAAATGATAAATTTCCATCAATTAACTTAATAATAAGAGTTTAATGGTGAAGCCTGGGATTCAAGTACAGTAGTGTCTCGAATATCCGACCTAAACTGGCCCAGGACAAGGTCGGATAACCGAAAATATCGGATAATACAAAATAAGTCGGAAAATGTTTGTAGGTGTACTGTATTATTAAAAATATTGTTGGTTTTGCGGTATTTGCTGAATAATCAAACCAAGTCTACATGCAATATTGAACAAAAATTATCTCCAAATGTCTTAAGTAAAGAAGCTTATCAATGAAGTCTGCTTGCTTGCTGAATGACGTTTCCTTGCTGCGAGATTTCGCCATCGATGAAAGTGCCTCGGTTGCAATAGCCTCCGGTTGTTACTCCATGTATCTTAATACCATCTCTAAAGCACTTAAACCTTCAGCATGACTCTTGTCGTTTTGTTCTTCAATTTCCCATTCTGCTTCATCCTCATTGTCATTACCATTCACGAAATCAACAATATCAGAACAGAGTCTGTGAGTTCAAACTGTTGATCTTCTGCACACCAGCTACTGGCATCCTTAGTCGTAGCGTCCTCACATCCAGGAATGCGATACAGTAAGGGAACAATGTCACCATGTCTTCTTGTACTCTTTACTTTCATCATCACCTAACAGAATGTTCCAAGGCTTTGCTAATGTGTTTCGATTTCTTCCCAATCCTGAGCCACCCAGTATGCAACGTCTTTCATGTTGATGGATCTTCCTTTCCGTCATGTCCTTGCCAATGTCCATTTCCTCTAACAGAGACAAAAGTAGTTGTCAATGATATTTTCTTTTCAATGTTTCTTCCATGGGAACAACCACTTTCTTCCTTTTACTTGCCATGTTGTACTCATAGGAAATGAAAACAATATCGTCCGCACTCAAGCTATACCTGCACTGAAGGTTCAAGGACGCACTTCCTGCTGACCAAGCACTGGTGAGAGTATGTAGGGTAATACGGAATGTCGGTTTACTGAAAGTCCGATAACCGAGACTCTACTGTACTTACAATAATAAGTCGCCACAAGCAGTGTATCTCGAACACGAGAGTCCATGAGTCAATTGAATTTAATATCAGGACGGCACGTTGGCCATGGAGTAAGAGCGACTGGACGGAAACGAGGAGATCCGTGGTTGAAATCCCGGCCGTGGCATTTAATTTTTCAAGTTGACTCTATCAATACAAGGGACATTAGTGCCAGATCTCCGGCTGAGGAAGTGGACTTAGGAAAGTCGAAAGTAAAATTAAGTGAGGTTAAACAGCATATGAATTGTGTAATAGACTTTGTCGAGAAAACTGACAATAAACAGATTTCTGCAAACTACTATCATATTCAGAGCCTTCGTAATCTCATTGGGAAAAAGATGTGTGATAAACCACATAAGAAAATTGCGACCCAGTCAAATAAAGATTTTGTAATTAAAATCAGGTGGGTCTGTTGTATCTAACGTTCTAATAAAATTATACAGTACATACTCTAATTTGAATCACATATTTTCTTTGTGGTGTTCATTCCACTTGGTACGGACCTAAGATAATCCGGACAACATTAAGCCCCAGTTGGTCGATTAACGAGGTTTTACTGTAGTTATAAAATTACTTTTTCATATATTGTTGTAAATAGCAAGAGATTTGTGTCGTTCTTGCTATTGGCCAATGTAAAGGAAAAGTGTTAAAAGCTGTCTATGTATACAACATCGGTATTACATTTTGTTGCTTTTTTGTTTGTCATATGGATTCTCGATCGGGATAGAGTTCGCCATGGGAACCAAATTAATGAATAGCTATTTTATTATCTTAGGAATGAGGCTTAACGGCCCCAGTCTTCGGCACCGCACCCAGACTTAATCTACAAGCCTTCGCGGGCTTTCATGCACCGAATAAGATTACTGCTGCTTGCTTCGTCATGGCGGTTATCGTGCAATGCTCGAACGTGCGTCCGGCACGAATTTAGGAATCAGTCTCGCCGTGACCTACGTAAGGTAGGTTAAAATGTCTTTTAATTGAAACGTGTTCTACTGTGTCGATTACTTTCAACACTGCAATCCCCGATGGTGGAGTACAATATTCTATAGTATGCTCTTACAAATTTCATACTTTTACATAATAGTCGTTTTTCCTTGTCATTTGTACATACGAAGGCTGTTCAATAAAGAATTATAATTTTGTTACGGTCAGAATTTTTCGCACTAACATTTAATCTCATTACATTCTGTTAGCTTAATATAAAACAAACACGCCGTATTAGTCTCATTATTGGTACTCCTGGTTCCTGCCTGTGAGACATGTTCAAGTTCAGACATGTTCAGTATCGCATACCGCTGCAATGGAGGTAACATGCGAGGAACAATATGAGGCTTTGAAATTCTGCTTTCGTCTCAACAAATCTTTAGTTGAGGCCTACGAAGAGTCCGTTCTTCCCTACAGCACAGCTAGAAGGTGGTGTAAAATGTTTAAAGAGGGGAGACAATTTCAGAGGAAGGTGGACCCGGTGCTCCAGTTACTGTTCTTACGGAAGAAAACATCAACACTGCTGCTGCCATTGTGAGGGAGGATCGACGAATTACCTTAAGATCACTTTCTGAAATACTGAACACAAGTTGGTGACAGAAACATTACACATGAGACGTGTTTGTGCGCGATGGGTTCCAAAACTGTTGATTCTCGAACAAAAGGACATTCGTATGCAGGTCTGCATGCAGGTAAAGTTGATGTTAGAGGAAGATCCGGAGTTTCTTTAAAACGTAATCACTGCTGATGAAACATGGCTACATCATTTTGATCCTGAGAGCAAACAGCAAAGCTCCTTCTTCATCAACCCCCCAAAAAGAAAAAGTGGTTGCTTCTGCTGGGAAAATTAAGGTGATCTCATTCTTTGATATTCATGGAATGGTTTATCAGCATGTTGTACCTGCACACACATCAGTACTACAGGGATGTCCTGAAAACATTGCAAGTCCATATCAGGCGCAAAAGACCACATTTCCGTGAAGCAGGCTGGATGCTGCACCACGATACTGCGCGGCCGCATATTGCCAATGTTGCTGCTGAATATCTTGTAAAAATCAACGTGAAGTGCATCTCTCACCCTCCCTATAGTCCGGATTTAGCCCCATGTGACTTTTGTATTCTCTAGCTTAAAGAAACGCCTTCGTGGGAGGCATTATCCATCATCAGATGCAGTGGTGAAGGCTGCGGATGCGATTTTGAAGGATCTCTCAAAAATGGTTTCCAGCATATCTTTGAAGACTGGCAAAAACGCTTCGACAGGTGCATCGCATTCAGGGGAGACTATTTTGAGAATGCCATCAAGATTATGAGGATGAGTAATAGTACGTTGTCGAAAGAAATTGTGATCATTCTTTATTGAACAGCCCTCGTGCATACACATGCCCGCCTTTGTAGCGTAAGTGGTAGCGTGTCTGCCTCACTTTCAAGAGGTACCGAGTTCGAATCTCGGTCAGGGGGAGTTATCTGTATAAGGCTTTTGCCTGGGTTTTCCCTTATCCTGAAATATGAATGTCGGTAACTCTAAGCTCTGTGTACCTGGGTCTCACTTGAATATTATTTCATTCATCGTCCAATATTCCTTAACTTTGGAGGTTTTCCCTTATCCTGAAAGATGAATATCCAGTAACTCTGGCCCAAATGACGTCGCTGTCGACGGGCCCTAAAACACCACACACTCACTCTGGTAACTCTAAGCTATGTGGATCCTGGACTCATTTGAACATTTCATTCATCGTCTAGTATGACTTAACTTTGGAGATTTTCCCTTATCCTGAAAGATGAATGAACATCATTTCATTCATCGGCCGATATGACTTAATGTTGAAGATTTTGCTTTTCCTGAAAGATGAATGGTAACTCTAAGCTCTATGGACCTAGGTTTCTTTAGAACATCATTACATTCATCGTCAGATATGACTTGAACATTGGAGGACGTAAAGTTTTAAGCGTTACACATTTAAGTGTTTCCTGGTCAGTCTTCTACATTTGTCAACAGCAAAGTAATCGGAGCGTACCCTCCAAGAAATTTGGAGCAGAAAAAATCAATTTGTTTATATCAACATATTTTTCAATTATTGGCCAAGTAAAAGAATATGAATAAAATCAATGAATGTTCTCATGCTGTGTAGTGTCTGAGGTTGGAATAAGTCTACCAGTGCCTTTTGCTTTTTAATTCATTTGCATTCTAATGGATAGCCCTTTTCTTTTTCCTTTTTTCTGATGTGTGATTCACTAGTTATATATAATACAGTGCCCTTTAGTTAAAAGTTAGTTAAAACATGCCACCAGTCAAAACTCAGTTCAGCAGAACGCATTTCTCGCTGTGCTTATGCTCTTCACTTATGGAATATTTATATAGTACAAATCTATCTAAGCACATTAAAAACTCATGTTAATTTAATTTTTGAAAAGGTGGTTACAAAAATTGCATCAGATCAGTAGTTTGGCTCTCGGCTCCTTAGCATCTGCCCAAATTTTTCTAATGACTTATTTTTGTTTAAAGTGATTAAATGAGGGGTTTAACCCTGTCAAAAACACAGGAAGAATTAAATTCGACATTATGGGGCTCCTCCGTTAGTTTCGATGGCGAGCTACTGAATTTTAGAGGGCATTCCAAACAGCTTCGACCGGTGAGATTCACAATGCTGTTTCCAGCTATGGCGAATTGAAGATACGCGATTTGGCTGACCTCGAAAGTCCACTACATTTTACACTGAATTGTCCCAAATCGCGTTTAGATGAACATTGCTCAAGAGTAATACTTGTTTAAACGCTGTTCCAGTTTCTCTGAGATTTCATAACAGTACCTAGATGAAACATGCATTCATCACTGTACGCCAGAGACGAAGAAACAATTCATGGTAACACCTGACAGTGCGCCAAAAAGTCCAATTATTTTGCTTGTAGACTACCTCCAAAGGACCAATTGAAAGAATATTCAGGCTAAAGGTTTACTTATGCTGATCTAATTTGGTTCCGAGCTGTGGTTTGTTTGTCCCCAAACCTGAAGCTATGTTTAATAGATGAAGATTCACATCAAATGATGAGTTCAAAGCCCTGGTATATACTTATTTTACACAGTTGGGGATATTTTGTACAGTTCAGTGTATGACAAAATTGAAAAGTTGTTTCAGTGACAGGGTCCCGGTTGTAAAAGTAATATTTCTTTTAAATCATGTCAACCCGAGAACGTGTGCTACATCCCTCATAGGTGCTCCCTTCAATATCTGTATACTCCTCGTACTAAACTGAGATAAATATCAGTCAATCAGATCAGTACAATTGGATTAAACTATGGATACTAAGCAGGCACTATGCTAGGATGGAAACTGCACCTAGATTTCAGATCAACAGTTATATCGTGAGCTGTAACTGGAACCTATAAAAACAAGAAGAAATGTTCAATTACATTCAAGACTTTGAAAACAACATCTTTGGCATGCACCAAAAGTCAGGACTTGCCCAAATATCAAACCTAACATTAAACTTAAGTGCTAGGTTGCTTGGTATCCTATGGTATCAATCTGATTGAAGGTTATTTTCAATTGGATGTGTAGAGAATATTTTTCCTGCGGATTTAGTAGTGACTTCTCACCGGAGACATTGTGCAAACCACGAGGTTGGTTGTGCAAGTTGAAGCTAAGTATTGCAACATTCACTACTATGTTGAGACAGGTAAGTGAGGAATATTTATGTTAATGGATAAATGTAAGGAAATACCCCGAACTAGCTTTGCTTTATCGTGAATATTTTCAGTTGCTCATATTGCTGATTACACTTTTATAAATTAGTAATGAAATCATTTCATTTCTAACATTGAAACACAAGTTTGTAGATCCATAAAAACCGTGCTCAAGTAAATGATGGTCAGTAAATGTGACATCTAAGCGGTTGCCGAATCAAAGTCAATATAATGTTAATTATTCCCTTTCTGGACATTTTTTTCATCGTCTTTTCAGTACATTTTGGATAGGTACATGGAAATCTGAGGAATCATGTTAGTATGGCTGACCTGTTGATCACGAAGTCGTGGGTTCCAACCCAGACTGATTCGTTTTCACGTGTATTTAAAAGTGATAGCCTTTTGTCGGATTTATTGTTTATATACGGGACGAAATTTCGCCACATCGGCGGCGCTGTTATGATCCTGACAATTCCAATTTAGTATATTTAAAAACACGTTAATTTTCGAAACTCCCTCTCCATTTATTCTCTTTTACGGCTTTGCAGCAATTTTTTTAAACTCCCCTGTCGGTTTATTTTTTCGCACCTCGTTTTCTTTCGCCTTTTTCTGAAACAATAGTGTATATATTGTGTCTTTGTGGGTTCGTGAAATTAAAAGTTCAGGTTACAAACACCAAAAATTGCACTTTATTTCCGTAGAAACACACTTTGTCAGTCGCAGGATTACGTCACATACACAATACAACTTGCAAGGTCAACGACCACAACACAGCTGTTCACGCACGCGAGTTCAATTAACATCTGGCACCTGTGGCGGGCGGGCTCCCTTTTTTTATAGATAACTTACATTCCGGAATGTTCTCAAACAGTCGAGACGCGGCTAGAACAAAGATGAACTCTCGAGAAAACCGTCTCCTTCCCCCCCACCGTTTCGGCGAGCTTCCATCTACACACTGCACTGCCTGTCTCTTTGAACTAGTCGTCCGCGCCGCCTCGATCAACATTGGGCTCGCGACGATATAGTAATAATGAATGTTATGACATGCTCGGATTTTACCGATATGTTGTTAATTGAGTAAACAGAAGTACATCTAAAATAGTGGTAATAACACACTGGGGAACGCAATAAAGCACCTGTTAGTTCTCTTGTAAATAGTAAGTATACATTCATTGGTCAATTCATACTGAGTTATTTGGCCAGTTGAAAGTTTAGTACATTTCTAAGTCTTATTTTCCAAATTTTCGCTGCGCTTTTCTACAATTGTGTTAAATTACGATTGTTGAAATCTTAATTCACAAATGAAAATCATGGAACAACGCAGCCCACGTAGAAGTATGTGAATCCAGCAACGACCGCACAATTTACATTCCTCTGAAATGTTCAAGAGTTGCTTGAAAGCCAGTCAAAGCCAGTCCATGATTATTTTGATGGTATTGGAATAAGCTACTCATTTCACATCTATAAACTAAACAAATTGTCTTTCGGTACCAAAGTGAGGAAGAATCGGCATTCGCATTTGACTGAGTGGAGGATGAGGGTCTCTCAAGTAAATCGCTTAAAGGATGGGATAATTTCAAGGTCATGTTTATCTATCGGCTAACCTTTACTGTCGCACATGGTGGCAGTCTTAGAAGTAACAAGAAGAAACACCAGTAACGTAGATTTTCGAATTTTAATTTATTCCATTACCAGTGCTTATCTTATTTGCGCTATCCGCTACACAACACTGAAAAGGTAACGACGGACCCAAAAACGTATGAACCGGGTGTGCGGCATTTGCCCTATCCGCGCCCAGGGCGCGGATGAAATCGTGCAACATTTTAAAAGTACTTTTAAAGACATTGCATAAAAAAAAGTATAATCTGCATATCCAATAATCCGGTTTCTGGAGTCTATACCAGGCCTTATTATGCAAACTTCATTTTTAACTTTATTCATTTTTAAATCAAATGACACAAAACAATTTACAAATTTTGCCATTTTCCTTAACTAACTAAACCTACAGGTTACTGGCCTCCAGTAACCTTACTAATCTACTCATCTAATCTATCTAAAAGTCTTTGTTCTACTTTACTTCTACTCCAACTCCTATATAGTTTAAATCTACATTTCTACTACAGCTTTAATTGCTATAACAAACTACGAAAGACTTTTCTACAATTTTAAATGCTCTCTTCTGCAACTGGTATCCAAAGCTTCCTCCTATTGGCGTCCATCTCCTAAGGGGTCTGGCATCAGTAGGTGGAGCTGGTTCGTCAGTTCCACATATCCGAGTTGTCATCTTTTCTCTTCTAATAATCATTTGTGTCTGTTCGCTCTGATTCTCTCCATATATACATTATCTGTCAGTTTTTCCTCTACATACTCGTAGTTATCCCATGAATTCTTCCTCAATTTTCCAACTCCATTTTATAGTTTTTTTTTATTTCCCTATAAATGTTTAAACTCCTTTCCCTTTCTGAATATACTACTGATTTTTGGTAAATTCTTCTGGCTTTCCTCATCTTCCCCCGCAATTTATATAATTTACCATTCCATGGGCCGTTTACTTTGTTATTGCATTTTTTAGGTGCAGCTTTCTTAATTACTTCTTGAATTGTATTAAACTTTGCTTACCCATGTTATTGGAGGAGATGCTTAAACTGGACACCGTCGTCCATACATGTTTGGTACCTCTTTAGGAAACAATACATCACTCGCAGTATAGAAATACTGGCATATCTCCATTAGCGGAGAAAGAATTATAGACCCAACTTTTTCCCAGTCATTTGACGCCCTTACATACGTGAGTACAATTTTGGCCCTCTGTTTTTAGACAGTTAATAGAGAGGGAGGTTATTTTGCCCTTTTTTTCAGCAAGACTGCAACAGCTCATACAGCCATCTTTCGGTGAGAACAATTGAAAATATGTTTCAGGGCAGAATTATTAGTAGAGATTTGTAACCCTCTCGGTCCCCCGACCTAATTCCCTGCGATTTCTATCTCTGGGGTTACTTAGAGCATAAAGTGTACAAGACAAACCACGCACACTGGAAGAGTGAAAACAAAATATCTGCTAGGAAATTGCCATCATTTCTCAGCGTGAACTACAGCCAGTGGTGTAGTTTCTAAAAGGTGTCAAACATGTATGCACAACGGCGGCAGCATCTCCTTTAATGACATGGGTAAGTGAAGTCTTTAAAAGCACCTTTATGTGGCATGGTTTCATCACGCCTTTCTACGATAGCGCCAGACGGCAACGATTGTCGAGGTTGCGGCCAGGCAAAACACCGCGCAGCTGTTAAAGAGGATATTGGGTCTCTCGTTTCAAGGCAGTAACTTTGAAGAGATCTTCCCTGCTTCTTCATTGAGATTATAGATTTTCATATGCCGTTGGAGCCCTCTGACATGTTTGTTTTGCTACCTTAGGTGGTAGGAAACCTTCCTTGTCAGCTCCTGCACTTCCTAAGGAACCTTTTGCTGAGATGGAGGATCACTTCAGCCGGTAATCTCTCGGCAGACTGGCTGCAGTGACCAGCACTGAGCGATGGAGACTCCACTTACCTACGTAATTTCTACAAATGTTTGTATGTGTGTATTATATATAGGAAACTAACAAACTTTAGAATTTTAGGACCAAGGCTCACTCTGGGGGTTAAGCTCTGTCAAACTTATGCGGGAAATGAAATGTGTAGTGTTTAACACCTCCTTTTACTACATACGACACCGCAGGCGATGACACTGATGATACATGAGATGAAGATGGAGCACCGGTGGAATGAGACGGCGAGGGAAACCGGAGATCTCGGAGAAAACTCGCCCCAGCGCCGTGTTGTCCATCACAAATCTCACTTTGCAGTCGCCTGGGATCGAACCCGGGCCGCCTTGGTGAGAGCCAAGCGGTGTAACCACTGAGCCACGGCGCAACCAAACTTATGCGGGCGAGGACCCTGAAGACACACCAGCTGAAACCGGGTTGACTCCTGGACCGAACTGACTCGTATTGAACCCCCATGATTGGTATCAGTGATCTTAAATATGTGGGTCATCTATGACGTTACCGCGTTGACTCGGCATTACGTCGATGGTCCCGAATTAGAACACTACGTAGCTATCTCCCAATCATATTAAGCCCAATTGAAGTAACCGTACATCATAGTTCTAGAAATAGGTGCGGTCACCTTCTGGTGTTAAACACATGCGAGCAGTACGCCAGCTGCTAATTTAGCCACTCAGCGGAATTCCGATCTTCAAAACATGTGAATAAGACAAGTGCCCAGAGTGAACCTTGGTCCTAAAATTCTAAAGTTTGATAGTTCCTAATTATTCCTCAGCCATATATGTAACAGTATGTATGTATACATACCAATATTCCCCATATGGCAACTACGGCCTTCGGGGTAACCTCGCCCCACCACGTTATGACCGGACCCACTTCTCAGGTGGAGGCATCCAGAGGGTGGTGTCCATCACCTCCACTTATAGGTAGATGACGGTGAGGCGAGAGTACCTACAGTTTATACCATGGACTCCGAACCATGTCGGGCATAGGAGACACTTCACATGTGATAGAGGTAAAGGCGCGGATAGGACCGACTTAAAATTGCCAACCACAGAACTCGGAACCCTCAGCACGAGAGTCGCGAACGAAACCACTGCGCTACCCCGGCGCCCATTTCTACAAATGTTTGTTTATATAAATATGAAGGTTATAAAAGAATAAGTGTTCGCAAGAAGGTTTTATACGAGAGTTCAGGGTACCATGTGAGTGCAACACGTGAGATCTGACTGTGTTTTCACCTGCTGTACCTTAGAACGTAATGTTAAATGAAAGATTAGCAAAAAATAGAATAAGCTGTTGTAAAATGTTTTGTACAAAGTCTGTCTATGAAGCAGTGTCGACTTTACACTTTATGTTACACTCAAGTGAGGTGGTTAGGGAGAAAGGCATACAGTTTTATTCCTGCTCACCTCTCAACATCTTAATCTGGGCTGAGTACGTAAGAAGGTCTGAGAACGTTGCCGCATTAATTGGTTTGTAAAATCGTAGCACGTTAATATGTTATTAAGACGTAATTAAGGTGGTTATGAAAAGCAAATTGGTAATAGCGATTGGGTGGAGAGGGAGGGAAGATTGCGTCTAGTGTGAAGCCGGTTTCTTGGCTGGGATAAACTCATTATACGTAAGTAATCTACCCGCGGTAAATGAGACGAAAAGTGAGAGTGCCACTCGAAACTTAGCTTGTTGCAAGGGAAAGCGAGGGTAATTATAATTAACACTGTATATTACAGGGCCTCAAGGGTTGGAGAGCAGCCAAAAATCCCCAGTGTTGCTGCACTGTTTGTAAAGAGAAGCGTTTCGTAAAGTAAATATAACCGAGCGGGATGGCTCAGGCGGTTTCGTCTGTGGCCCGGGTTTGGGAGGCCCAGGCTCGATTCCCGTGGCCGACCTGAAGTCTGTTTAGTTAACGGGAGTGCAGACTTAATTGCATGCCCACACATTCATCGTTTACGCCGTTCTTTAACACCTTCATGGACGTGCGTTATAGGAACACTTCTGTTAAACCAAAGCCACCTGGTTTTCGTTTCCGGGAGCTCCTTAGACATCTTGATACTGAAATGCCCAAGATGTATCCTAGGGGGGAGAGGACATACCCTCCTTGGTTGTGCAGAGCGTCCCACGTTGAACTGGGCATGACTAAATATGATAAATCTACCATGTCTATGTCTAGTATCCGCACATGTTTTTTTTAGAATTTTTATCGCGATATGAGGACCATTTTGTAATTTATACAGATGGCTCCAAGAACTCAAATGGTGTCGGTTGTGCTTACGTGTGTGGAACCGAACCGTATACATTCGGATTCCACACTAGCACATCCATTTTTACTGCAGAGCTTTATGCAATATACCGGGCCATTTTACACGTACGTCGACGAAAGTTGGGGAACTGCTTAATCCTGAGTGATTCCCTCAGTGCACTTCAAAACCTACGGCAGCTGTGCAACTACAACCCTATTGTGCAGCGTATCCAGGATGCTCTCCACGTTTTACACGCTTCTGGCGTTGGCGTGGAGTGTGCATAGATCCCTGGTCACGTAGGCTTGCGGGGGGGAATGAAATGGCGAACTCAGCAGTTAAGACGGCTATCATGAAGCCCAGGGTTCAAGTACCACCTGTGACATCGGAAGATTTTATGCCCATATTGCGGAGAGTTGTGCAAACCTGCTAGCAGGAAGAGTGGTCCGCTCTCCGCAATAATAAACTTAGATCTGTGAAAGAACTTCCGATTCCCTGGGTTACCTCCTGTCAGTCATCTCGTCGCGAGGAGGTGATTTTGGCACTGCTTTTTTACTCATAGTTTTATTTTTAAAAAGGAGCCTGCTCCACTGTGTCCGTGTTGCAATGAAGCGTTATCTGTACGACACGTGCTGCTGGAGTGTTTTCACCTAGCACACCTTAGGACGTCTCTGCAGCTGCCGGTCAGCTTTGCAGAAATGCTAGCGGATGATAACAAGGTAGTGGAGAAGGTTTTGAGATTCTTTTCTAGACTAGACTTTAGGATTTAGCGAATAGAATTTATGGCTTTTTATATTTATACCTATTTCTTTTGTTTTTATAGTTTTTTACGGGCATATAGTATATGTTAGTCTATTTACATATTTATAGTGTTTTAGAGAAATTTATATCTGGCTTTTGCCATGACCAGCTTTTAAAAAAAGGGCACTGATAACTTCTGCAGTTGAGCGCCCTTAAAGTCGTCATCATCATCATCAGTTCGGCCGCCTCTTTTGACGAACCTTTATAATCGTTTTACAACACCGACCCTTCTTCTCCCAGCCCTTTCTGCAAGGTTGCCAACTTTCTCGATACGTCATGGATATCGTACGAGGTTTGACTATATATAATCGCCAAGTTACAATTCTACTGGATCCCATAATAACTCTTATCTTATTCAAAGTGCGGTAACTGAAACCCAGCTCCTTTAGGAGACCGCGCAAAGTGCAGTGCCCGTAAGGAAAGTCACATATTTCTTGCAAATGTGCAAGCAGTTCATCTAAGTTGGGCGAATTAAATCGCATGTGAAATTATCGAAACGTTAGAGAAAGTTTCCTTTTGTTTTCAAACTTGATCGGTGTCTTTCCTATTCCTTTCGTCACAATTGTTCTTACTGTATTTCTGTGAGCCCGCCTCGGTAGCGTGGTGGTAGCATGTCTGCCTCACGTTCAAGAGGTCCCGAGTTCGAATATCTTTCAGGGTGAGTTACCTGGATAAGGTTTTTCCGGGGTTTCCCCTTATCCTGAAAGATGAATCTGGGGTAACTCCAAGCTCTATGGACCCTGGGCTCATTTGAGCATCATTTCACCCATTCCATTCATCGTCCGATATGACTTAACGTTGGAGGACGCAAATTATATAAAAAACTGTATTTCTGTGAATACTCAGAATTATCAGATTCATTGCATGACCCCTTACCAAGATTATTTTTCAGCACATATTTATATATGTTCAAAACAAGCGCTTGAATTTGCTTAGAAACAGTTCCCCTTATAACTTTGTTTTGAGGCTTCTCCAGTAACGAATTTCTGCACGTAATGAAACAGATCAACTGGAAGTTGGAACTTTGGTAACTGAGACTCCACGTGGAGTAGACATGCAACTGTCATTTCCAGAAAATCAGGTTTGCTATTGGTCCTCAACGACAGTGTTCCATTTCTGAAGTGTGGCGATAGATTTATGACGGTCATTAGTGGGTGGTAGGGTCCGTTTCCTTTGAGGGGCCAACTGCACTCGCGTTGACTAGACAGACTTTAGCTGACCCATGGGTTTTTCGGGGGGTTTTCTGGGTCGCTAGGCAAATGTTTGGTAGGTTAATTATATTCCCCGAATTTCCTGTCCCTTCATTTCATCTCCATCATCATTTCATATCATCTCTCATCTGGTGGTCTCTTTCAGGGTAGAAGTGTTGGCGGCAGTCTCGGCGGTACATGGCAGGATGATATGAAGGTAAACTACTTCCTCCTCCGGTAGGTCTGTTGCCGGTCTCAGCTCCTCTGCTGGGGCCATTTGGGGACTGCCAGATAGGGAACTTTGGAGCTCGGATCGCCTGCCTGGGGCCTTTGGGGCTCGGCTGCTGGGCTCGTTGCCGGGGCGCAGTAGGAGAGCATGCTCGTCTCGGCCTATCGGGAGAAGTCTCTATCTAAGTAAACTGTAGGGACCCTGCCCTCTGTACTGTCCTGGCTCCTTGGGTCGGCCACCCTCTGTCTCCTTCACCTCATTCTTCCTCCCCGGGGGTGCCCCACTTGGGGGTATAGGAACAATGGGCCCAACATGGTGGCCTACGTACCGAATCTCCTCCGTATGAAATCCTAATCCTAATAGTAAATATAGGAAGCTTTATATTCCACCCCCCACCCTCCACTATAAAATACCAAATCAAAACTTCACAGAAAAAATACATTTCGGGATTCCCTGAACCAAAGAAAGCATTTAGAAAACTGTGTGTGTAAAATTGAATTGAAAATAAGCTATTATTTATGGTCGCTCTTTAACTAGTATGATTCCCCGCGTCCCATTCTATATTGGACATAAAAACACCACTTAATTTTGCTCAGAGGTCTCTGTATGAGGTTCTCTTTTGTGCGACATGGGAACACCATCTTTACTTCCCTTCCGAAGGAAGCCATTCTGCTACCATGTTGGAGTAGTGGATATTTTAATAAACTAGGCGATTAGTGGTTTTACTTAGCTTTACTTTTGATTTTACATTAGCACAGATTGGAAACACAACGTCGCTAACCTTTGCACCATCTTTGGCCTCCAGGGTATCTTGAATATCGGATATCTTCGTGGCTACTCCTCTGCCGTGGCTGTCGCTGAATATGAGCATTTTTCCATATTTGTTCTTGAATTTCTATTTGGCGCCTCTAATTGAGTCCCTTGCATTTTCTCCTTCCGAAGTAGGTGACAGTATTTTGTCGTCAACGTTGTCTTTTGTTAACGGTTCTCTTCCAAACTGCACTGCACCTCGCTTAGGTCTTTTTGAACTGGATGCTGTTTTCCATTCATTTGTTGCGGCGTATCTATTCAGACCAGAGTTTATTGTTCCTCCGTTTGGACGCTGTATTCGGTTACTTCGGCTTACATCGGAGTACTGCCTTTGGTTGTAGTACTCCACTTCATTATATCCATGATCTGTACGTGCTAAGTTCACTTTGAGGCCTTCAAGCATTCCTTTAAGTTCTGTAATTACCTTCTTCCGTTTTTTGTTTTCGTTTTTCAGGATACTGGCGCCTTCTTTATCTTTACTTGACGTACTTCGCCCTATTTTCAGAGTATCATTTTCACATCCGAGTCTTTTTTGCGATAGAAAAAATTCATCGCCCTCCATGTTTCAACCTACGACCTGCGAACCACAGACTAGCATGTTAGCCCTAGACCCTAGAGGACGGCTGTGTATCTGTGAAGAGCATACATCCAAACAAAGAGTTAAATACCGCACTTGAAATTTAAATTCATCTTCTAAGAATATGGCTCGAAGACTTCAAGAAAATATCTACCCCTAAACTACCTACCTGGAAAAAAATCGAAAATGTCTGAATTTCTCAAACAAGTTAATTTTTGTTTTAATGCCATATGTTTAAGATCTTTCATGGCAAATGAAATATTGTCACGTGACCTCTCCCTCCCTGCTCTTGATAATGAAGCTTGTACAAGGAATTCTCTCTGCCTCTTATGTATCAACACTGGACGAGAACGGAGGTGGGTCCGTAGTTTAGAAGGGCAGGTAAAGGCCAAGTGGTCACTTGTGTATTTTCCATTATTGTAGCAAATCTTTTCTTGTCTAAATTGTAGTTTTGCTATTCTCTAACGTAATTCAACCTAACAGAAAATACCAATCTCTCCTCAAAGCACGTGAATCCTACCTAAAGAGTTATTCCCCGTATAAGATCCATTACCATCCTTGGTTAGGTCTTCACAATATTTATCTTGAATTTTATGATATATCTTCAGAAGTCTTCATTTTTGACGACTGTACAGAATTGATAAAGCGTAAGAAGTACGAGGCGCATCCAGAAATTAAGTTTCCCCATTTTTTAACAGAAATGTGTGTAGTGTTTAACGCCCGCTTTTACTGCATACGGCACCGCAGGCGATGACACTGATGATACATGAGATGAAGATGGAGCACCGGTGGAATGAGATGGCGGGGGAAACCGGAGAGACCTGAGAAAACCCGCCCCAACGCCGTGTTGTCCACCACAAATCTCACTTTACGGTCGCCTGGGATCGAACCCGGGCCGCCTTGGTGAGAGCCAAGCGGTGTAACCACTGAGCCACGGCGTGGCCTTTTTTTTTAACAGAGACGACGTAGTTACATGAACAAATTTATTGTCAACAGGTACAAAAATGTTTTCGCTATTTTTCGACATATTCAGCAAACGAATTCCGATGCCAAAGCTTCTGTTCTAATTTTAGGACGTTCAGGATGCCTAATGGGCATCCACTTTGTGTTCTTTGATTTGAGGATGATGTGCTTTGAAAGAAGTCTGAATCTCTTGTTTTCATCTTCAGTTATGAAAGTACTGTTTGTTATCTTTATCACAGCTCACAGAAACATTGTTTTGGGATTCAGGAATTAGAAACTGGTTGCCATGTACTACTGAGCAAATTGCAACTATTGACTTTTTCGTCATGGAAGCTCCTTTGTTATAGGGGCAACCATACAGAAATATGGTTGAGGGGTTCCTCGAAATCTTTGGGTCCCCAAATGGCATATAATGTCCTTTTCTGTTCAACCTTGCCAAGATTGGACGAACAGGTAGTTCAACATACATGAATGTCCATTTTTATCGTGACCTCCATCTTAGAACCAAAATACAAGAAATATGACTTCTCTTTTGAGAAAGCATAATTGACTTTTTTTAAAAAAGAAAACCAACGCGTTTATGTTACTTTACGACAAATGTAGCAGAAGTTTTCTGAATCATTTGCATACACGATATTTTGGTACTTGTTAATTAGAAATTGCTAGCTAGAAGTGAATCACAACAAAATACACACGAAAGCATTTCGAGACACTCAAAATACACGACCACTTTCGTATTTATAAGACTTTACAGTGCTCTCATTTGGTCACAAAATTAGTAAACACCGCGGAGATGTACACAACCATGTTATGAGGCCATTCGGCAGTGCTACAAATTGCTTATGTGGACTCCCTTTTTGCAAGAAATAAAAGGCATAATTACAAGTAAAGGCTGAAATTTGAAAATAGAACTAATACACGAATTTTTACCTCACTTTCGAATTCCGTGCCCCCCCCCCCAGGGCCTACTGCGGTAGGTTCGGGAATTGGCAATCCCCGAGTCCCGAGCCAAATCTCTCGATGGGTGCCTCTGAGTGGTGAGAGAGCTAATGCCAAACGCCCAAACAAGGTCCACATCCATTCTTGATCCTAACCTCTCTGACCACACGTCTGTCGGATAACCTAGCGCGGGCTGGCGGAGTGGGAAGCGCAGGGGTGACTGGTAACGCGTAACCCCCAGCTTCTGGTTATCATGTAGGACTGTGTTCGCATCCGCTGATAAAGGTCAGTCCCGGGAAGGGGCCATTGCGTAAGCTGTTACACTCCTGAAGGCGATTGGATCCCTCTGTCTGTACATTGGGAGTCGATACCCTGAGGTGAGCAAGATCCAGGCCAGGACTCTGACCTTAGCCGGGGTGCCGTCCAGGGTGTGAGCATGACTTCGGAGACGTTTGCAATCATGCAGGACATTGTCGCTATGGGAACTGATGAAATCAACAAAATGATAAGAAAAGGGAAAAGGAAATAGCTGAGTCTTGTGGTCCTTGCTATTTGATTATTTTTAGAACTGAAGAAGGTCGAAAATTTACTACCGTGAACTCGTTTATTATTTAGAAGGGTCTAGATAATATTGCTGGTCCTGTAAAATCATGAACTCGATCTCGCAATGGCACACTCCTGGACGAAGCAGTTTCTCCGACGCAGGTGGCAAAAATTTTCAAAGCCAATATGCTTGCAAGCCATCCGTTGCGCGTTGAATTGCTTAGGACTCTGAACTCCTCACGTGGTGTCGTGGCATTGGACGGTATGTCCAATGAGGAGATTCAGGAAAACTTGATGGTACAAGTTGTGACAAATGTATATCGAGTTCACCGCAAAGAACGAGGTGAACTGGTGCCCACTCGTACCCTGTTTCTTACCTGTGATCGGGTAGATCTCCCGCAAAGGATTAAGGCAGGGTATGAAGCTATTGAAATGAGGCCGTATATACCCAATCCGCTGAGGTGTTATAAATGCCAGCGCTTTGGCCACACGAGTGATTCTTCTAATGGAGTTGCTACTTGCGTTGACTGCGGGGAAATCAAGCATGATGATGCATGTACTTCACCTGCAACGTGTGTTAACTGCAGTGGTAATCATTCTTCGAACTCCTGAGAATGCCCACGTTTTATGGAGGAAAAGGAAATCCAAGAGATTCGGGTAAAAGAGGTGTCCTTTTTGGAAGCCCGAAAACTCTTTTGGATCCGTTAGCCTTTCGTCCCTAGGACGGTTACTTATAGTGCAGTTGGAGCTAAGCCGATACCTAGACGTGAAATCGCAACACAAGCTAACGACATAAATGGGGTAGTAATATCTGAAAGAACAATTACACCAAGTTCACAGCCAAAGCAACAGACACCAGCACGAACAACAGTGAGCGCGCCGACCAAGACCAGTCCTAAGAAGAACATTCCAGCCAAATTACCGCAGAAAGCATCTACCTCAAAAAGATGTGCACCAGTAATATATAATGCATCACCCAGAAAGCTCAAGACGTCATATGAAAGAAGTGACTTCCTCAGGGAAAATGAGAAGGCTAATACCAAGCAAAACGAGCGTAAAAGTCCACGACTATCCCCTCCGAGGACATCTTCTGAGGAATCATCCGGAGTGGACTCAGATCGGCGGCTCTCATCTTCGCCGCTCGCAGTTTCCGAATGTTTCGAGTGACTCGATTGGAGTCATTGGAGTCATCCTCCATTGAGGATGTGGGGTGGGAAAATCCTGTCCTCACTACCAAAACGACAATGAGAAAAAAGCAGAATAAACCTGCTGAAAATACTAACCCGGCCCCTAAGAAAAGGAACAAATTAATTCGACCACCACTGGGTAGGTAGTTTGTTTTGATAACAAGTTAATATTGAAAATGGTTTTTATGCCTTTTGGTAATTTCTGGTTAATTATAGCTTTTGTGTTTATTCCATTTGGACGTATTTATTTTATTGTCATTTCTTCTTTTTTGAGTAATTTTTCTCTGGCTATTGCCATGATTTAGTTTTTGTAAGGGCGCTGATGACCAAGCAGTTGAGTGCCCTTATATAAGAATCATCATCATCATCATCATCATCATCATCATCATCATCATCATCATCATCATCATCATCATCATCATCATCATCATCATCATCATCATCATCATCGAATTCCGTGGCATAGCATTAGGTCCTTTCGTTTCCATAATATTTTGTACGTGGAAGTATTAGAGCAAAACAAACAAATTCCACGACAGTCAGCTTACAAAACAATGGAAAGAAGCCGCTAGATATATACTTTAATTTGTTTTTTGAAACATGGCGTTCAGTGTTACCTTGCATGCGTTTAAAATGGATGCTGGCCACAATGGTTGTGGATGAGAAGACCCATTCCAAGAAAACAGGATCGTGTGCACTAATCCCTGTTCGGCCACACGAGATTTCTGCTCTATTTAACCCGGTCTATAATACTATTAGCTACCCCATATCCTGTACACATAGAGATAATAGCGGAGGTTGCGCGTGCAGTGCGTAATGACGTAATCAGCTTACGCCATGCTCTGCCTCAAACCCTTGCAGTTAATCCAGTGTCTACGGTTGGAGGAAATAGGAAAAGGATTTCTCGAAATTTCAGCGAGGCCTTGCCGCAGCACTGTTTATATATATTACGTGCTTGCTTGGGCCATGCTGCTGTGCACACAGAACAAAATCAAACCATGGCAACCCAGAAAGCAAATGTTATGAGTCCTGCAGGCAACCCCTCAGGCCATGTGAACACAGTAAATAGTAGCATAGGGGATATCTGCTGCGCGCGCCCATATTTCCCTCGTTTTACAATGCCCGGTCGAACGCAAGGTTTCCGCAGAGTTGGGCACAAACTAAAAATTAAAATAAGTGAGCATGTTTCAGGATCCTAAATCCAGCACGTTATACTATCTGAATTACTTGTTCAACCTTCTTCTCCTTGGGATTGACACTTTAATCTACCTTAATTTTCTCTTTCTCTACTACATACACAGGTAAATCAGGATTGCTTTCTATACAAAACAAAAGAAAAAATCCACATTGAGATTTCCCGGAAATGCATATCTTAAGAACCCCGAATCCATAAAAAGCGTGTTTAGAAACCGTCTGTGTTTGTGTGCGTGTGTGTGGACCTTAACACTAAAAAAGGAACGACTGATTAAATATCATACTTTATTAACTAATTGAGTGGAACAAGTACTCCATGCATATATTGTGATACTGAAATTAAGAATTGCAATGTATAAAGAATCATGATGGATTTCAAAGGAATGTTGGTTCTTTGTTGCAAAACGTGCAAGGGCAGTTGAGTCGAATAGCAGTTGGGGGAGGAAAGTTGTTATAACTAAAGAAATGTAAGAAACAGTGTCTTGAATGGGTTGAATGGGCAATTCTTTGGACCCTTCTTAATGGCATGACAAAATAGTCACAAAGGGAATATTTGGTTGAATAATGGGCTTCAAGAAAGTGAAAGTGACACACCCACGCGCAACTGTGGAAGACATTCCGAGGCGTGAAGCCGATTAGGGCAGTCCTCTTGTTCTGTCTTGGGCCAGGCAGACCAGAAATGATGAGAGAAGATATTTGTAGGTTCACAAATACGTGAAGAACGAATTAAGTTTTATCGAGTAATAAACATTTCATAAACAGTAACTCTAAACAGTGATATTGGTAACCGTTGGTCGGCAACTTCAAGTTTGATGTTCTGATAAAAAGAAGCAGTCATTAAACCATTTTGAAACTGGCATTCGAGTGTCATTAAAACCATCCTTATCATCCTTACCCACGCATACCCTGAGATTAACCTCATTGCTATACCCTGAGCTAAACACTATTTGTTTCAAATTGTCGCGCCAAGTTAAACTGTTTGCTCGCCAATATAATTCGCTTCAAATGCTAGCGTCTTCCTAGAAGGCGTCAATAAGAACTTTGCTAACATCCTGAGCTTACGTCGAATATGAATTTTGATTTCATGAACTCCTTGGAGGCGATAGGCGTCTCTGTTGGTGTGTTAATAAACTTCAAAATAAAATTAAATGTGTAGTGTTTTACGCCCGCTTTTACTACATATAGATGTAGACTAGAATGAAATGGCGGAAAAAACGGGAGATCCAGGAGAAAAGCAGCCCCAGCGCCGTGTTGTTCACCACAAATCTCACTTTGCGATCGCCTGGGATCGAACCCAGGCCGCCTTGATGAGAATCGAACGATCCAAGCACTCAGCTATGAAGTTCATTAAGAAAGAGACGCTCCTGGTGTCATAAAATGACATTAAAGTTTCGAACTGACTCGCATGTTTTCCCGGTAAACCACTAGGAGATATAAACACATGAGACAACTACCTTACTGGCGACTTACAACGAGTAATTTTTTTTTCGAGTGGAGGAAAAATGCCTTTAGGCACTAACCCTGGGAGTGGAGTGTGTGACTCCTCTGACAGGGAGTGGCCCTAGCCACTAAACAAACCTCCACCGGTGAGAAGTTGAGTGTGAATCGCGTTAGTACCGCTATTGCACCTGCGGATTCTAGGTGAGGAGATGCCCAGACTGGAGCCTGGGCCAGGCGAAAGGTGGGCGCCAGGACGCAAGCATGACCAAGGCCCTATTTGCGACCTTGGATATTTGGGTGTGGGAATGGGTAAGGTATTCTTGCTGAGCCTCCGAATGGGGCGACGTCTTATAGCCTATGTACTTCCTTGAGTGGTCCTGGAACAAAAGGACGATGTCATGAATTGTTTAGTCTCAGGCTAGAACGGAACTGAGTCTGGCGTCAAGTTATTGGATTGACAGCTATAGTATATATTTAAAGTGTGTCATAAGGCTTGTAGGAGAGCCTAGTCATTTATTGGCTAATTGTTGGAATACAGTATTCCATGTCAAAACGTGCAGTAAAACTGTTTAGGCAGAGGTTGCCACGTCAAATGTTTATGTGAATAATTCAGTCAGCTATATACATATTCTTTAGTTTTCCCCTGGAACTGCCCTGTTGCAACAGGGACTTCAAGGGCCCCTAACATGTGCGAGTGTGTGTGTTTTTCAATTCATGCCAGAGGATCTACTCCCATTTGTCCTGGACCCGCAGGACCAAGGACCCGGGCCTCCTTCTACCAGGGAGTTACGGAGCTGTCGCAAAAGGACGCCCGGCTCCTCCGAGGCCCTTTCCATAGGGCAAGACCTAGAGACTAACAAGAACCCCCCCCCCATCTGGTCCTGTGGACTCAAGATGGGATGGAAGTGGATACGCCTACGTGCGCCAACTCCAAAATGGGAAGGCTACCGACATGACCTCGGTGGGGCCGCCTGGTGATCTAGCACACCTGCTACTAGCTATGCTGGGTAGTACGCGGGGATATTAATGGCTTCCCTCAACCCCGTGTGGAGACGTACCCGATCTCCCACGGGTATCGGGAACCACTGCCCACTCGAGTCCAACCCAATCCGAACAACTCCCTATCAGGGAGGGGCTCGAATGTTTGGCCCGAGGTTCCTCTAGTAACGTCAGAGGTACCACGAGTGCTAGGGGTCCGCAGCGCCAGCACCTCGGCAGCTGAAGGGGATGGATCCCCTCCCTTACGAGTGTGTGTGTGTGTGTGTGTGTGTGTGTGTGTGTGTGCATGTGTGTTGCTTTAGCTGAACAATGGCTGAGTAACAGTTAAGGTGGTACTAAAGTGTTCACATATTCCCATATATCGAACTCTGGTTTCCCCAGGCCTAGTCTTCTGTCGAATAATGACAGCGGTCGCCTATGTGTGTCATATTGGGTATTGTAGATTCCTAGGTAGCGAATGAGTGGCTTTGGATTTTTCGTCTTCCTGTAGTACAAATTGTAGCTTAACAGCTTTATGTATTCCTCAATTGAGTGTAGTTTTAGCTCCTCATGTATTAGATATGCCAGTGCTACCGGCGGGAGCTTTGCGATAACACGAACTATTCTGTTTTGCAGTGTCTGTCATCGGTTTATGTGAGTTTTTGAGGCCAACCTCCAAACGGGTGCTGCGTAAGTCAATGTTGGTCTAATTATTGTAAGTTCCGGGCTTTATAGTTCAGACCGCTGTATAATTATTATTGATTATGAAAAAGCGTTTGATCGTGTAAATAGGAAAAAATTGTGGGAAATCATGACTCGAAGAGGCTACCCAAATCATCTCATTAAAGTTCTAAAATCTATATATATAAGGATACAACAATCAGCATACCAATTGGAAGTGGAATGTATAGTAAATGGATACATACAAATCAAGGTGTAAGACAGGGTTGCAGTTTGTCTCCTATTTTATTCATAATTTATATAGATCTGATTAGAGAGTGGATGTTTAAGATTGATGGAGGCATTCATCTTGCACCAAATTTTACTCTTAAGACGATGCTATTTGCTGATGAACAAATAATTATAAGTAAAACTGAAGACGAGCTGCAAAGAGCAGTATATATTTTACAGAAGTTATGTAAGAATTATAATTTCAAAATTTCCACAAATTAAACAAAAAGAATGGCGTTTCGAGGTAAAGACACTGTTAGAACCAAAATAGTAATTGATGATATTATGTTAGAGAAAGTTACGGATTTTAAATATTTGGGAACATATGTCAGTTATAAATATGAAAATGATTTTAAAAATAAATTACCAATGTTTCAACAAATATGCGGCATAATAAATAGAAGCCTAAAAACTAAAACCAGAAAAGAAACACGGATGCAATTTTATAAAGTAATGGCTGTGCCTGCTTTTCTTTTTGGTTCTGAAACATGGACATTAGCAAAAGCAGACAAAAACAAGATACAGGCTGCCGAAATGAGATTTTTAAGAGCAGTAAAGGGATGTACTCTTTTAGATAAAATCCCAAATAAAAAAATAAGAGAAGATTTAGAAATAAGTTCTTTAGAAGAAAAAATAATAAATTATAGAAATGAATGGAGAGAGCATATTGAGAGAATGCCGAGAGATAGGATCCCAAGAAGAGTTATAAACTATAAACCTAGAGGAAAGAGACATCCGGGAAGACCACGAAAACGATGGTCAGACATATTTTAAGCCGGAACAGGCAGCATTGCCTAGCCCTTGGAGTGAAGAAGAAGAAGAAGAAGAAGAAGAAGAAGAAGAAGAAGAAGAAGAAGAAGAAGAAGAAGAAGAAGAAGACCGCTGTTAGGTCAATTAATGGAAATTTCACACTACCCGTGTGTAGGGCAAGGTTTGAAAAGCTAGAGTTAGACTGAACAATTCAATGCCACTGGCAGGATTTGAAGCACTGATCTCCAGAGCCCGGTTGCTCTGACCAGGGAGCCACCATAGCAACATTCCAGATTGAGTCAGTCAGAGAATGTTATGTCATTTTATGACACCTAGTTCTTCAGTAGCATATGCAGTATTATTGTACCAAATGCCCATTTTTATTTGAGCATTTTCTATCGATGCCAATGGTGCCTTTTTTCACTGCTAGTAGTTTCCGGTGAAACAAAGCCGTTCCTGGGGATTTGGCGTGCCATGCTCATTCCATAGCGATGAATTTTGCAGTTCCCAAGTGTAAACGCTCTAGGGAAGCGCGATATAGCACCCGCAGTGCTTTTTAAAAATTTGTGGCTGGTGTTTTTTTTTTTTCTGGCGTACCTCGTGCACTGGTAATTCGTTTAGAAACCGTAGTTTTGTGTTGTAACTTCCGACGGCTAATACTTTTTATAGCTAAAGCATATCTGCTATTGCTGCGCAGTGGTCCTTTTACTTTCAACTTGTGGACCATATTCTAGGTCTCCTTCCCTTTATTGCTTTATAAATATTTTCTTTGCTTTTCCTCGGGCAATGCAGTTCCCTCTGGAAACATTCTTGGAAGTGTTTTCTTTATTTATTTTCGGGTACCAAATGGAAAGTGCAAACGATGATTTCAAAAATGACGTAGAGGTGACCAGTATCCTGTGCAACTTTATTTAGGAGTTGGTGGGTTCGGTCCGCGTCGACGACGGACTCTGGTTTGATTTTTCGCGGTTTCCTTTTATAACTTACTAATAGTGTTGGGAAACAAAAGAAATACCGCAAGAATGGATGATAGCTAAAGTGATATCAATATTTAAGAAAGGGGAAAGAACAAGACCTGAAAATTATAGAGGGGTTAGTTTATTGTGTGCTGCCTACAAAATATATGCCAAAATAATAAGTACTCGATTAAACAAAATAACAGATGCAATACTCCTAGAAGAACAAACTGGTTTTAGAAAAGGAAGAAGCACTATTCACAATGTTTTTACTCTCAAACAAATAATATAAAAACGACGAGAACAAAATTTATATGTACTCTGACACAAAAATAAAAATAAGTAAAAGAGAACCAGTAATAGTTAATGGTGGCGTAAGACAAGGCTGTCTATCATCAACCGCACTTTTTAATTTGTATGTTGACCAAATAGTAAGGATTTGGTCGAATAAAGTCAATGGAGGCATTAATGTATCAGGAGCTAAATTGAAAACTATGTTGTATCCAGATGATCAAATAATAATGGCCACAAATGAAGATGACCTGCAGAAAATGCTCTATAGTCTAGATAAAATTGCTACAGAATATGGAATGAAAAGATCAGCAAATAAATCCAAAACCATGGCATTTAAAGGAATTAATCCAGTAATATCAAATATAGTGTTAGATAACATAATAATTGAGCAGAAATCACACTTTAAGTACTTAGGATGTAATATCTCGTACCAAGGGGAAGCTGATATAATAGAGAAAATAAATAAATTTAACTATATAACAGGCACAATAAAAAGAACATTAAAAAATAAAGCAAGAAAGGACTCTGTAATAAAACTATACAAAACAATGGCAATACCAACTCTGATCTATGGATCAGAAACATGGACACTAACAAAAAGAAATAGTACGAGAATACAGTCATCAGAAATGAAACTCATTAGAGCAAGAGCTGGATATACCAAAATTGATAAAAAAACGTAGTCAGGATATTAGGACAGAATTGAAAATAGAAGAAATAAATCATACTATTGAAAGAAATAGAAATCAATGGAAAGAACATGTTCAGAGGATGAATAATAACAGAATACCAAAAATAGCCTTAAACTATAAACCTATAGGAAGAAGAAACCAGGGAAGACCGAAGAAAAACGGGCGGACTAATTTGGAACCGGAACGAGTTAAACAATCCAATGTCGTGAGGTAGAAGAAGAAGAAGAAGAAGAAGAAGAAGAAGAAGAAGAAGAAGAAGAAGAAGAAGAAGAAGAAGAAGAAGAAGAAGAAGAAGAAGAGGAGGAAGACTAGTAGATAGGGGAACAGTTCCGACAGCTTCACCAGCTGTGACATACGAACGCTTACCTTGAAAACTTTTTTTTGGGGGGGAGGGGTTCCCTTATGTAGTGTAGGTGGTAGCGTATCTGCCTCATGTTTAAGAGGGCAGAGTACGTATCTCGCTCAGGGTGAGTTATCTTGATAAAGTTTACTTCCGGGGGTTTTCTTTATGCAGCGTAGGTGTAGCGTGTCTGACTGGCATCCCGAGTTTGAATCCCGATCAGGTTGGCTTACCTGGATAAAGTTCTTCGGGGTTTTCCCTTATCTTAAAGGATAACTCTAAACTCTAGGGACCATGTACTCATTTGAGCATCATTTCACCCATTTCATTCATTGTACGATATGACTTAACGTTGGAGTGCCTTAATTTTAAAAAACAACTGAAAAATAAGTTTTTGTTAGGATAGTTTACAGCAAGTAGAACGCGTTTTGCAGGTGACTGTATCCGATTGTACACCTGTTCATGCAGGTGACGTTCCCCATCTCGTCACATGCCACACAGGTTTCACTTTTGCGTCAAAAACGCTCATCCTAAAAGTAAATAAGACGAGTGTTGTCACAAACAACGTCACAATTGCCGACCGGCTCTGCCCAGTTATTACTGCGCGGCTAATGTGCTTGTAAACAACAAATTACCTGGGTAATTGGTAGTTCTGGGCAACATTGAAAAACGAAACATACTCAAACACGAGGGATAGCGTTACGGCGGTGCCAACTGTAATGATGTTAAATTCTTTTTCCCCTTAATGCATGGCACAAAATGTAAACGAGGCTGGGGAATTAAAGTATAGTGTGTGAAATGACAAGGGTACATTGATTTAAGCTGGCCTTTGTAGTGTCAAATACCCCTGGTGATGCAACTACGAACAGGCACAAAAAAGACTATATCCATATTTTTTCGAAAGAGGGGCAAACCAGCGTCCCTAGAGCAACAAAGTGCATAAAGAAAGCTCAGAAAAACGCCAATATATAGAATACTAGCAGAAATATCCGTCACTGACTATTCCTACAACTTTTAAATTTAGGTTGAATTTTCTTGTATTTATTTTCAAGATTTAAAATTATTATTTGATAAACCCACGCCAGGACTCCGGCCACGCCACACCTCCAACAGCTCACTCCAGCGGTGTAGCCAACTGGAGGCAAGCGTTAGACTGCCTCAAGGAAGAAGTCAGAAGGTCAACCACAGGCTTCACTCTATCGAGGAGCACCTGGACCCGGCACAGCCATCCAAGGGACTACTAGAGTCGACGTTCAGGACCTCCACTCTGAGGTCCTGAACATTAGTCTTCGCCTAGGAAACCTGGAGGACTCACTCACTGCTGTCAACGTTTGACATGACACTACCTGCACCGTACTGACTGACGTCAAAGAACAACTCGTGACCTCCCAGCAACTCACGACTGACAGCGTGAGCAGCGCATTATCTCTTCCCTCAAGACACTACAACAGATCTCAGAGACCACTTCATCACAAGTCCTGCAACTGCAGGAAGCCATTGGGTCCACCAGTATACAAGACATAATTAACCAGAAGTTCATAGATCTACAGGACCACATCAACCGATCACTGACGCAGACTATAGACCGAGTTAACCACAAGCTGGTGGAAACCCAGATCGCAGTCGCTCCACAACACCCACAACATGCGTACTTTGCTGAAGTACTCACACGCATTGAACACCTGCGGACCATAGTACGTCACCTTACTGACAACACAACGACGCTGCATAACTTAATTTCAACTTAAGCACCCATGGTGCGCAAATATCAGAAATAAATATATACCCTAATCTATCCAATCCCTCCTTTTATTCCAGGCGATCCACCCAGGGCCTCTGGTCATGGTTGGACCCCCTATCATATTTCCTTCATTCGCACGTGCCCATCAGGCACCTGCATCCCAACAGCGATAATAACGGGGTTTGTGACTGCAGTATCAGGCAGCGATTTGGAGGCGGCGAATTAATCGAAGTCAAATAATTAAAAGAGAAGATAAATTAATAGAAATGCTTTGCTAAACTAATATGACTATCTTGTTATAATAATATGAAATTAGAATGATTAAAATAGCAGTTGACTTAAAGAATAAGAATGGAAGAATATAATTTTATATAACATATATACTAGCATCCGGGCAAGAAAGAGAAAATATTCTTGTAAAAATCTGTACACGTTGCAAAGACAGGAAAGAAGGACCGTTACCTTCTTTGTGTTAGTAAAAGTTCAATGTCTGAAGACTATTGTATTCTTTCAGCTAGGAATGTTTTGGGACAAAGGTCTTTCAAAATGCAGTTGAGCATGAACGCTAAAGAGATTTACTTCGCTGATTTGGTAACGATGCATACCATTAGAAACAACTCAGGGTAGGCGTTCCCCAAATCAGGGTGGGTGGAACGTCAGTGAGTCATATGAGTTTTGAAAACAAATGTGAAAATTCGGAATAAAACGAGAAACCAATAATAATGTTACATTTGAGAAGGGTGAGCTAGTTTAGTCACGTGATAAAGTTAGAGAGGGGGTTAAAATAAGTTTCGAACTGAATGGTGAAGTAAGAAAAACCTTACTTACAAGTTGACAGGAGAACGTGTTCATGTGCATTAAGAAGAGAAGCGAAGATTTCGAAGTCTGAAAGGTGGTCACCAGTCCAAGTCGATAAGCCAACATAGATTCAAGAATTAAATCAAATAATTCTACCACAAACCAGGTATTATTAATACGACTGAGTAGCCAACGATAACCACAAAAAATCCATTTCCTACAACCATTCACCTGAGGACAAGAGAACCCAATTAATTTAACTATGGTATGCGGGTTCGCCGCAGGGTGCATCCGTGGAACCCCAACACCTTTCTCTCCCTTTTGATCCCTCCTAAAGCCTCGCCCTATATATATATATATATATATAATTAAAATTACTATGTGTTTGTGCCGAAACACATAAATTATGATCAGCCTTTATTTGGTTACCATTCATTCAGTAGTTTATATAGAGTGATTTACATAGAACTGACACTTCTTTCATTAATTGTCTCAAAGCGAATTTTGCTAGCGAGAACTTATTATAGTTAAAATGCAGAGGAATTTTGGGAGGTTATTTACCTTTATAGCAAATAATGAAAATGTCCTCCATCCTGCATAAGGTACAGTGATGTCAAATCCGGAGATCTCGGTGGCCACAGGTTCCTGGAAATTATCCGATCGCCAAAGAAACTTGCAATTAAGTCCATGGATTTATTTGATGTATGGCATGTAGCACCATCTTGTTGAAAATATCATTGGCTCTGCTCTACATCGTCCAGTTGCCCAACAAACTCCATGATAATCAGTCGGTACTGTGACTTTGTGGGTTCGTAAAATTAAAAGGCCGAGTTGCAGATATTCCAAATGTTCTTTATTTTCGTAGAAATACACTGTTCAATTCTCACGTAACAACATTACATCACATATACAACACCAAGGTCGACGACAGTAGCAAACAGCTTACTCAACTTCCACCGTTGACAACACTCGTTACATGACTTTACACAAATCTCTCAGCTGTTCTCTACTTACCTTACTGTTTTACAACTTGCAAGTCGTTCAACGTTAGTCACTTTTAAAATATTCTTTCTGTTTGCATAGTTTGAGCCCACATTAGCCCTATGTGATTGTTCTAGCAGTAGGAAAGGGAGAGGGGAGGTGGATCGCGTCTCATTAATCCAGCTGAACTTGAACTTAAGCCATGAACTTAGATCAATGTTTATACAACCAAAATTCTAAGTTGAGCTTGACTCAAGATCATTTTCATATGCTTGAACTTAGATTATCTTTAATGCAACCAGGCCTTATAGTTTCAAATATATTTAAGTGCTGCATGGCTTCTTACTAAGTTTATATTCATTATTTAATGTGAAATTATTTTCAAGGGGGCATGAATCTTTTCTTGTTTTAAATATAAATAACACGGTTTGTTTCTTGAAAGCACAAAATGCTGCTGTTACATTTATAGCCTGAGAGTAAAGCTTGGAGTAAGGAATTAAGTTGCTGGAATGAAGTGGAAGACAAAAATACGACGCAGCCTGTATGTGGTGTTTAAGTTTTAGGATACTAACAACGTGCTCTTGCTAAATCCGCACAAATAAACGTTACGGTTGTTTCGACTCGTTTCTATTCCACAGAGCTCGCCAGCTCCAATTCTCTTGTTTATCCAACAAACAAGCCAACTTCCTGGAGCAAGCACATAAACCCAAATACCTACCTTGACTACCTACAAAAGCGCACACCATCGCTTAAACCAAGTTCCCACACAAATAATAAAACCCGGCGTTATTTAAAAAATATATTATTTGTTATTTCCAGCACTGTCGCCTGTAAAATATATGAAGAAATAAAGTGTTTTACGAGTGCGAGAGACTAATAGGTACAAGGTAAATACAACAGCGAGAAAATTACATAATTAAAAATGTAGGTATGCCCTATATTACAGGATTAGGTACGAGAGCTGTTCAATAAAGAACGATCCATTTTTTTTTTTTTTTTTTTTTTTTGACAACGTACCTTTACTCATCCTCATAATTTTGATGGTTCTTCTCAATATAGTCTCCCCTGAATGCGATGCACTTGTCCCAGCGTTTCTGCCAGTCTTCAAAGACATGCTGGAAACCATTTTTTGAGAGATCCTTCAAAAACACCTCCGCAGCTTTCATAATTGTTTCTGATGATGGATGTACTTCACGTTGATTTTTGCAAGATATTCCGCAACATTGGCAATATACGGCCGCGTATTATCGTGGTGCAGCATACAGCCTGCTTCATGGAAATGTGGTCTTTTGCGCCTGATATGGACTTGCAATGTTTTCAGGACATCCCTGTAGTATTGTCCAGTTACTGATGTGTGTCCAGGTACAACATGCTGATATTCCATGAATATCAAAGAATGAGATGACCATAACTTCCCAGAAGAAGCAACCACTTTTCCTTTTTGGGGGGTTGGTGATGAAGGAGATTTCCACACTGAGCTTTGCTGTTTGCTCTCATGATCAAAATGATGCAGCCAAGTTTCATCAGCAGTGATTACGTTTGAAAGAAACTTCGGATCTTCCTCTAACATCAACTTTAACTGCATGCAGATCTGCATGCGAATGTCCTTTTGTTCGGGAATCAACAGTCTTGGAACCCATCGCGCACAAACACGTCTCATGTGTAATGTTTCTGTCACCAACGTGTGGGTGGCACCCAATGAAATGTTCAGTATTTCAGAAAATGGTCTTAAGGTAATTCATCGATCTTCTCTCACAATGACAGCAGCAGTGTTGATGTTTTCTTCCGTAAGAGCAGTAACTGGAGCATCGGGTCCACCTTCCTTTGAAATTGATTGTCTCCCCTCTTTAAACATTTTAAACCACCTTCGAGCTGTGCTGTAGGAAGGAAGAGACTCTCCTTAGGCCTCCTGTAACATTGTATAGGCCTCAACTGAAGATTTGTTGAGATGAAAGCAGAATTTCAAAGCCGCATATTGTTCCTCGCGTGTTATCTCTATTGCAGCGGTAGGCAATACAGAACATATCTGAATATGCCTGGTTCTCACAGGCGGGAACCAGGAGTACCAACAATGAAACTACTACGGCGTGTTTGTTTAAAATTAAGCTAACACAATATAATAAGATTGAATTTTAGTGCGAAAAATTATGACCTTAAAAATTTTATCATTCTTTATTGAACAGCCCTTGTAATAATTTTTCTTAGTAGGTTAACTTATGGGCCACAACCCCAACTGAATGATCTATTGGAACTAAAATATTTAGAAAGTGGCTTTGGATATAGGTAAACGATTGTTCTGTTAACTAATAATCATATAATTAGGAAATATTTACGTAAGTAACGTTGATTTTAATTGAGTTTATATCATACCATATAATCTTTATTTAGTGAACACTATTATAGGGTGCTGTGGTTATTGTTCTGTAGGTAATTTAAGATGGCAGTTGGTAATACAAGATTTTAAATTGGATACATTGACGATGCCATATCTGATTGGCAGACAAAATTAGATTCGCATTTTATAATTAGAAATAGATATTTAGATACTTTATTACTTGTAGACGATTAAGTTCTCATATCTAGCTCAGAAAATGGTCTACAGAAAGCGTCACAGTCAATATAGTTGTCTGTCAATATAGTTTAACAATATCTACAACAAAATTATAGTTTTAGCCTTCAAGAGATCCAATATCATAAGAGCCAAAATGTTATTAGAAGGAAAACCCGTTGAACAAGTCAACTGCTTTAAATATCTTAGTTGCAATATCTCTTATTTTAAAAAATTGAAACAGGAGCTTTTGTTCCTTGGATCAATTATTAAATTAATTAGGTAATGTGTTTAATAATTATATATACACACATTTGAGAACTGTAAAAGGGATATTTAACTATGTTTGTGAATGTGAAATAGTATATTTTGATGTAAAATATTGTAACATGAAAATGGGCAGATATACGTGAGAAACACGGCACTCCCGGGCGACAGTCTAGAAAGAGCGGATATTAGACAATAGAGTGGAAAGCTAGCTATTTTGCTGTACCTTTACACAGGTCAATATTCCGTTAGTTTTTTTCCTTGTGACGCCGTTATGAGTATATAAGAGGGTAGAAACCCCCATTCAGCGCCCATTGCAGTCAAGTATATTGTATACATTCTTCTGCTGTGTCCGACGGCTTATTCTTTCACGATGTGCCGCGTCAAGTAAAATGTAGAATGTCCACCGATAAAAGTGCAGTTAATTGAAGGTGCCCGGGTTTCACACATGCGTAAGAACAATTAAAGTTGCGCCTCTTTATGGCTCTGGTCCTCCCTATCATGCTCTATGCGTGCGAAGTCTGGGGTATGACCGCAGGCTCAAACCCAGTACTGCTCCAACGTGCACAGAATGAATGTCTTCGGATTATTTATTCTGTATGCACAAGGTTCCCCGTGAGACTACAACACGAGGCTTCATCCCTCCGCTATGTGGAGGATGAAATTGGGCGCCGGGCGACAAAATTCTTCGAGAGTTTGCCTCAACATCAGAGCGCCCTAGTCAGATCCCTTGGGGACTATGTACCTCGTGAGCGTCGCTTAAAGCGATACCGGTTACCCCGCATGTCTTGCGGCCATTACCGGTAACCACATGATCCCCATTCCAGCCTAAACTTAATTACAGCTATCCAAAATTTATTCTGGAAAACTCAAAATTATACTTATCTTCTTCCTAGTTTATTAACTAATCCACCAGCATTGCACGCTGTCTGTGGCACCCGGTTCATCATTCCCTGAGGAGCGACAAGCTACCTCCCTTCCCTACACCTACTTAATTTACACCCGTCATCCTACAACATCCACAACCCGCCACTACGTGGTAAAGCTCTTTCTAGAGCAAGTGCACGATTTGACCATCCTTCGGGCTGTTCCAAACACCCTGCCAGCCTGGAATTGAATTGAATTAAAGCAGTTCAGAAATTATCGGATGTTTGTTGTTGTTTCAACCTTAACACCCTAAGAACCTAAAAAGTGTCCATGCAGGAGACCGCACCTGGAGGCAAGGGCGATGCAGGCAGCGGACGACCGTGGAAGGAGTCCCGACGTCGAACCCAGGTACGTGCAGCCGTGAGGCGGAGTGAAAGTACTGCCGCAAAATAGTGACATTTTAAATAAAATCAACAAATTTAATTATATATGTGGCACCATAAAGAGAACCTTAAAAATACGAGAAGAGATACTAAATTCAAGTTTTATAAACTAACGGCAGTTCCTATATTATTATATGGTAGTGAATTTTGCACTTTAACTAAAAAAAAAAAAAAAAAAAAAAATTGAAACAGCGGAAATGAAGTTTTTAAGAAATGTAGCGGGGTATAATCTAAATAAGCAAAGAAGTGAGGACATTCGAAAAGAATTGAATATTTTTAGGCTAACAGATAGAATCAAACAATATAAACATATCGACAGAATGAAAGATAGCCGCATTCGAAAATTAGTTTTAGATTACAAACCATTAGGTAGAAGAAATATTGGTAGACCAAGAAAAAGATGGATACAACATTTTTAATTTAAAATTGATGAGACTGGAACGAACCTTGATGGCTTAAACCGTGAAAAGTTGTTGTTGATAATGATGACGGCGACCACGATGATGATGATTAAATTGGATACAACAAAGTTTGACACTGGAGTCCTGAAGCACTACTGGAAGCAAGATTGTAAGGGAGACGGAAAAAATGCGGGTTTATACCAGAAGACCCATGGGATATTGAGAATACAAGCAGAGAGAGATTTGGAAGAAAATACACAGACAAGCATTCGGAGATTGTCAGAAAGCTTAGTGCTTCAGAAGAGACCATACATTGCCGTTTTACGACACTTAAAATAGTTCAGAAACTGTAAATTTGTACTACATAAATTGACATGAGATCAACAATAAGGTAGAGGGGATATGTCTCAGCTATCACTGGGATGATGGACTTATCAGAAGAAATATCACATGTGATAAAAAGTGGGTTCTTCTGAAACAGGAAAATTTTGTACTTCATACAATTAAAAAACAATAGACAAAACTTAGGAACTGCGTCCAGGATATAGCCATGTTCCTACACCATCAGATGTTTCTAATCTCTTGCAGTAACATCACTCACTGACTGACTAATTCATTTACCTCTCAAAACTCAATCAACTTCCGAGGATGTTTCCACACAGTTCCAGAACATTCGAGAAAGAGAAACATTCAGAAGGTTGTAATTATTTGGTGACAGCGCTTACCTATTTTAGCTGGGCAAACGCGCTGCATATCTCTTTACACTTTGTACTGCCTGGCACCTACCTCAGCATTATGTTGAGCCATATCTGCTGCGTAACAATACTCTTATTTTCTAAAGAGCTGCAGATATCCAATTGTTTATCCGGATGTGATGCAAAACGAACGGACAAGACTACCATATAGTCGCTCGTTTGATACGAAATAGTTAACAAAAAATAATTTTTTCGTGAGAATGTAGTAAAAGTTGTATAAAAACAAGGGATAAGAGATAGTGAAAATCGTGTCATATCAGATGTTTTTGAATAGCTGACATGTTTGCATGTCCTTTGTTTGGAAACTGCGGAGGTGTGATGACATGTTCTCTGCTGTAAGGTTAGGAAGCGTAAATAACACTGTCCCTGTGCTGCAGTATTATTGGTGTTTGCGGTGCGGTGGACATGTCAAACTTGCCGCAACATACACCCGGCCACAGTCACGCTCAGAAACCAAGCAAATCAAATTGCCTGAAACCAGCTAAGAACTTGATACACCAACTATTTCGATACGAGCTTACCTTGGCTTGATGCCAGCCCCAGATATGTATTACATCCTCAAACATTTGAACACACACTTAAAGGAGCACTGCACGATACAATTAGGCTCAGACGAAGTGATAAAAATTGCAATATATATACACGTTGTTTCGAAACGACACCGAACGAATATAGCCGTTTCGTAATGTATAACTTAATTAATCCTTGTTTCACATAAGCTTTCCCCGTATCTCTAAACGGTCACGTGACCTTATCACCTCTCATTGCCTGCTATTGCAGTATAGACTGTTGTGCGGTAAAAATTAGTTCGTTATTTAACATGGTGATACATCTTTATATCTTGAAAGAGAATTGTCAAATTTATATCTTCGTAACTGTTTGAATTAAATATATTACGCAACAGAGTTGATTTATCTGAAAAGCATGTTAATTCTTAAACGAAGTAAAGAGGCGGTTCCTTTGCCCTGAAGCACATGGCACGATAGCACGTGATTTAGCGGTAGTGATGACATATTTGTTTATATGACTTTTATCACTCACCTTGTTTTGAACTGGACTAGTCATATATCGCCACTGAAGGTGTGCTGTGCCGAGTGCGAGAGCTAAATTATTTTATTGATCGTTTATTGCTCGTGTACTTATTATATGTATAATGGCAGAGTCTACCGCCAGGTCTTCGCTGAAGCTCGCAAGGGTAAACCTTTACAAAGCGGCGAAAAATGAATTGTAGTGCATGTGTTTAATGCCCTCACAGACAAGAATCCGTCTTTGTCAGTGAGAGAAGTCGAACAGCTGTGCTCTGAACTTACAGGTGTGAGTGTTAGATGCGTAGGAACATCGCGACATGAAATTGAGACAACAGGAAAACTTACCACTCCAGGGACGATACTGCTGTGTGGCGAAGACGTTATTTAAGGGCAATGAGACTGTACCGGGATACAAATCGCAAAATATGCTACCTTGACGAGACTTGGAGGAATGAAGAAGACATGAAAAGTATGACGTGACACGACTTTTAAGACTGAAAGATAAGCATTTTTGCAAGGTATGTGTGCTAGTTTTGAAAAATCCCAGTGGAAAAGGCCGAAGGCCTTTCATTATAAACTTGTTTCAGTTCCATTGCTCATTCATTCAGTTTCAACTTGCTCAGTTTCATTATAAACTTTATTATTTTTGCATGCCTTCATATTCTTATTTGTATGATTTGATCTATCTTCCTGTCAATTATTATGACGTTTACTGCAGGTTTAAATGTGACGGGAAGGCACCGTCTATGGCCTATGGCGCAAAAGCATTAGCTAATTAGGGTGAGGGGGAAGGTAGTTGCACATGGAGTGATACATGTCCGCGGGGGAAGGTTATATGAAACAGAGATTAGTCCAAATTTCGCTGTCGCAGTTTCGAAGTTCTGTCAGGTATAATTTTATACAGCGTTATATATTATATGATTTTGTGATTTGGCAGCGCAGGAAGTACTGGTGAGCGAGCCTCAAGTTGTTATTGGGACGCACCGACTACGAAAACAAAAGTACTGCTCCTTGCTTTTTATCAGTGATCCTAGCCTCGCTTTCAGGTTATGGGACAAAGGGCAGCTACTTGTGAAAAAGTCGACTAATGACTCGGAAAGTTCCAAGGTTGCTCATTTTGCTATGATCTTAATTGGACAATACTTTCAAGTAGTTACTGTAAAATCAACAGTTTCCTTTTAAGTTACAAATGCTTTATTTAGTATTATCAAACATTATTACCTATTTGTAATTAATTAGAGCCAACTGAAAAATTCAATGTCAGGAAGGCACGTTGACCATGGTAGATCAAGGGTAGAGCAACGGGAGGGAAACCAGTAGGTCCGTGGTTCAAATCCCGGCCATATACTGGAGTAATGTATTTAAAAGGATTAATTCATTAAGGATTAATTCCTAATATAGATTTACATTATTGCATATTATTATTATTATTATTATTATTATTATTATTATTATTATTATTATTATTATTATTATTATTATTATTATTATTATTATTATTATTATTATTATTATTATTATTATTATTATTATTATTATTATTATTATTATTATTATTATTATTATTATTATTATTATTATTATTATTATTATTATTATTATTATTATTATTATTATTATTATTATTATTATTATTATTATTATTATTATTATTATTATTATTATTATTATTATTATTATTATTATTATTATTATTATTATTATTATTATTATTATTATTATTATTATTATTATTATTATTATTATTATTATTATTATTATTATTATTATTATTATTATTATTATTATTATTATTATTATTATTATTATTATTATTATTATTATTATTATTATTATTATTATTATTATTATTATTATTATTATTATTTTATTATCATCATTATCATCATCATTCGTGCGATATGACTTAACGTTGGAGGACGTAAAATTACAAAAAAAAAAATCATTATCATCATTATTATCATTATTATCATCATCATTATCATCATTGTCATTATCATCATCATCATTATTATTATTATTATTATTATTATTATTATTATTATTATTATTATTATTATTATTATTATTATTATTATTATTATTATTATTATTGTCATTATTATTATTATTATTATTATTATTATTATTATTATTATTATTATTATTATTATTATTATTATTATTATTATTATTATTATTATTATTATTATTATTATTATTATTATTATTATTATTATTATTATTATTATTATTATTATTATTATTATTATTATTATTATTATTATTTTTATTATTATTATTATTATTATTATTATTATTATTATTATTATTATTATTATTATTATTATTATTATTATTATTATTATTATAATTATTAAAATGCTTGTCTCATTGCGTAAGGCATTTAGCTCTGGAAAACTTTCTCTACAATTCTTTGATATTGTTCTCTGTTCTTTTTATCATTTAATGTTTCCATCCTCAACCTCGCTAACATCAACTTCCCTCTAAAAGGTTTAACTTGCGTATGTCTACCAGCTTATTTGCCGTCATCGACCGTTATAAAGGAATGTTGGAACACGTTAAACACCCATAAACAAATAACTAAAGAATAGCTTCTTTATTGCGGTTTCATAAGCTAAAGAAATTGCTAATAGTGGCAAGCTACCGTGGAGTATGTCGGTATGTTTACAAACAGCTACATCACGCGACACGGTGTGCCATCTACCTGCGAACTTCAATAGCGTGAGGCACGCGGCGTTTTTCCTGTCACTGCCTAATTCACTTATTCTGGAGCGCTTGTCATACTGTTAACTCGAGGAAAATTCATGGGAACCTTTAGCAGTATAATAAAGAAAGTCTAGAATGGCAGTAACCAGTCATACTAACTTTAATAGAGTTTTAGACAAAATGTTTAGCTATAAAACAAGGAATGTAGCATTGCTAGAATTTACCAGCATTTTACAAAGCAATTAATTATTTAAAAGTAAACATAAGTTAACATCATTTTACTATCAGGAATCCTTCACAAAAACAATATCTTGCATCAGTCTTAAAATTCTATATTCCTTCTAGCGCTGCGCACCGATTCAATATTCTTGGTTAGGACTGACATTTAGAAACGAGCGCTGAGAGTGAATAAGTGTTATCATCTACATCCGTATCTCATCTTGTTACGAAGAATCTTCCCTGAATGAGTTGCTGGAGTTCATAGCATAGGATCCAGGCGGTTGTAAAAATTTGTCAACAAATAACTGATGGTGCCTTTAATAATTGTACAGCACTTATTTTATTTTATCATCTTCTTCTTCTTTTACGGATCAGGTCTTTGCCTGTTTCGATGTCACAGCTCTTCAGTCCAGCACTTTTTTGGTCTTCCTAGTGATCTTCTTCTTTTGTATCCTATCCTCTGGCATTCTTTGCAGATGCTGTAGCCAATTCTTTCTATTTGTTGAAGAAGTGGTTGTATTTTAGTTCCTCTCTAATATTCTGTGTTCTTTCCTTTACTACATATCCGCGGCTTGAACTTTGCTTTTCTCTTTTTCTTTTAGGGCCCAGGCCTTACATTCATACATCGCCACTGGTAGGGCCATTGTTCAATGAAACCTTAGCTGCGTGTATTTTACATTATTTAATATAATTTACAGGTCTTTTACTAAAAGCTGTTGTATGAACCTTGTACACAACGGCTTTAGTAGAGTTTATACATATATAGCAGTTTCTGTTTTTGTGCAGCCTTATTAATCGAATTTCCTCTTTGAAAGCCCTGTTATGCATTCGCTAGCTTTCTAAACTCATTCTTCTACAAACTGCTCATACAGTTTGTTTTAAAACAACACTTATCAGCTTCAAATAACTTTTGCTATTGTTTAGTAATATGAAATTCGGATGTAAGATGGACATTTTGAAAGTGTCAAACATTTACTTAAACAATAATACAAAACTAGATAATTATATATCTTGAGATGGTTGTGTTATTTTAAATATATTGTTGCAGGAAGTTATTCAAATCTTCAAAGTAAAGTACGTTTTGATTCCTATTTCAAATGCTTCATTGTTTTCAAAATCAGTTACAGGTAGAAACTGGGACAAGGATCTAAACAGAGTAATCAGTGTAATCTTGCAGTTATTTCCTTCCATTTCCTGAATTTTGTTCATTATTCTTCGAAATTTGTATGGGTTCTCTTGGTTGGTTTGCTGTTAAGTTCATCTGGAACAAATTCCCAGTGAACCATAGCTTCAGATTTTCCCTGTTCAGTGGCAGTTCGTCGTATGGTGTGTAAAGGAGTTGGTGGACCTGTTTTTAGAACAAAATCATTGTGAAGCAGCAAGAAGCATGCTTTCGTGGCAGCTACAGTTAGATTGGATTGTAACTCGTTTTAATGTTAAAGCTAGTAATGGATTTAGCCAGCATTCGTTATATGTGACATGTGCAAAGTGTAGTAGATGTGTGAGTGCAAGGAAGTATTGACTTTGAAAGTAATAAATTAAATACATCACGATAAGCGTCAAGCATTCATTCTCCTGACAATTCACTGATTCTTCTTCATACAATCCATTTAGGTTGTGAGCTTTGATCTGACGGCCACAATTCACACCACGACGGAATATTCCCTGACATATATAATTATTTAGGGGGGGGGCACTATTTTTATAGGTACTTCATAAGTTCGCAGCCGATGGAGATCGAATGTAAGTGCTGTTATACTCTACTTAAGTGTACACAGTACATCATAACATATGGTCAGTGTATTGGTTAGTTGCGGTTTACAAGATTGATAATCGCTGTTTTCCCATCAGATAACTCCGCAGTTGGTCTCCAAATGTAGCGGATCTTCTCACAGAGGAAAAAACACGACCAACTCCCATCGCATCATAGCGCTGGGGCGTATCAGTTCGAAGCATTTCTCCAAGTTTGACCAAGCAGTTTAAACTCCTTAGAAGACAATTTAAATCCTCCTTTTTCTAAGTAATATGCTAACCTTTAACTCCCAAGGCCGTGTATTCACACCCAGTGAAACGCAAAGTATTTTATTTGGGTATAAAAATCCTTAGCATGACTTCCCAGAAAGAGAAGTAAAACTGGAGCTCCTACTGTATGTAAAAGAACCTCAAGCCTGATAAAGAAACTCCTAACTAAAATTAAACAATCTTTCTCGCCCAGTATTGTATGAGATGTCATAGAAGATACAAAACACATCTAAATAAAACTACTAACTTGATATTGTCATTTTAAAGCATTTGAAGTAGAATTAATGGAGGATTACACCATTACAATAAAATGCTTTAACATGACAAATGACAACGTTTGCTACAAATTACCTCTCTTGTTTGCAATAATATGCATGCATCGATTGAAGGTGAATCAATGTGACAAATAATTAAATATAGGTACACACAAGGTATATTATCAGCATTCATTACAACGTTCGTAGTAGTAGATAAGGTATTGTACTCCGCTCAAAGCTAATGTACCTAGGTTTCACTGGAAATACATTTTTTGAGGTCCCTGGATCAAAAACTGCCTATTGGAGACAAAGGACCATGTATGTGTTTGTCAGTTTGTGAATACACTAGTTCAAGAATGAAAATTAGGATGAATATAAAATGTGTTACGAGTAATTAAGTTCAGCATTTTACAAGGGTACGAGATTTAAAAGAAAAAAAAACCTGAAACGTTTACAAGGAAAAGCTATCAATATTAATTTTCTCATGTACTACTTCACTACAACTACTTTAAGTAAAATGACAAGTGTACTGTATATCTTGAGCTTTATGAGAATAGCTTCTGAAGTCCTCTTCATTCTGGATGAATTTTTTGCGTAACTGATAAATTGTTACTTCTCAAAAAGGGTGGGTCACAAAGTAATGCCTCCTATTTTTTTTTTCTCTTTTAATTGCCAAGAAAATTTAATCCAATCTACATAGCTTGAGAACTACAACATTGACGATTAATTTGTCACTATTCAATATAATCTCCGTCCTTTTCCACAGTTTTGGTCCACCTTTTAACTAGAGCATGTAGTCCAGTGTGGTAAAACACACGGTCTTGCTTCCTAAGCCATTGACGCACGAACGTTTTCACAGCCTCCTCATCTTCAAAATGAATCCCCCGATGAGCTTCCTTCAGTGGCCCGAGCAGATGGAAGTCTGATGGTGCCAGGTCAGGGCTGTATGGGGGGTGAGATAAGACTTGCCATCCCAATTTCTCAATTACTGCAGTGATGTAACGGTTGGTGTGTGGTCTTGCATTGTCATGCAAAAGAAGAACATCCGCCATAGTTTTTGTTGGGCGCACTTCGGCGAAGAGGTGCTTTCAGCTTTTTGAGAGTTCTGACGTATTGGACAGAATTTATTGTGCATCTCTGCTCCAAAAAACAATCATAAGCACACCCTCTGCATCCCAAAACACTGTCGCCATAACTTTCCCTACCAACCACTGAGTTTTGAATTTTTTCTTTCTTCGGTGACGTTGTGTGATGCCACTCAATTGACTGCCTCTTTGATTCAGGTTCAAAAACATGAATCCACGTTTCGTCTCCAGTAACAATTTTTTCCAGAAACTCCTTTCCCTCCAAATTGAAGAGCTGCAAGTGTTCGGAGGCTATTGTTTTCCTTGTTTCTTTGTTTTGGGCGGTTAACATTCTTGGTACCCAACGTGAACGAACTTTTGAGTAACCCAGTTGCTGAATAATCGTCATCACACGGCGTTTACTCAGGGAGGTAATGCGACACAATTCACCACGAATGATGTCATCGACTCGCTGAATGTTGCATGGAGTCACTGCAGTCACCGGCATGCCGCTTCGCTTTTCATCTGCCAATGGCGTTTGCACTTCAGCTTCGTTACAGCGACGAACCCATCGTCTAACAGTGCTGATACCCACCGTTGCACCACCATACACATTTTTCAGCCTTTCGTGAATACGAATTGGCGTTTCACCTTCCGCAGTCAAAAATTCAATCACAGAACTCTGTGTAATACGAATGTCGATGTCTGCCATTTTGCAAGAGGATGCAGTGCTGCCACCTGTTGACTTAGGAAGTTACTACTGCAGGGGATTGGAGAAGAAGGTTTGAGGAATTGCACCAAATTCAAAGTTTTCACATAACTTACTTATTTAAAGTAAAAAGAAAAAGAATAGGAGGCATTACGTTTTGACCCACCCTCGTAGATCTTGTTAAAGCACACAATTATGTCATTCTTTTGGTGGAGATAACCACCTTCGGGACATTCCCTGCAATACTTCTCTCACACAGGAAGTCGTTCTTTGTGGTTTTATATAATAGCTATGCAAAGAGAATGGAACTTTAAAGCAATTTCACAGTGACCAGCCCTTAAGAGAGTTAATTATATTCTCCAGTAAGGAAATACGAAATTAAACTATTCCTCCAAACCTTATTGAAGTAGAATAAGCATAGGGCCTTGCAACAAGAGTGTCCTATCTTTAACATATGATAGCTGCCGTTGTTAATGAGTTACGGCAGTCATTTGTTTCATGTGGTTACAGTTTTTATTGACAAATAACCAAGGAATGTTACAGCATTCAGCAAAGTGTAGAAATCATGAACATTTATTATCAAAATGGATCATTCCTTCAGCAAACCTTCCGTGTATTACGTAATGACGGGCTCTTATCAGAGACTACGTTTAGCCTCAGTTGGATTGTATGGATCTCAGAAACATCTGGTTCCAGCAAGATGGTGCGACATGTCATACTGCTCTTGAAACAATCGATATTTTGAAGAAGTTAAGAAGTATCATAATTTCTCGAGGTGTTAATATTAACTGGCCGCCGAGATCATGTGATTTAATGCCTTTGGATTACTTCTTGTGCGTTTATGTTAAATCCCAATTTTGTGCCAACAAGCCAGAAACAGTAAATGATCTTATCAATAACATCACAAGTGTTATTCGTGAAGTTGGACCTAATTTACGTTCTTCTGTCATTGAAAATTGCGTCAACCGTACACGTGCAACCCAACGAAGTCGTGGCGGTCACTTAACCGATGCTCTCTGCCAAATGTAATGACATTAATTATGCTACAAAAGAAAAAATAAGTAAACCTATATAATATGTAGAACGTTTTTTATTTAAGTTCAGAGATAGGATCTCGTCTCTCTGAACTGGTCGATAAGAATTGGTGCTCGTCCAGTTGAAGATCCTTATATTTTGACAGATCAAATCTTAACAATTTTATATTTCCTTTATTATATTCTCAGTCCCTTAATTATTAAAACTTGAGATGATATCCTTTTTCGAGTTGATATAAAAAATAAAAATTAACTTTAAATAAAAGGTAAATGAATTCAAATCAGAACGCAAAAAATTACACATATTGATATGCTTATAAATAAAATTATTGAATATTTTGTTAAAAAATTAAAGCAAAACCTCCTCTTCCGATAAAGCCTCTCCGCCAAAGGAAGTTTGTTGCCCAATTTTTCGATTTTATCCTTTTTACTCTTGTTGGAAGACCGTTTACAAGAAAGAATATAGAAAGTCATATCTGAATTACTTCTTTATTGCATATCGCTTTGTTTTAACTTATAATTAATCATTAGCAAAGGTCATAGAGATGTGCGGTCACATGCATACAAGTTATCTGGACAAAGAATATGAATGACATCTACTGTATAGCACGACCATGAAATGTGCAAACGTCGAAAACAATGTAAAGTAGTACTCTGCGAACTAGTGAAGCATTGCCTTTCAAGTGTATGTAGACGCGAGGCCAAGGTGTAGTATAACGCGAATGTTTTGTTCCCTCTTGCAGTGAGGCTTTGTCATGGTCAGACTACACCTATAACTGGACAGAGCGTTGAGGCGTAGCGACCTTCAGGTGACCAGCGCTGTGATCGTCCCTTATCTGGTCGATTAGAAGAGTGAAATATTAATAAGTTGATGTACAGTAAGTTAGGAAACACAAGTAGAGTGATTGGAAGCTGCGTGTGTCTATATGATATGTTTTATCGAGCCTGCCGATGTATGACACATTGCTGTCCAGAAGACATGATTATATCTAAACAGACCATACATTGGACTCACCGTGTATGTGCGATAATCTGGGGTAAACTTCTCTGTGTTGCGAATTTTTGTCGATACGCCTTCTCGCTTTGCCATATAGTACATACAGTTGTTTACATGCGAGTCCGATAAGCAGTATACCTATGAAGAAAACGCACACGCCTCCTGTATTTAATCATTAGTATGACAGCAGACCTTAGTATTATTACACGATGATTTTGATGACTAAGTGGACTTGTCTGTCATGATGAAGGGCATCATTGGCAAGCCTCTAATCATGTCCTGCGCCATTGCTGATAGAATCTCTCAAAGTAAGTTCCTTTCACATGAGTTTGGCACCACCTTCCATTTTGCTTCAGCATACGCCCTTAAACGCAGCAGAGAGAAATTAAATGACCCAAACTAAAGGACTGAAGTATCTACTCCAGCATTCACTTACCTATAGATATTGCCAAAAAGATTCCTTTAGTTATATGCGGTCTTGAATCTGGGACAACCAGTGTACGAGCTTCATATGACACTACAGGAGCACTACAGCAACACTGGAACCTTTCACCTATTCTATATCCAAAAACACACATTATCCAAAGCTTAGATCCATTGTACATGTATTTTAAGGCTCTGATTGACATCTCAGTTATTAAAATGTGACAATCAAGTTTGAAGTTTGAATGTGTTTTCTTTGAGACATAGACAACAGATTCATTCAATTGTGTTTCAAGTTCATTGCCTATAAAGAGACTGATGTTTTAATGTTTTAACTATATTAAGTATTTTTATTCAGTATTATACCTAACTATATTTTCAGGTACTAAGGAAATTCAATTACGGACATTCTTTTAAGAACTACAACACATTTTTAGGGCCATTTGTGGTTCGTAATATATTTTTTATGGGAAATCCTTCAACTATGTATTCGATTAAATTGTGATGGACGACATCGCTATAACTAATGTTTAACCTGTGATAGGTAACTGAGATATAGTTCTATATAAAGTACAGTGACTTGAGTCATTTTGGTGTAAAACCAAGTCAGTTACATTTTCAGAGGACCTTGCAGAATGTCTACACTTCTACAGAGACTGGGAGTCCTGGGGTCAGCGTTTGAACACGAAGGAAATCTGTCTGATCTCCCATGCACAGACAACTCTGACGCCTGCAGGTCTGTGACGTTATTCAAGGCGATCGACCAATCACAATCAAACATTTCACTGCTGAACTTGACATCTCTGTTGGTAGTGTCGACACAATTGTACATCAGTTCAAAGTTTGGTGCCCGTTAAGTTCCTCGCAGCCCAACTGAAGACCATAAAAAGGAAAGAATGTTAATAATAATCTGTGCTAAATTGTTTCCCTGTTACGAGCGTAAAGGAGATGATTGTGAGCGTGAACTCCAGAAATGATATCGACAGATAACCAGGATGTTCTAGAAATTTCGACTCTTAAACATTCTAGAGCTCTGTTAAACCTTTGTGTCCATATAAGCAAGCGATATGAAGTATGTTCTGCCAATCAGGTTGCGAGATAGGTGTCACGTACAGTTAGTGTTATCACCGCGCGAGTTTAGAGAAGTCGTGTGTTCGATTTCTCGGTGGGTGAACAAAGCGAAGAAGGGGTTGCTTCACACCTATTTCATAAGTGAAGGAAAAATTGAACTGGATCACATAAAATCACAAGATCAAAGGCAGATCTTAAATAAAGGTAAAAGATGTATATAAAAAGTTACCAGTTAGATCCTTCTGAATTATAATTAAAATTTTCTGTTCTTTTTTAAAAATTTTCCTCCTTTTCTCTTGTCTGTTCACAACAAGTATATATTTGATATATTTAGTATAAAATCAGAAACTTTGCTTTATTCTGTGATTATCTATTACCAAAAGTACAATGATTGACTTACTGTACATGTGGACCAATGTAACCAGCTTGTTTGTGTTTGTTTTTGTTTTGTTATCATTTACTCTGTAATTAATTTTGTGTTGTTTTTTATACATTTTGTTCATATTGTAACTTTATAGTAAACATTGTAATTGTGGAAACCTGTAATGTTCAGCCTCTATACCCATGCTATGTATATATTTTGTATTTTTCTGATTAGGTAACTCTTTTATCATCTGTTTTTTTTTTATGTCATTTTCAGTTTTGGTTCACTTGGGTCCCAAATGTCTCATACACTTTAATTTTGCTGCTGCAGTCGTCATTAAAACATTTCACGGTTTCCAAATCAGCAGAAATTCTCTCCAAACTTAATTGTGAAAAAATGTTTTAGTGTTAAAAAAAACACTTGCCAATTTGCAGTTTTCTATTTAACAAGGGCTTTAATATGGTCATTTAAATACAGCGACATGCATGAGAACTTCTTATTAGATCTTGGTATTAAACATGGTAAATTTTGCTTTGTTAAATTTATTTGTATACTTAGATTGCATGTATTTTTTTAATGGTTGTAAGACCTTCGTGTCTTTCCTCTTAGACTTAAAGGTTCCTGGGTTAAAGGATTGCAGTGACACTCCTGACAAACATTGTTACCACGCAACTGTTCAGCTTGTGTTGTTGTTGCAAATTTAATAGTAAATGTGAGATTTAAAATTGTCCAAGAAGGGTCTTTACAAGAGGAACATCCGCCTAGTTGGATTACCCTTTGAATGGAAACATTGCCGAATTTTTATGTTCTGTAAAACTTCTCTAATGATTTTGATGAAAATACCCAGTATTTAAAATACCTATTTGCATTACAAGTAATACATATGTCTTCAGTTTTCTGCGAATAACCTGTTCTCTTCATTTTGAATTAAGTTTGTATAACTTATAAACCGTAAGAGACAAAAACTCTCCACAAAAAATGTAAATCTAGTTAAAACACAATTTTGTAGCACTAAACATTTTTTTTATTTATCCAGATTTATTGAACCCTATTTTACACAGTGGTATATTAGGGTTAGAGTTGATACATAAAAATATACAATTTTAACAAAAATATTTTAAATACTAGAAGGAAGAAAATATGTTTTAATCTGATGCATATTAATTTAAACTATTTCAGACGTTTAAACACTGAGTTTATAAACATCATGAAGTACTTATACTGTTGTGCCTTCATTAGCAAAGATGTGAGCGGAGCAGAAAATTCATTTCCTAGAGAGTCTAGCTTGAATATTAATTCTTGACTTTCTCTCCAGAAAATGGGACAACAGAAAAGGAGATGAACCAGAGTTTGAAATTTTTCACCACACATGCACTCGGGGTTGGATGTTAAGTGAAAGCGTGATAAGTATTCACCAAATTTACCATGTCCACTTAAAAATTGTGTCAAAACAAAATTTGGTACAAGAGTGTCACATTTTCCTCTGTCATATACACTAGGGAAAAATAATGTTTTTGTTAAACTGCCATTTGGAGTTGTTAGCCATTGTTGGTTCCAATCTTCAAGAATATGTTGATATATTATTCTCCTTACAGTAGAAATAGGACATAAAGAGTATGTCACAGGAAGATTGGATTCTGCAGCCTTCTTAGCCAAGCAATCAGCTCTCTCGTTACCTAAAATTCCACTGTGTCCTTTAACCCATCCCATGCAAAAATCTCCTGGATGGTTTTGAAGCAAGGTTCTGATTTCATGTGCTAATGAATTTAAATTGTATTTATCATTAATAGCGAGCAGAGCTGATTGTAAGTAACTGTTCCCATTAACAGTACACCATTTTATAGCATCTTTAATTGCTAAGAGCTCCGACTGGAATACAGAACATTCAGGTGACAATTTAAACATGGAGTGAGTTAGTTCCGTTTGGTTTTCATAAACTACAAAAGCACATCCTACTGCAGATATATTATCTTCAAATTGGTAACGCGAAGCCTCTGTATATATGTAATAATCATGAAAATTACATATTTCCTTTAATCATTTCTAAATCATTTTTTGTTGTTGCTTTGAACTGTCAAATGCTTTCTACTTTCTTTTCTGCTTTGCTTCACTTTTTAGCTGCTGTTTTTAGGGGCTTTCGTAATCGTGAAAGATATTGACATTTGAAAGTCTTTACATAGCAAACCGCTTTTAAAATATTTTACTATCACTTAAGCGTGCTGTAGTCCCTTTTACCCACAAAAATTCAGGGGTAAATATAATCTCTGTGCACTCTCAGCTCATTTGAGAATCATTTCATTTTTTAACCGTCCAAAATGACCAGCCTGGCGTTAAAACTTCAAACTGGAAACAATTATGTGTTACATAAAATACCTTTGACTATCCATTATTTAACAAAAAGTTTCGTACAGAAACGTATTCTCCTGTTCTCTTTAGGTTAATTGTGAATTATTCTTATAACATGTTTCCTTGTAGGTTGTAACGAGATGTTTTAGTTAGAACTTTTTATATGAATATTGTTTTCTGATATGACTTAGTGGGCCATGTAATGAAAATGTAAAACAAATATATGTGTAATTTTGTGATTGGCCGTAGTAATAATTGTATTACGTAATGTGGTGACGTAGCAGTACATAAGCAAATCACAAAATTAATAGAAAAGTAACGATAGTAAAGTAAAATCAATAGTCTTCAGAGAGATATATGTTCTTTTAGTCTTGTTTCATGACGATGGAAGAATGTCGCGGTGAATATAAAAGTTTTGTAACGGAAAATGTATAATCGTCAAAAAATAGTTATTCGGTATTCGTAATAGTAATGAGTGGACGTACAAAAGTGAACAATTTTAAGTAATTAACAGAAATTATATTAACTTGAAAATAAGGATTTGTCGATGTGTTGGAGGTAACCTACAGTGATTGATTAAGAAAGAAAGTTCGAGTAAAATGTAATATATTACGAAATCGGAGTCATATAACATTTTATTTCTGTCACCAAAAATCCACACCTGGGAACAGATCTCATGACTCTTATTTAATTAAATCTCGACCTGGATCTTCCAGTCAGTGAACGTGCATCCTATCTGCTGCGAGTGGAGGAAAACGTCACAAATATTTCGCCCGAATTTGGGGCTCGATTCAGAGGGAGAGAGATTAAGATGGAGAATTATATCTCCACAAGGTGCAAGGGAAATATGAAAATAGAAAAGGCTTCAAGGTATAGTCAAATCTTTAAACACCTGAAATGTCGTTCTCTTTGCGTGAACAGGACAAAAGAAAAAAAAGAAAAAAAAACAGAAAGAAAAAGAAAGAAAAAAAAAAGAAAAGGAAAAAGGAAAGAAGTGAATAATGACTTAATATAACTTGCTTGTTTTAACAAGATTTACATTCTTGTGTAGTAAAACTTTGTGTCTTACGGTTTACCAGTTATGCAAAGGTTATTTATAATGAAAATCACTTCAGAGGCTAGGCGGCCCTGGTTCGATCCCAGGCGACTTCAAGTGAGATTTCTGGTGCACAACACGGCGATGGGGCGGGTTTTCTCCGGGACCTCCGGTTTCCCACGCCATCTCATTCCACCGGTGTTCCATTTTCATCTCATGTATCATCAGTGTCGCCGCCTGCGGTGCCGTATGTAGTAAAAGCGGTTGTTAAACACTACAAATACACACATTTCAGAGGCTATTTCCAGAAAATTCGAGATACTTATTTTATTTATCATAAATGTATGTTAAACATATGGTGTTTTAATCAAAATCATTAGAGCAGTTTTGAGAAAACCAAAACTTCCAATAACTCCATTTATAGGTGGCATATTTTTCAGAACATGATTTCTTGGATTTAGGCAGTCTCAAAACACGTATTCCAAATGACATCTCGTTTTTTTTAGAACACTTTAATAAATATATGAAAGAGAAATCATTAAGCTTGATTAATCTGAATAAATTCTAATATAATTTGTAGAAGCGTGATTAGAGAAAGCGTTATGAATCTATCACAGGGTCAGGTTTTCATAGTTGTATTACATTAATGATAAACTTAATAAAATTAATAAAATTCCATTAAAGAATAAATAGAATTAAATTGTTCAAGATCTTCTCGGGAAACAAGCCAGGTGAAAAGACGATTAACCGTGATGCTGGATTTCAGTTCGGCTCCTCTTGGAAACTGGCCTTAACAATGGAAATCAGTCGACTTAAGAAGCACAGATCTGTACAGCTTGATCATCAAGTTAAGTACATAGTTAGGTTTCTTTGACTTAATTCACGCCATCTCCTGACCTGGCATTTAATTTGCTACAGATAGTCTTTTCTTCAGTGATGCGAATATTGATAGTGTTCTGTCTTTATTGATCTTTGTGTTATATTTATTTTGTGGTTATAAAATTTCTTAAAATATCCTGATGATAGGAGAGATGTACGCTACCAAAACTTTGATTTCTAATCGTCTTTTTACCTGACTTGCTTCCCGAAAAGATCTGGAACATCTTCATCGCCAGGAAAGCTTCAGATTCTTTTTTTTTTAGTAATTTACATTCTCCAACGTTTAGTCATAACGGACGATGAATGAAATGGGCAAAGTGATGCTCATATGAGTACGGGGTCCATGGAGCTTAGAGTTACCCGACATTCGTCTATCAGGATAAGGGAAAACTTCAGAAAAAGCATTATCCAAGCAACTCACCCACTGACCACTTGAACGTGAGGTAGACACGCTACTTGAGGACTTAAGATGAAATTGTTTCATCTCATACAAAATTATACTTTTAAAATAAAAGGCCTCCACTGTTCAGTTATATCGGACTGCCTATGAATTAAATGATGTTCAAATGAGCCCAGGCTCCATAGAACTTACAGTTCCCTATCATTAATCTTTCAGGATAATGGAAAACTCCGGTAAACGCCATATCCAGATAGCTTACTCTGACCGAGATTTGAACTCTAACCTCTTAAACGTGAGGTATTGACGCTGTGACCTACGCTAAAAGGGTGGGCTACAAAAAGAGTAGCTTTGTCTCGTCAATGCAAATTACAAATGCTGTTCTTATAATTAGTAGTTCATTTTATATTTTTATTCTGGTTTATAAAACATACCTATAGGTCTTAAGATGTACAATATTTAATTTATATATACTCGTATCCTTTTTCTCACTCTCAAAAATTATTATTAAATATGTTTTTGTTGTAATAAAAACCGTAAAGGGGTTGGTTTTTATTCCGTCAGTATTTTTCCTCTTTATTTCTATTTCGGGCGTGCACGCTCGTAGACTAAATTTTAAACTGTTAACGTCAATAAAGATAATTAGCAGGCGGACTGTGCATATATGGAAGCTATATCTCATCTAGAGCTTTATCATACATTATTGTCGCATCCCTGTGCGTCGTATATCTGTCGGACAGTAGCAAGGCTAGCGGTCCCTACGTAGCAAACAAAGGAGTGAGACAGGCCTATTCTGCGGCTCCAATTGTATAACATTGCGGGGAGTTCCGTGGTTAACCGCGCCTTGCCCATTAGGCGACCCGCAAAACCGCAACATACACGTCATCACATCACGTGCTGCCTCGGTGGGGAGAACGGAGGAGGGAGGCCGATGTTGTGGTGGTGGATATTGTCAGGGCAATGCACATGTAATCAATGTATGATGACGACGCCAGGCGACGCCCGTCGAGAGGTGGGGGCAACGAACGTGTTACATATACATGTATTTCCTACTGGGGAGGGAGCTCTTCAACTCATGAGTGATGCATAGCGAAACGGAACGTCGGGATGAAATTAGTTCAACTGCAATCAGGGAACCGACGCCTTTGGGGGCGCGATACAGGGTCAAGTTCAACTTGTAAAACAATAAATCCATGTTTTTTATGTGTATACAAAATACATAGGTACAAAATTTCAATACACAGTTCGGTTCAAAACGACACCGATACGTAGTTTATAACTTAACTAGCCGCAGCTTCGGAATTTTCTTAGGTATAATTTTATGCAGCATTAAATATTACATTATTTTGTGATTAGGCAGCGCAGGAACCACTAGTGTGCGAACGTCAAAAGTTGTTACTGGGACGCACCGGTCACCAAACAAAAACATTACTCCTTGCTCTTTATGAGTGACCCTAGCCTGTCTTTCAGGTAATCGGACAAAGGAGGAGGAACAGGAAATTTCGCGGGTGTAATTAACCTACCCAGCATTCGCCTAGCGATCCGAAAAGAACTCATGGGTCAAGTTGGTTGGCCATGGGAATCGAACCTGGGTCGTAGAGGAAACCGTTCGGTTAATAAGTTAAAATGAAGTACATTTTTTGTCTGAACCATTTCCGAGATTTTCTTTGTTACTCTTTGAAATGTTAAAGCATGTTATAGTTTTCTTAATTGCAAACCCTCATTCGTTTTCTTTTCTTTCTTCTTTATCTCTGAGTTATGCAAAGAGAACATAACGTCAAACCCAACACATAGACTGCGTCTTTGAGGTGATGACCACTTTAGACTATTGTATTTTTATTATAACTGCAACATATTGAGAATTTGTGGGTTCGTGAAATTAAAAGTCCAAGTTGCAGAAATTCAAAATGTTGATAGATAGAGTCAACATGAAAAATTCAATGTCATGGACGGGATTTGATCCACTGATCTCCTGGTTTCCGTCCAGTCGCTCTAACCAATTGAGCTACCACGGCCAACGTGCCGTCCTGCCATTAAATTCTCCAGTTGACTCGTATATTTCCCCGGTAGACCACCAGGGGTTCTCGCATCCGAGATACACCGTTTGTGGCGACTTACTATTGTAAGTACTTGAGTCCCAGGCTTCATCATTTTACTCAATGGGTTAGAGCGACTGGACGGAAACCAGGAGATCCGTGGTTCAAATCCCGGCCATGGCATTGAATTTTTCATGTTGACTCTTATCTATCAACAACCTTAGCCTATATACGGCTTGTGTTGTGGAATGTTCTTTATCAATAAATATGTCACTAGAAGTGCTTCCAGTTATCTATCTTTATCTATTTCAGCAAGCCCTTTATTTCCGCGCTATCTTTATCTCTCCATTTCTCCGCGCCACACCCTTTGTGCGCCCGGCCCCAACAATGCTCGCGACAATATGTATAAATGTGTAATTGAAGTTTATTTCGATTAACAAGAAGTATTGAAAACAATACTCTTTTTAGGACTGATTTCTAGAAGGGATTGCAGAAAACGTCATGTAAATGGAATATTTCAGTTTTCCCCAGTATACGAAAGTTATAAAGTTGACTATTGATAACGCTATAGCGAGCAAGAAATTCTTGCAACATCCCTTGCTTTAACTATCTATGCAGTGTACGGGAAGTTGATTCCTTCATAAATGCATAAAAGAAAAATCTGTGTAAATATATTAATAAAACAATAAATTATGTGCAAGGACTGCAATGGACTACAGTCTTATTTTTAAAAGAAGATACGTGAAGGTCATCAAGCAGGAACGCGAAGGGTAAGAAGGGAAGGTCCTTGCTATGGTAACGTAAACAAAGTTTGCAGATCGGTTATACCTACTGGTGAATCACAAACTCGAACCCTTAAGTTTCAAGTGTTGAGAGGATAATGAAAGGGGATCTGCATTACTTCCTGTCTGCTGTTGGGCAATATTGCGGAACGTCGCGTGGAGAAACAGATGACCTTCATGTATCTTCTTTTAAAAATCATCTTGTAGACAAGGTCTCAAAAGATATTTCGAAAATCTGTTTACAGTGTAAATAATGGTTGAAACACCTAAGAAATGTTCACTGTATCTCTTCATAACCTTAACAGGAGAAAAAGCAGAAGGAAGTGAGATTATTACTGGACATTGATTCTTCAGGAAGTGTCTACAGATGGTACACATTATCCAAGGGATACCGTTGCAGAGTTTCTGTGATGGGCAGAAGGAAACACCCTAGTACATTCTGTTAATACTGGAGAGAATAAGATCCTTAATTTCAGGCACGTTAACAGATCTTATCGTAAGAAATAGAATTTTGGTGTTTACCAATACTAAAGAGACCTCTGTGATGACCCAGGCGAAACCGCTGACCTCAATCATCTCCTGTTCAGTTGCTCTCGCTACCGAGCCCACCGTTCTTCCTTCCTCCGTCGCCTACTTCAACACTCCGTTCCTTTTCCCGCTAGCGTCAACACCATATTACAGTTATGCCACAAACCTGTATACCAAGCTTTTCTGCAATTTCTTCAAGAAAGTGATCTACAGATCTAGTCTCCCTCCATCCTCTTAATTTTCCTTTTATTATTTTCTTACTTTTCCCTTCGATGGCCATATCAGATTTTATCGAAAGCAGAAAAAAAAGACCTCTGTAGGTGAAATGCGCAGTTCTTTGAATCTTGAAACATTCCTAAACTTACTACTCCCGAAATGTGAAAATTATCACACTCCGGGTAAATAAGTTGGTAAAATTTATTGTTAATTTCTGAATTTGAAAATAATGCACGAAAGTCTCAAATCAGATGAGCACCTTAAGTGAATGCTTTTCCATTTTTAGTATTTATTTTCTTCAAATTATACCGTTATTATATTGGGATTCCTTGATGAAGCGTTATTTTTTTCCAATGGACAGTTCCAAAACTGATGCGTGATTAATTAGTAAGTGAATATTAGAAGACAAAAAGGAAGTAAAGAGTTAGCTAAGGCTTAAATAGTAGAATTACACTATCCAGTGTGATTATATTTCATATCTGTAATTACAGATGTATTTTATGGCTGTAGTCCTTAACAAGAGAAGGATGGGCGGTCCAGTTATAGACTTGTAATTCTGGTATTAACATACTCTCTAATTTCTATAATAATTATTAGTAGTAATAATTACTGTAAACTATATTATAAACTGTAAAGGATGTTAAGGTTATCTGGTTGGTGACAGTGGTCCAGTAAGCCATCCCGAATTGTACCGGGCAATGTTACCCCCCCACCCCAAGGGCAAGGTAATTAATTATATAGAGATAACTACCGCAGAGTTCAAAAACCATATGACGGAGCAGCACGCGCCCCAAATAAACCTCGAGTTGGCTTATCTCGTGTTAGCGTCAGCGCTATGTAAGCAACATTTAACTAATCACTACAGTGTTGGATGATCCAAGAAAGTATGGAATTGTGACTGCCCTAAAATTATACCCCTCTTTACCTTAGCGTCCGGGAAACGAGCTGCAAGGTTTCTAAAACCAGTATCTCAACTCCTTAAACAAATTATGTTGCAAATAACACGAAACTTAAAAAAATTATACATATTCTAATGTTACAAAAATATATACGCAACATACCTATGGCCTTCGTGAGCTGTACAACGACCATCCCCTTGTACAGCGCATCCAGGACCCTTCCACGTTTTACACGCCTCTGGCGTTAGCGTGGTATGTGCATGGGTTCCTGGACACGAAGGCTTGCAGGGGAATGAAATGGCGGATATGGCAGCAGGGATGGCCACCACACAACCTCAAGTCACTATACCGATTGTGACCGCGGAAGACTTTCGCCTCGTATTACGGAGAGCTCTGCTGGTCTCCTGGCACGAAGAGTGGTCCGTTGTCAACAGAAATAAGCTCCGTGCCATAAATGATCTTCCGCTTCCGTAGAGAACCTCCTGCCATCCATCCCGTCAAGACGAGGTACGTTTGGCTCGGTTGCGCGTTGTCCATTGCTTTTTTACACATGCTTTTTTACTAAGCAGGGGCCGTGCTACAGTTTGCCCGCTTTGTGGGGCAGCCCTATCGGTCCGACATGTTCTTCTAGTGTTTTTACCTGGCGCGTCAGTAGTATAGAATTGAGAGAATCAGCACAGTGTAGATAAGATGTTGAACTCTCCTCTGTGTTAATATATGAGTGATGTAGAATGCTCATTGATTTAGAACTCTCCTATATGAAAATCGAGTTGTAAAAGAAGGGGAGTGTTGGCGTAGTGCCGTTCTCCCCTGTGCAGTGAGATGTTTTTGAGGGTTGGGATGATGATGATGATGATGATGATGATGATGATTGTGTGTGTGTGTGTGTGTGTGTGTGTGTGTGTGATGTGTAATGTGTGATGGGTGGGATGGGTAACGGGGGGGGGGGGGGTTCCGGGGATGTTTGAATTAAATGTGAATTCTTTTCGATGTGTGTGTGTGCTTGAACTCTCATGTATGAATATCGAAGTCTAGGGTTCGATATTGTGATGGGGCGGGGTGGGTAACGGGGGTTCCGGGGATGTTTGAATTAAATGTATTGATAGTAATTCTTCGATGACTGTGCTTGAACTCTCATGTATGAATATCGAGTCTAGGGTTTGATATCTATTACGTTCAGTGCTTCGATGTCTGTGCTTGAACTCTCATGTATGAATATCGAGTGTAGGGTTTGATATCTATTACGTTTAGTGTATGATATATGATGTAGTATCGTTATTCTTTAGATAAAAGAATATCGAGAGAATGATTAGGTATGTTTACTGGGAGAGATTTATGAAAATAAATGTAATAAGACATTCTGGTAAGGGGTGTTCCCTATGCAGAATCTCTCCTTGAGCTATTGTATCCAAGAGCGATGTAAAGGTTAAGAAAAGGTTAAATTCCATTCCCACATCGAGGTACGAGAAAATATAAATCTATTCCACATTGATGAAGTATAAGAATGGAAATGTAAATCTATGTAAGAGGGTCGCATGACAAAGAAATGTCCCCTCTAAGCATGATAAAAGTGGTACATAGCAAATGCAAATAAAAATAAAAGCACTACCCATCTCTTTAAGAATGATAAAAAAATATTGAGAGAAAAGTATAAGAATGCAAATGTAAAGCTGTTTGAAAGGGGTTTCATGTTAAAGGAACGCACCCTCTAAGCACGATAACTTAAAAAGAATATTCCCTCTAAGCATAATAAAAGTGGAACATAACATCGAAAATAAAATAAAAGCACTAACCATCTATTTAAAAATGATTAAGATAACGAGAGAAAAGTATCTCATCTTTAAGTATATATGAGTAATACAAAACTGATCAATCAATATGATAATATATATACGCAACTAGGGATCTATAGTGTAGATATCCTAACTATCCATGGTAAGATATCACCCTCCATATAAAAAATTGTCTAGAAAATCTCCCCTCAGTATTACGAATACTCCACTGAACGTCATCCCTTTTGGTATGTGGGTCAGAGAAAAAAAGAGTTAATCTCTCCAGACTGGTGACAGGGGTGGTCAAAACATTCTTATTGCTGTAGCGAAGTCTAACTTTATCAAATAACGTTAGGAAAAAAAAGAATATATTTTAAAATTAAACGAATGAATCTATATATTTGTATGAATGATGAAGCAATACTATGAATGTGTTAGTATACCAAATGTAAAAAAATCAAATGTTCAGAAAAATATATTTTGTACAAGTATGTGTGTGTAAAGAAATGTGTAATTATATCCCCCCCTCCAAGATATAGGGAACGAATCACAGTTAGTGTGCGCACGCAACATGGTGTTTGGGAAGGAGAGATACGGTTGGAGGGGGAGTAAAAAATGATGAATCTATATAAAGTTTAAACTATGATAATAAAGTTACTAGTATTACCTTCGAACTTATAACGTAGTCACAACTACTTTAAACACATAGCGTAATATGTAGACAGTAACACCTCTCCCGGACGGAGGGGGGGCGGAGCATCTGTTAATAAATACCGCGGCACGGATGAGTGAGGACGCAGTCGATTCTCTGGAAATATGGATCCTACAGGTAAGATAGAAAAGTTGTATATTGTAAGTCATTTTTTATCTCTGTTTACGAAGAATGTTGAAGTAATACTGATTTGTGTGTGCTTATATGTATGTTTCAGATCATGAGATGCTACAGCTAAATCAACTAGCTGAAGGTGGAACACATCTTCCCACAAAGAAACTACGTGAATTAGATCAGTCCGTTCAACACATCATTCGATCCGTCAAAACCGTGAAGACCAGATATGGTGAACGGGTCGTCGTCGAAACATCAGATTTCCAAGTCTTCCTCCCGGAGAGATTCAAACATATGACCGCAGCGCAGAAAGATCTACTAAATCGTGGTGACTGCATACTCCAATACCATGGCGAGGAAACACTAGAAAGTGGCTTCAAACGACATAAATTGTCTTTTTTAAGCAGCCCGTAATGTCAAAAGGTGAGTACAATTATTGAATAAAATTTCATAAAAAAAAAGTGATAATGTAGTTACTTGCATGCAAATGTGAAATCGTACATGTATTAGAACTTAAAGTGTTAATTATCGCACGTCATGTAGTATTAGTAATTGAATGTAGTTACTTGCATGTACGTACATGTTGTATTAGAACTTAAAGTGTTAATTATCGCACGTCATGTAGTATTAGTAATTGAGAGTGAACGTTGTAGGGTTAATTTTCATGTGTAATAATTACGTACATGTGAATATCGTAGTTCAGTTACGTTATTTCACATGCATGTTAGTTACGTTTGTTTGTTACACGTAAAAGTAACGTTGTAGGTGAAAAAAGAACGTTAATTTATATGTGTAAAACGTACATGTGAATATCGTAGTTCAGTTACGGTATTTTACATCTATATGGTTTACGTTGTGTGTTTTTATCATTTATGTAAGGGAGAGAGCATTACGTAAAACAGTTACATACTATCTGAATATTGTAGTTACGTGATGATAGCAATAATTGTAAAATACATAATCATTATGTAACTATTTTCATATGTAAAAGTTACATGCATGTTACGTTCTACGTAAAGTATAGAGTTTACGTAAAATTGAGATTCATACATGTAAAAGTTATTAACATGTATGGAACTTAAAGTGTTAATTATCGCACGTCATGTAGTATTAGTAATTGAATGTAGTTACTTGCATGTACGTACATGTTGTATTAGAACTTAAAGTGTTAATTATCGCACGTCATGTAGTATTAGTAATTGAGAGTGAACGTTGTAGGGTTAATTTTCATGTGTAATAATTACGTACATGTGAATATCGTAGTTCAGTTACGTTATTTCACATGCATGTTAGTTACGTTTGTTTGTTACACGTAAAAGTAACGTTGTAGGTGAAAAAAGAACGTTAATTTATATGTGTAAAACGTACATGTGAATATCGTAGTTCAGTTACGGTATTTTACATCTATATGGTTTACGTTGTGTGTTTTTATCATTTATGTAAGGGAGAGAGCATTACGTAAAACAGTTACATACTATCTGAATATTGTAGTTACGTGATGATAGCAATAATTGTAAAATACATAATCATTATGTAACTATTTTCATATGTAAAAGTTACATGCATGTTACGTTCTACGTAAAGTATAGAGTTTACGTAAAATTGAGATTCATACATGTAAAAGTTATTAACATGTATGTTATTTCTGTTACCACCTTACATACATGTAAATCAATGTTCCCGTATGTAAAGTTAATCGAATGTTGTAATTGCTTTTTTCAGAAACGACGACAAGATGCTCCGATACTGCCACTGGACAACCCTCGATTCAGCAAGATGAAACCTGTTCGAACGTGACCCAGGCTGAACGATTACGATGTATTCACAGTGAGTCTGCTTTCAAAAAACGATTAACCACCTACGAAATTCACAACTGTGTTAATATACTTGACCCCGTTATATTCTTAGCAGAATGCAAACCTTTAATTTTGAATGAAATTGATAAGGGCTTAAACATGTATAAATCAGGTCTTAAGATAGGATCCTGTTTATCCTGTCAATATGTCATAATATCACAAGAGAGCGATAATATTCATACATTTAACTTTAACAGTAAACTTGAGGTGATATTGCAATCTACAGATAAATCTATATGGTATGAAGAGAAGATTGTACAACCTATACTAGATCATATGGATAATTTTGAATCGCGTACCAGTTCAAAAGCTTTATACAGTATTGAGAAATTAACAATATATGTGACACAATACGATTCATTGAATGCAGGGATGTATACTGAATTACCCGACTTTATAAAATCGAAGAGAGCTGTTATTAACATTCGTAATACTGATAAATATTGCTTTGCATACTGTCTGTTAGCATCCAAATACCCAGTAGAACGTAACAAGAATCGACCCACCTCCTATAAAAGATATGATTTTCGTAACGAATTTAACTTTGAGAATATAACATTCCCCGTATCATTGAAAGATGTAGAAAAATTCGAGAATCAAAATTCAAATATTTCAATAACGATATACGGTGTTGAAAATAAATCGATTATTCTCTTATATCAACCAACATCATGTTAATCTTTTAATGTATAAAAGACATTATTGTCTGATAACAGACTTGTCACGTTTGCTAGGAAAGCAGCTAACTAAACATAATGGGCGAAAATGGTTATGTAACAATTGTAACTTGTATTTCACATCAGAATCACGTTTAAATAACCATAAAAAGAGGTGTATGATGAATCAAATTATCAGAATGCCCGAGGCTGGTAAAACTGATCTCGTTGAATTTAACGCATATTCGAAATGTCTAAAAGTTCCATTCATGGTTTATGCAGACATAGAATGTATCTTACGTAAGGTAGATTCGTGTCAAGATGTATCGAGTAAAAGCTGGACACGTAGCATTCATAAACATGAAGCGTATGCAATTGCATTACATTTGGTCTGTAGTTATGATAAAAATTTAACACGTTTCAAATCATTTGAAGGTCCATATGCAATTGAAAATTTTCTTAAAGAATTAACGTTAATTGCAAATCAGGTCATTAATATATATGCTAATAAAATTGAAATAAGTATGAGAGATGTGGATGAGCTAGAATATCAAAATGCAACACGATGTCACATATGCAAACGTGAATTTCTTAACTCGTGTATAAAGGTTCGTGATCATTGTCATTTGACTGGAAGTTACGTTGGCCCAGCTCATAAGCACTGCAATTTAAATAGGAAAATGACAGGATTCATACCAATATTCTTTCATTGCTTGTCAAAATACGATGCTCATTTCATAGTAAAGAAACTAGGTTACGATACGGAACCTATCAACTGTATTGCACAAACTTCTGAAAATTACTTATCCTTTAGCAAAAGATATACAAATTCGAATGGAATGAGTATATATCTAAGATTTCTGGATAGCTATCGTTTTTTGGATTCAAAACTTAGTAACCTTTCGGATATGTTAGAAGCAGATGATTTTCATTATACCAATAATATGTACACGAATCCTTTGCATAGACAACTGATGAAACGTAAAGGTGTCTTCCCGTACACGTATGTGGATTCTATAGAAAAATTATACGAGAATAGTCTACCATCCAAACATCAGTTTGATCATGTAAGCGATGAGGATTATAGTCATGCTAGAACGGTATGGAATGAATTCAATGTTAAAAATCTGGGTGAATATTTAAATATATATCTTAAGTGCGATACATTAATACTAACGGACGTGTTTGAACGCTTCCGTGAATTAAGTATCGGTTTGTACGGACTCGACCCGTGTCAGTATTACACACTTCCCGGGTTAGCCTATGATGCAATGTTAAGAACGACTGGTGTACAGATTTCATTATTAACAGATAAGACTATGCTAGATTTCTTCGAAAAAGGAATACGAGGTGGAATTTGCACTGTGTCCAAACGGTATGCAAAGGCGAATAACAGATACATGACTAGCTATGATAACACTCAACCAACTAATTATTTAATGTACGTTGACTGCAATTCTCTATATAGTTATACAATGGAAAATAATAGCTTACCATACACTGATATAAGGTGGCTAACTGATGCTGAAATTAAATCAATAGATTTTATGTCTATTACAAGTGATTCTGACGTGGGATATGTGTTGGAAGTAGACTTTAAATATCCACAGGAACTTCATGATATACAAAATGATTTGCCATTATGCCCTTTGAATGAAATCGCGCCAGGTGATAAGTATACACAATTGCTAACAACATTGAATGATAAAAATAAATACGTATTACATTATCTCAATTTTCAACAATGTGTTAAACTTGGTTTGATTCCATCGCGTATACATAGAGTAATAGGTTACAAACAATCTAACTGGATAAATCCTTACATTGAACTCAACGTTCGTAAACGTATTGAAGATAAGACGAAATTTGGTCAAAATCTATGGAAGTTAATGAATAATTGTGTTTATGGAAAATTTATAGAGAATGTAAAACGTTATAATTCATTTCATTTAGCTACCAGCTGGAAACGAGCGCGTAAATTGTTAGCTCGACAGACATGTATAAGGTACGTGATTTTTGATGAAAATTTAATAGGTATAGAATTGGTCAGAGATGAAATATTGATGAATAAGCCAATATACATAGGACAAGCAATCCTGGATCTATCCAAACATAAAATGTATGATTTTTATTATGAAATTCTGAAGAAAAAATTGAAAGATGTAACTTTAATCTATACGGACACGGATGCTTTTCTCTTTGAATCTAGCTGCGATATATATGAATTTATTAAAACCAATATACATTTATTCGATACATCGAATTATCCAATGGATAATGTGTATGGTATTCCGTTAGCAAATAAGAAAATTTCAGGATTATTCAAGGATGAGCTAGCCGGTAGAGTGATGACTGAATATGTAGGGCTGAAATCGAAATTATATAGTTATCGATATGATACTGAAGTGATTAAAAATCAAAAGGTGTAACAAAAGATTCGATGAGATTCATAACCTTTGAACAATATCTCTCATGTATTACACATCCTGGCACTATACATCGAAGCATGCAGACATGTTTCAGAAGTTATAAACATGATGTTCATACTATTGACTCTAATAAGATAGCTTTAAGTGGTATCGATACAAAACGATACATTCCCAATAATTCATTTTCAACATTAGCATGGGGACATTATGCTATAGAAAATTGTCAAGTGTAAATTTCTTTTTCTTTTCTCAATAAAGCATAGATTCAACTGAGTTAAAAGGTATTACTAGGCCACGATAATAACATATTACTGTATTTCAAAAAATAAAATAATTGAGTTTCAAGTATAATTGTAAAGTGTGTTACAACTGAGTTAAAAGGTATTACTAGGCACATGATAATAACATATTACTGTATTTCAAAAAACGAAATAATTGAGTTTCAAGTATATTTGTAAAGTGTGTTACTAATTACATGATAATAACATATTTACTTCATTTGAAAGATAACGTGTTGCTTTTTTTATGTTTATGTTAGGGGTGAAGGAATATTTTTTCCTATTCATGTCGTTTTGAAATGTTAGATAGCAGAAATCAATGAAATGTTAATTCAACTATAATCATGTATGATTTTTTATTAAAATATATTTACTAATTATATCAAAATGTTATTATCATGTCTCCGTTAAGGGGTGAGGGGAGATTTATATATATCAATGTGAACTAGCATGTACAAAGGCTCTTATTTCAGCTATAATCATGTATGATGTTTGTTTAACGTATATTACTAATTACTTCAAATTGTAATTATCATGTTTACGTTAAGGGTAGGTGAATTTATATATACTCAATGTGAACTAGCATGTACGTTATGTTAAAATCTCTACAATTAAATGTTAATTCAACTATAATCATGTATGATTTTTTTTTTTAAAGTATAAAAATGTTATTATCATGTTTAAGTTAAGGAGACGTGAATTAGCAGTTACAGAAGATTTTTAAAAAAGTATAAAAATGTTATTATCATGTTTAAGTTAAGGAGATGTGAATTAGCAGTTACAGAAGATGTCAGGAATCAATGTGAACAAAAAAAAAAAATCAAACACAATATATCATTAAAATTATATTTCTTTATTGAGTTGTGTGTTTTTTTATTTATACAATGTCCACCTCATTAATCCATTCACGGGTAGGAAATCCTAACCATTTCACCAGAATCCTATCACCACGACGTCTGATGATCCTTTCAACTAAATACGTGTCTGGATATTGAGTTTTCTGTAATTCATAACCGTAGAATGCTCCTTCAATCAGTTTACCCTCCAGATCCTCGATGAGATAGGTCAATGGATGTGTCCTTTGCACTGTACGTATCCTAAAGACTTCAACACTCCAATTTGGTAGATAACCTTTCTCCATAACACCTTTATGCTTAGAAATCCTCACGTAGTCACCAACACGATGAAGCCTAGATCTTCGCTTCTCACGCAGACTTCTATCATATTTGTAGACGCTGAGCAGGAGAGAATTATCACGAACTTCTACAGGCTTCATACGAATCGTTCGATGGTAAGTATTATTGTAGGTATGAATAATTCTAGGTAGTATGTTTATCCATTGATATGAGCCTTGAACAATAAATTCCTTATGCAAAATCAGTTTGATCGTTCTTATTAAACGTTCCACTGCAGCAGCCTTAACGTGTGTGAATGTACTGTAATGATTAATATTATTACGATTCATTAGTTCGCGGAAATGTTTATTGTAAAACTCCCTTCCTTTATCAGATTGAACATTCTTCGGAAACGATTCCATTTCATTCAATATCTCCTCCATAGCAGTCGAAACGTTAATACCACTTTTATCACGTAATGGTCGTGCATAAGCCATCTTGGAATAAAAATTGCATGCAAGAAGAATATACTTATAATTCCTATTGTCTCTTGCATAATTAGACATGTCCATAAGATCTATTTGTACTAAATCGTTCATTCCTTTGCTTATGATCTTACGACGTAAAAATCGTCTTCTAGCTGGTGCATGTAACTCGGTTGCAATGCGACGTTTTATCATGCTATAATTTTTGATGTTTTAAGTTCTGTAATAATTTCTTCTATCTCGGGTGAGTGATTCAAATTACCTGCATCCCTCGACGCAACTAATAATCTTAATCTGTTTATTATTTCATTCGGATCGTTCCAGTAGACGTAATCTAATTTTCTCTGCGGTACATGTTCTTTCCAACGTAAACCAAATCCAGTTCGATTACTAACAAGGTCACGAATGATATGACGATACTTGAACCCTCGATTTGCTCTTAAACGTCCATCTCTTGAATAACCGTGTCTGTAAACTTGAGTATTCTGTAAGATTTGCGAATACACGTCTAAATCATCATCTGTGTACGATGTCTTGCGAGGTAAACGTTTAAATAATAATTCATATAAGCCTGCTGTGGGTTCATACGTTTCTGTTCCTATCTGAACACCATCAGATTTAAACACAACTGTCTTGTTACCCAATTTATACTCATTATCCTCGTAACGTATGCCGTAAGTATTGTCCATGTCACTCGAACTAGCAGTTCGAACCTTGTGTAGATACTTTGACACGAGATCAGATCCGTTAGCATCATCTGTAGTTTCGTCGTCGTTGTTGTCTTGGTGTGCTTTCGCTATTACTTTCAATGGTTCGGTTACAGGTTGAAGAACTTCAGACATGACTCGTTGCGTTTCGAATTTCATTCCTTTGAGAGAACGTAACTTTTCTCTTATTGCCCTACTGTGACGGGCAATGGATTCCTTAAGTCTTATAGCTTCAGCATCCATATCGAAATGAATGTATAATTAATCAGCTACTGCTAATTTATATGAAACTATCAGTTCTATACTTAATATATGACCATCTTTAGCACGTCCGACTGGCGCTGTAAACGATAGAATATCGCCAGTTTCAACTCTTACAGGATATCTTTCAACTAATCTTCCGTTTATTGCAAACAATGTATCATTTACAGCATGCGGATGTACCGATGATACGATGGAACACGAGAGTACACTTCCATTTCCAGGAACTTTATAGTATTCGAGTCCCGATGTTAACGTATACCTTAAAGAGGGACCTCGAAACGGACGTGTTTGCAATGAAATTATGAGTTGTGCTTTCAATTGTTGTAACATAGTGTTTACAACATTCCTCATTCGTGTTTTCATAGTATGAATATCATTATTTATAGTGATTAGTTTATTATCAAGTTCCGTTTGTCGTGCGGTTAGTTCTTTCACTTCTTTTTCTACAGCTGTAGTAATAGTCTCGCTAGCGGAGGTGATTGTTCTAGTTAACTGACTTTGTAATTCATTCTGTTTCCGTGTAATAGTATCGACAATGTTTGTTATAGTCTCAGTTAAACCCGTTTGCAATTCATTATGTTTCTGTATAAAGAAATGATTAACATAACTCATGGTGACTGCATCACTATCATCTATCGGGTCGGCTAAATCCTTCAATCTCTTCATTCGAAATGATAGAGTTTCATTAGAGTCGTGAATTGGAATCCTATCATCTACATATTTTTTTATTAGGAACGTCGTGTTCGTGAAGGGGGTCCAACAGCGTTTTCATTCTTATACCATCTATAATGACATTATTTTCGGAATCACGTTTAAATGCATATTTACTTAAGTACTCCATTAAATTGTTGTATTGGATGTCGAGCGATTTTTGTATGTGATCCCTAAGCATAGCTTCAAACTCGCCCATACGCTGATACGAGGTCTGCTCGCTGAAGATCTGCATTCGATTCTCAACGTCAGCCGTATACGTATCCACATAACGTTTAGTCGATGCATCGTCACCTTCTTCAGGGTCGTGAATATTGCACAACCGCTTTCCCTTGAATCGATAGTTTCCCGATCCATCTCTAGTTATGATATATCGATTGAACACACCCCTAGAGGGTATGATTCTTCGGGATCCGAACCTGTCGATACTCATTGCTTAAGTGATGGATTATTCTATTTATTCATTCTGATAAAGCGATCAAAACCGTGACGGTAGCGTCCCTCGTTCAGTGGATATTCTGGTACTATAACAACAAAGGATCGTTCATCACTCTCCCATATATGTTTACACATATTCTTAAATTCATCATAGGACATATCGGTATTTACATAATCTTCGTATATATGTTTTAAATTGAGATTATCCTGTCTAAAGAATATAATCATATTTGCATTATCTCTAATTAAATGTTTAGGTACTTTAGCATATGATTGTGCTAAATATATAGCATCGACATTACGATGTCTACCCATACTGTAATATGAAGCTATCTTACCCTGTTTTTCATTTATCACATCATCAAATACGAATATCGAATTTTCTCTAGCATCCGACGTTTGAATTACTTTATCACCATCATCGAACGTAAATACACCTATATCGGGTATAGTTTTCAGTAACCTGAGTAAATATCGATATTTAGGTTGTTGCAACGATTTCGAGTATATGTAGAGGTTTTCGAATCTCAGACCATTCTCGTGAATAAGCAGGTTGAGTAAAACGTTCGTTTTTCCAGCATTTGAACTGCCAAGTATGAGCGCTCTAACGTTACTCGGAAACAACGTACCGTGTCGTCCTTTGCGAATGTCATCCTCGAAATCTAACACCTGTATGGGTAGCGTACACTTTTGCTTTACTATCTCCATATCGCGACTAATACTTATAAAGCATAAGTTTTGTCTTTTATTTCGTTCGTGATAAGGGCAATCTATGTCTTTACTGGATTTAGCCAATCGTCATAGGAATCGTATACTTATAAAGCGCACGTTTTGCCTTTTTTATTTCATAGTGAGACATGCGCTCTACACGTGCACGCAAAGGTTCGGGAATTCTTAATTCCTTGATTAATTCATTACCATTTGAGGCACATTTACCGGGTTATCGTTTCTGCGGTCCCGGAACGAAACTACATAAACGCTTGCAGAGAGGTGACTTACCGGTGAACGGGTTAGATTCAGCGTGTCTCGATCACGATCGGGCTTACGCAGAGAGTACTGATACAGAATCTCGTCGTCTAGCCGATAAGGTGTTGGTAGAGAAAGCTTGGAGACGTGTAAAGTCTGCCGACGCTTCTTTGGGCGAACGACTTGCAGCTCGACTTGTGACTACACTTATGAAGGGTAAATTGGCAGCGGGCGCTGGCATGCGTAAACGTCGCAACAAGAGAGGTGGTTTCTTACCTTTGCTACCACTTTTAGCAGCTCTAGGTGCAGCAGGTGGTCTAGCTGGAGGTGCTGCTCAGATTGCTACGGCTGTCAATAAGAAACGTTCGGATGCAAAACAACTTGCGGAATTAACACGTCACAACGAGCGCATGGAATCTTTGGCTCAGGGCAAAGGTCTTCGCCGTAAGAGACGTCGTAAGGGTAGAGGATTATATCTTCGATCAAAAAACTCCGGGCGAGGCCTATATTTATCCCGGAAAAAGCCCTGAGTGCTAACGAGATCGATTCGTATGCACGACGTCTACGCATTCCACATTTTAGAGGTGTCTACATGATCGATAAACTACCTCCACATCCTCGATACTATGAGAGAATAGTAGTGAATCTGGATACATCAAATAACCCTGGTACACATTGGGTTGCTGTACGTAAGGATGGTGACGTTGCCTACTACTTTGACAGTTTCGGCGATCTGAGACCTCCGGAAGAGATAGAAACGTACCTTTCGGGTGTCAAGCTCCTATATAATACGGCGAGATTTCAAGAATTCGATTCTGTGATTTGCGGTCACTTGTGCCTTCAGTTTCTCCTCGATGAGTTACACGATCACCGTGAGTGGTAGTGATACCAGCTTCTCTACATTTCTAAATCCACCATTACATCTGGATCCTAACGGACATTACGAGATAGCTCTATTGAATTTTGAGACTTTTTACTCAATTCCGAATGTGGACGAGAGTAATAATCTATTCCATTACGTTCGCGATGGAAAAGTCGAACGTATAGTAATTCCACCGGGTACTTATGAATTGGATGGTATCGCCAGATTGATTAAGGATGCTCTCGACATCGGTGACGACTTTATTCTACGTGCTAATAATAACACCATGAAATCAGAAATTCAATCTCCCTATATTATCGACTTTAGTCGTGAGATATCTATTGCTTCACTTCTCGGTTTCACCTCTAAACAGAGGGTACCGGCAAACGTGCTGACCGAGTCTAATGATTTGGTTAACATATTCAAAGTCAGCATCATACGTATCGAGTGTAGTCTTGCAACGGGATCTTTCATCAATGGTAAAAGTGGTCATTCTCTGTATGAATTTTTCCCATCGGTACCTCCAGGTTATCATATTTCGCAGGAACCATCAAGTCCTATATATTTACCAATCATCGATACGAATCTCATTGATCATCTCGACATTAGAGTGGTAGACCAGAACGGCGATAAGTTAGATTTCAGGAACGAAACCATCACTGTACGATTGCACATACGTCGTAATGGGTATAAGTTTTAAGAGACGATGCTATATTAAAAAACATCTCTCGAGATTGATATCTACGCGATCATCGACCCGCAAGCTAATCACATCGTCTAATCGACAATTTCTCGCTAACTTAGGCTTCAAGGTTCTATGATGGATGTGTTGGACGTGACCGGGATTCCGACCTTTGATGATAAGATCAGTAAGGAGGAAGAACACGTATTCCTACCGTACAATACGTCAGCTCTCGATGTGAACGATGAAATTAGAATTCCATGTCAAGCTGAAGATTTGTACACGCTTCCTAGTAGAAGTTATCTCTACATTGAGGGGACTCTCACTAAACCCGACGGCACCGTTGCCACATCGAAATTGAGTAACAATGCTATGGCATTCCTATTCGATGAGATTCGTCTGGATATGAATGGAACGACTATTGATAGAACTAGGAATCCTGGCATTTCATCAACGATGCGTAACTATGCTGCACTGAATGAACTGGAATCGAATCGTTTACTAAATGCTGGATGGATCTATCCTGGAGGTGTGGTAGACATCGTGAATACATCGAATGGTATCTTCAATGCTATCGTTCCTCTTTCGATGTTGCTGGGTTTCGCCGACGATCACAAGGAGGTCATACTTAATAGCAAGTTTGAACTTATTCTCATTAGATCTAAGGATTCTAATAATTGTATCATTGGAAACGATCCTACAACCATACAACTAACTAGACTCGAATGGAGGATGCCTGTACTTCGACTTTCAGATTCTGAACGAGTTGATAAACTTAAACTCGTCAAATCGGATAAACCTCTACACGTCGCATTTCGAACCTTGGACCTTCACACTCAACCTGCTGTACCTCAAACTAAAGCGTTCACATGGAACATTGCAACCACGACTAAACTTGAAAAAACACGTTTCGTCATAGTCGGTGCACAAGTGGATAGATTGAATCATCTCGCTAAGGATGCTTCTCTATTTGATAATTGTAATATCACCAATCTGAAACTTTATCTCAACAGTGAATCTTACCCCTATCACGATATGAATTTGGATTTCGCCAATTCGAAATTTGCATCTCTGTATGATCAATATTCCAAATTTCAATCATCCTACTATGGAAAGGAGAATTACCCTCTTTTGAAAAGGAACGACTTTCTGAAATATGCACCGCTATTCGTCATCGATTGCTCTCATCAACCTGAGGATACTGTGACGGGGGCAGTGAATGTCAGATTGGAAGTTCAAGCATCGTCAAATTTTCCTGCACAAACTTCATTATTCTGTTTAATTATTCATGATAAATTATTCACTTATAAACCACTAACTCATGTTGTACAATCTATCATATAGGTGTAATAAATAAAACATTACAAATTCAAATTATCTTTTTATTGACTTTAACATACATCTCCAATATCCTCTTCCTTGCACTCCTGCTTTTTGCATCATATGAACATAATGATTTATGAATATCATACAACTGATATAAATTTCTTTCAATATATGGAATTAGTCTTTTAAGTCCATTGAATGCAGTACTATTCAGATTTATACTGCCCACATTTAAACATGTATTCACAAACGTTATTTCTTGCATCTTATTCATGCATAACATTATATTAAATGCATATATTATATTTTCACTGTACGGTGCACATGGATGCTTACCATCTTTCAGATACGTATCCAAAACACACAAATTTGACATTATTACCTCCCAATCCTCTTTTGTAATATACACAAACGTATCGTCATGTGTGTCTTTAATGTAAAGTGATGGGAGTTCATTGTATAATCCTATGTTCACACGAAAGTCAATGCTGATGGAGATGTCGTTATCGTTCATGCACACACTATTTACCATCACTCGCACTTCCTCCTCTACTTCTTCTGCGAAGGGTGTGAAGGGTTCGAACATCATTATGATGAAACTGTCTTGATCGAACGTCTTCTTGGCTTTGACGATTCTCGGTTTGCAGTTCGTCTTCCTCTTTTTCTTGTCTCCTTTCTTACTGGATCTGCGGACATACACGAACTGTCTCAACATCGTGAATATTTAATACACTTGTTAACGTAAAACTCTTATTATATTTATACTCACTTTTCTATGACTTCCTCCTCGGGTTTCGATGTACCGATATCCTTAAACGGACGATCATTGTACGGACCGCACACATCTTCACCTTGATCCTGTTGGGACTGGCATGCCACATCTTCACTTTGGGCTTTACTGAAATAAACATATTTATCATTAGTTATCTAACACATAACAACACTTTCACGTTAACACACAATTATAATTCTACTTACCCGAGGTACACTTTACAATTCTTTCCGCATTGAGCATAAGATGTGATCGAATCATGATGGGAAGGATTCTTGCAAATCACTTGATGCATCTTTCCATCACACGTTTCATCGTGGTGCTCAACCCAATGCTTTTGCAAATCTTCGAAATTGCGTAGATTCTCCCAGAATCTGGTATCACTTTCAATGATAGGTGTTGTTGTTCCACTCATCTTGACGTTGCGATGTGAAGTGAGAATGCATTCGTTCCCGAGTGAGCAGATGGGTGATGAAACGTGATCATACCTGTCTCCCCCTCCCCATCCTATCGTCGATTGTACTTAACGGACGGAGGGTTTGTGTGAAGTGAGGACACGTTCGTTCCCGAGCTGGCGGGACAGGGTGAGACCTGTTAGTTCGAATTTACTCACATATGCACAAATCTTGAGGAATGACAACACGTCATCACCCTTATACTTCAATGTGGAATAGATTTATATTTTCTCGTACCTCGATGTGGGAATGGAATTTAACCTTTTCTTAACCTTTACATCGCTCTTGGATACAATAGCTCAAGGAGAGATTCTGCATAGGGAACACCCCTTACCAGAATGTCTTATTACATTTATTTTCATAAATCTCTCCCAGTAAACATACCTAATCATTCTCTCGATATTCTTTTATCTAAAGAATAACGATACTACATCATATATCATACACTAAACGTAATAGATATCAAACCCTACACTCGATATTCATACATGAGAGTTCAAGCACAGACATCGAAGCACTGAACGTAATAGATATCAAACCCTAGACTCGATATTCATACATGAGAGTTCAAGCACAGTCATCGAAGAATTACTATCAATACATTTAATTCAAACATCCCCGGAACCCCCGTTACCCACCCCGCCCCATCACAATATCGAACCCTAGACTTCGATATTCATACATGAGAGTTCAAGCACACACACACATCGAAAAGAATTCACATTTAATTCAAACATCCCCGGAATCCTCCCCCCCCCCGTTACCTATCCCACCCATCACACATTACACATCACACACACACACACACAATCATCATCATCATCATCCCAACCCTCAAAAACATCTCACTGCACAGGGGAGAACGGCACTACGCCAACACTCCCCTTCTTTTACAACTCGATTTTCATATAGGAGAGTTCTAAATCAATGAGCATTCTACATCACTCATATATTAACACAGAGGAGAGTTCAACATCTTATCTACACTGTGCTGATTCTCTCAATTCTATACTACTCGCGTCTTTTATTTTTACTTTCTTATTTTTAAATAAACAATCAGGTTCACAAAGGGGAAAGGTAGAGTGGGAAGTCTGGTTTTACTTTATGTATTCATGTTTAGTTACATTTTGTTCTGACATTTTATAAAGTTAGCAAGTGAGATCCAGCTGATCATTTAACTCGGTCCAGGCGTCATGAAATCTACGCATTTTGTATCGCTCTGCTCTGAGCCACTTTCTGAATGCAAATAAATTAGGATAAAGGGCACTCAGGCAATAATGGTAGAAAGTCATTATCAACCACAGCTGAGTCCGTGCAGTGTTGCCTTTCTTAATATTCCAGGACAGAATTACTGGCACTGTCGGCTTCCAACCAGCACGCCGATTTTAGTTTTAGTCCATTTCCAGATCTCAGATACATTTTTGCAGGTGGTAATTCTATGTATCTGCGTGTCCACTTTTCCACGACGTTTACACCATGGGACTGTTGCTAAATTATGTTTAAATTTCTTTAATTCCGTGGGGATTATTTCATTCGCAAAGAAGTACACGGACATCTTCCAATCAAGTGGAACGTAGGTGTTTCGAAAAATTTTCCATATGCGATCCTATGTAGCATTTGGATATTTTGCAACAATTGCTGGCACAGACAAATACTCCTTTATCAACTCGATGTACAGGTGTTTGGTCGTAAGGCATCCTGACTTCGTTGTAATCAAGGGCAATAGATGCTGATATTCCTTTACTACCTGTCGAAATGCAGAAGGTGTGGTCGTATCTGAGGACGTCAGGCGATGACAAAACTCCCTGTCCTGATGTCTCCCCTGTCCGTTGAGTGCGTCCAAAACAGAACACAATAACAGCGCCTGCACTTCACGTACCTACACATCTGTTAGATTCCAGCCTCCTTCAGTTATTTTCCGGTCAACTGTGTTCGAGCTACTTTGTAGAACTGATTCCGCCAAACGCTGAGAGTATTTTTGGTGCATTGGTATTACCTGGTTCATGGAGCTTAGAGTTACCTGACATTCGTCTATCAGGATAAGGGAAAACCCCGGAAAAACCTTATCCAGGTAACTCACCCTGACCGAGATTCGAACTCGGGACCTCGTGAAAATTGAAATATCAGAAGCTTTTGTTAGATTTGTTTCAAATTTATACCATTTATTTTTGTGATAGATCAAGAATGGAATACTACAAAGTTTCAACTTACTAGTTACAATAGTTTCTGAGGAATTAACAGTTTATGTCTAAATTACAGTCGATTTTCAAAATATCCCACATATTGTAATTTTAAAAAATAATGCTTGGGGTATAAGTTTTTGCACACATTTTAATGTATTAATGACCTGTACCTATGTGAAATATTTGTCTTCGCTATATCAAAGAAGGGAAAAAATTATCATACCTATTTAACAATTTTTATTTTCCTAAGCGTTTTCAGAAAGAAGTAAGCATTATAATCTTTTTCAATACAAATAACAAAAACACAACAAATATAAATGGGTACACTTAATATGCAGTTGTCCTTAGAGGCATGTTTAGAATTTCATACAGATTAATAGAAAACTGCATCCTGTGGAACATTTTGAAGTTAGGGAAATGTAGAAAATATGGAATCTGATAAACCTGAGGTTAAAATTACGTAATAGCAGCTACGATACAGGTGTAGGGTTATTGACGTTTTCTGTAGTGCCGCTAGAAAAAATAACCTTTATATTATTGAAGTATGTCTATATTGTCACCCAATTATCGGAAGGCACGACCGACTGGCAGCTGGGTGGACGACAGGAGGCATTCTGTTTCTTGTAGCGTTCACTGAGGGGATGGTTTGAAAAGCATCACTAACCGCTATACGTCTCTTTATCCTCCCCATGACGTCTGGAACAATCGGGATGATGTTCCGAGCCGCGAAGCTCCTAGAAACAGCGATCTTCCTATATACATTCGAACATTCCGTACATTGTCGACGTCATTCGAGAGAGGGCTCGTTCAATGTACGACAAAATTCAAACCCATGGCAACCCTTTGGTGAACTCACTGGGCAGGTATGACCAGAGGGAGCAAAGACGCTTGCCATCATACAAACTCCCCAGAGACGTCTAGGGGCCCCTTGGGTAACCCAAGGAAAACCTCAAAAGTACTCAATCTACATAACGCCTGATGGCTCGAGCGTCAGGACACCCGTACTCAAAACGGGGTAAAAGCTCTAAAACAGATCCTCCCCCAACGGGAGAAAGTAACAACAAACCCGCCTTCAGAGGACACTCAAGGGCAACCAGTTAAAACCTAATTTGAAACAAACAAAAACCTACCGCCAGCAGATCAAAATGCAATCACACTTGACTCACTTCGCAGGTTAAGCCGCAAAGCGGCTAGGTACTGCGGCAAAGACACCCGGACGGGGAAAAAGAAAAATTGCCCCGCCCGACCAGGACTACCTCTGGACCTCTGGTCAGTTCAGTTCTTGGCGAGCAGCCGTGCAGAGCGCATTGCTAGCGAATGGACTGGAAGACTGTGTACGTGTATCGGAGGAGTTGTACGTGTAATTCTATGTAATCGGTAAGTGTTCCAACTGTAATTCGAAGAAAATAAAGAACATTTTGAGTTTGTGCAATTGGACTTTTAATTTCACGAACCCACAAAGTCACAATATTAATTTTAAGACAAAAAAACAACCAAATTTGGCATTGCTGTAAGTTTTGGGCCAATTTGCACAGATGTATCTCTTTAATAAATCCCTTTTTGTATATCCAATGTGCAGCACTAAGAAATTTCTCTTCCCCGAAAACTTCACGTTGAAACCAATAAATGCAAAAGCTGTTGTCACAAATTACAAGCAGAAGAAATTGGCTAAAAAGGCAGTTTTAGGCACTAATAACCAGAATAGGTATTTATAGGCACCATAAAACTAAGAAATTAGGCTAATAATTGTAGGAAACGTGTTTATAGTTTAAAAACCTACGTTTCTAAACAAAGGAATAAAATAGGCAAATAGGGCAAACTCTGCCCCCTAGTGATAACTGAGGTTTTATACATCCGTTGGAATGCATCCCTCTAATTACTTAAACATGCACATGTTACACGTGTACAGTGAGAGCTGATGCATTACGAATCCATGCTCTTCATTGCATTTGATCGAAATTTCGACATCATTTATATATGTGGGATTATTTGTGTAATGCGGAATGCAATCAAACCAGTGTGTTGTGATAATATTTATCCACTCTGTGCATTATACTAACTGATGCGAGGAAGAGAGACCGCTTTTTGTCAAAGACTATTAATGTATACCAACATTTGCACCCTCATTATAACGGTTTATAACTGCCGTTATTACAGGTAACCACGGTGAGAATATGCACAACTCTGATACGTAGGCAGAGTACAGTGTGAAACAAGATAGGATAGGATAGATAAGGTAAACGAGTGGACCTAGCGCCTCTCTCGCAATTGGGCACTCAAGAGGAACGGATGAACTGAAGGAACCGAAGGAGGTGTATGGGCTGTCGGAATGGACAACGTAAGAGGAAGAGGCTGGTAGAGATCTCTAATAGTTACAGGTTCGGCGTGGGCGTGCAAAACACTAGACGTTGAATCAGTTGCTCCCCTGCAGCGGGAACCGGAAAACGCTCAAGCTACCAATGGAAGCTTGAAAGGCCACCTCTGACGGAGGCGGTCCAAGTTCTGAGTGTGAAGTTTCTGCGCCATCTGCCCAGCGTGGAGCGATATACTGTACTGGAGATGTCATGTAACCTAAATGAGAAGAATAAATAAGATGAAGTGAGAGAAAGAGATCCGTGGCAGAAGACAGTATTCCAGCTATCGCCATACCAATTAGAGAAATTGGTATGAAGAAATTGGCATCTAAAGGTCCCAAGTTCGAATCTCGGTCAGGGTGAGTTACCTGGATAAAGCTTTTCCGGGGTTTTCCTTTATCCTTCAAGACGAATGTCGGCTAACTCCAAGCTCCATGGACCCTGGACTCATTTGAGCATCATTTCACCCAGTTCATCCACCTTCCGATATGACTTAACGTTGGAGGACGTAAATTAAAAAAAAAAAAAAAAAAAAGGAAAATTACAGGAATACCAATTGTCAGAATGTGTGTAACGCAACATACAAACCTGAAACTTCCTAACGTTTAGTGTTATCCCCTGAGTCAAATCAGTTTGAAGTTTTTTAAGTAATTTATGCAAAACTACCTTTTTACGTCCTCTAACGTTAGGTCATTAGGATTAGGATTTGGATGCCATTACGGAGGGGATTCGGTACGTAGGCCACCATGCTGGGCCCATTGCTTCTATGTCCCCAAGTGGGGGCACCCCCGGGAGGAAGGATGATGGCCTTGGGTGGCCGTCCCAAGGAGCCACGACAGTACAGAGGGCAGGGTCCCTACAGTTTACTTGTATAGAGACTTCTCCCGACAGACCAGGACAACGAACTCGCTCCCCTACAGCGGGAGGCAACGAGCCCTAAAGGTCCCAGGCAGGCGATCCGAGCCCTAATGGTCCCTGGCTGACGGTCCCGAAATGGTCCCAGCAGAGGAGCGGAGACCGGCAACCGACCTACCGGAGGAGGAAGTAGCTTTCCTCAGAGCATATCATCCTGTCATGCACCGCCGAGACTCCCGCCGACACTTCTACCCTGAAAGATTGTTTGTAATTTTACGTCCTCCAACGTTAAATGATATCAGACGATGAATGGGATGGGTGAAATGATGTTCAAATGATCCCAGGATCCATGGAGCTTAGAGTTACCCGACATTCGTCTTTTAGGATAAGGAACGACCCTGGAAAAATCTTATCCAGGTAACTAACCCTGAACGAGATTCGAACTCGAGATCTCTTGAACGTGAGGCAGACACGCTACCACCACGCTACCGAGGCGGGCTACCCTGAAAGAGACCACCAGATGAGAAATGACGTGAAATGATAATTGAGATGAAATGGAGGGACAGGATATTCAGGAGATGTAATTAACCTACCCAGCATTCACTTAGCAACCCGGGAAAACCCAACAAAAATCCATGGGTCAGGTAGGTTGGCGACGGGAATCGAACCCTGACCTCCCGCATGCGGGCCACAGACGAAACCACCGAGACATTCCGCTCGGTAACGTTACGTCATACCGGACGATGAATGAAATGGGTGAAATGAACACAGAGTACATAGAGCTAAGAGTTAGCGTACATTCATCTTTCAGGATAAGAGAAACCCCGAGAAAACCTTATCCAGATAACTAGACCGTACCGAGATTCAAACTTGGGACTTCTTGAACGTGAGGCAGACACGCTACCATCTACACTACCGAGGTGGGCATTAACAGCTTTGATACAGTAGTCCATATGTAAAATTCTGGAGCTACCAATCGGGTGGAAGTTTTTCCACCAGTTTCATTTTTCTAAATAACGCCGTACAACGTTAAGTCATATCAGACGATGAATGAAATGATGTTCTAATGAGTACAGAGTACATAGAGCTTAGAATTACCAGACGTTCAACTTTTAGGATCAGGGAAAACTACGGAAGAAAACCAATACGGGTAACTCATCCTCACCAACCGTGATTCGAACTGGGAATCTCGTAAACGTGAGGCATATACGCTACAGAGGCCCGCCACGGGGTTTGTTGCGTTGGAAAATTTGATCTATGAATTTTTCTAATGCCCCATGCATCATTATTTTTCATTTTCCTGTTATATATCTCCATAACCAAGCATAGGGCTGATGACATGTCCTAGTTCCAAAGTTTCCTTGTTTTTCGACCAGACTACTGACCAGTGCATTGGTTTGTACGTCCTGGTGAGGTGTAAATTATCCAAACAGGAACAGAAGAAGAAATGCCTGTTGAAAGGGTTACAGATGTTATTTTCTTTGATCATGATTCGGTGCATAAACAGAATGAGAAATATGGCGTGTTACATTCACATGTCTTCTTCCATTCATGAATAGTTTCTCAACTGATCAGTCCTGTACCCAACAATCATTTTGTCATTTGCAATTCTACCATTCCAATTGGGTTTCTACGAGGCCTGTTCAATAAAGAATGATCACATATTTCTTATTTTTTTACAACATACCTTTACTCATCCTCATTATTTTGATGGTCCTTCTCAAAATAGCCTCCCCTGAATGCGATGCATTGTCACAGCGGTTTTGCTAGTCTTCAAAGACATGATGGAAACCATTTTTTGAGAGATTCTTCAAAATCGCCTTCGCAGCCTTCACTACTCCTTCTGATGATGGATAATGCCTCCCACGAAGGCGTTTCTTCAAGTTAGGGAATAGAAAAAAGTCACATGTTGCTAAATCCGGACTATAAGGAGGGTGTGGGATGCACTTCACGTTGATTTTTGCAAGATATTCAGCAACAACATTGGCAATATGCGGCCACGCATTATCGTGGTGCGGCATCCAGCCTGCTTCAAGGAAATGTGGTCTTTTGCGCAATGTTTTCAGGACATCGGGGTAGTATTGTCCAGTTACTGATGCGTGTGCAGGTACAACATGCTGATAAAGCATTCCATGAATATCAAAGAATGGGATGACCATAACTGTCCCAGCAGAAGCAACCACTTTTGCTTTCATTAGGGATTGGTGATGAAGGAGATATCCACACTGAGCTTTGGTGTTTGCTCTCAGGATCAAAATGATGTAGCCAGGTTTCATCAGCAGTGATTACGTTTGAAAGAAGCTCCGGATCTTCCTCTAACATAACTTTAACTTATGCAGACCTGCATGCGAATGTCCTTTTGTTCGGGAATCAACAGTCTTGGAACCCATCGCGCACAAACACGTCTCATGTGTAATGTTTCTGTCACCAACGTGTGGGTGTCACCCAATGAAATGTTCAGTATTTGAGAAAGTAATCTTAAGGTAATTCGTCGATCCACTCTCACAATGGCAGAAGCAGTGTTGATGTTTTCTTCCGTAAGAGCATTAACTGGAGCACCGTGTCCACCTTCCTTTGAAATTGACTGTCTGCCCTCTTTAAACATTTTAAACCACCTTCGAGCTGTGCTGTAGGGAACAGCAGACTCTCCATAGGCCTCCTGTAACATTGTATAGGTCTCAACTGAAGATTTGTTGAGACGAAAGCAGAATTTCAAAGCCGCATATTGTTCCTCGCGTGTTACCTCAATTGCAGCGGTAGGCGATACTGAACATGTCTTGTCTGAACTTTCCTGGTTCTCATAGACCGGAACCAGGAGTACCAACAATGAAGCTACTATGGCGTGCTTGTTTAACATTAAGCTAACAGAATATTATAAGATTGAATTTAAGTGCGAAAGATTATGACCGTAAATAATTATGATCATTCTTTATTGAACAGTCCTCGTAAGCATGTCTCTGTGAACACCATAACTCAAAAATGGGAAGTCTTTTACTAGGGTCTGCTGATAAGTCCCGGTCCTCACAATAAAAAAATGTATTTATTTCTCAACATAATCCAGTGATGAAGCCAGTAATTTATTGAAGCAATATATGATGGCGGCGCACAGTTCCACGTTGCCACTACAGTTTGATACAAATATATGGGTAGCTCAGGGTTGAGCAATGAGGTTTCTCTCAGGGTATGCGTGAGCATGTATGAGAAGGATGGTTTTAATGACACTGGAATACCCGTTTCAAACTGGTTTAATGACTGCTTCTTTTTATCATTACATTAAACTGGAAGTTGCTGACCAAGGGTTACCAATTTCACTGTTTAGAGTTACTATATGTGAAATGCTTATTACTCGATAAAACTTAATTCATTCTTCACGTACGTATGAACCGAGAAATATCTTATCTCATCACTTCTAGTCTGCCCTCGACCAAGATAGAAAAAGAGGACTGCCCTAATCGGCTCCAAGCCACGAACTGTCCTCCACAGCTGCGCGTGGGTGTCTGTGACTTTCACTTTCTCGAAGCCCTTTATTCAACCAAAGATTCCCTTTGTGACTATTTTGTCATGCCATTATGAAGGCTCCGAAGAATACCCTATTCAAACAAAGTCAAGTGCTACCCTTTAGAACTCTGCTAAGGACACTGTTTCTTACGTTTCTTTTGTTAAAAGAACTATTCACCCCAACTGCTATTCGACTCAACTGCACCTGCATGCGTTGTAACAAAGAAACAACATTCCTTTGAAATCCATAATGATTCATTACTTATGGCAATCCTTTAATTTCGGTATCATCCATTGTGTTTATAACATTTAATAAATATCCTGATGATGGTAGAGATGCACACTCCCAAAACGTCGATTTCTAATCGTCTTTTCAGCTGGCTTGCTTCCCGAGAACAACTTGAGCATACTTCCTCTACTTTACCTCTAAGTGTGTGTTATAAAAAGTAATATGAATGTAAGATGACATTTGTATAAGTCACAATTTACGTTTCCAACGTTCTTTGTATTTCTTTTCTGAACACTCGCATCATTCAGAATTTCGAACCATGTGCTTGGGAATAGTTACTAGTGGTTAACGTAACGTAATTATCAGGTGAATGCCAGTTAATCCTTTTGATAAACGTAACGAGTTATTACAGGAGTCTGTGTCTCTGTAATTGTGCCACTTAGCGCTGCCAGTCATCCGTGTTGTTCAACTAATGCGAGAAGTTAATAACTACCATAGTAAATGGCTACACTGAATGTTACCTGCATTTAGTTATTTGATTCACTGTGTGATTATGAATCTCATTTAAAATGCAGTCACTTCCATGCAACAAAATAGACCTTAATTACATCGGTAAGTATTACAAGTTGACCCTTATTTTTTCCCTTACCTACCTCAAAGGTGTCTTATTCTTGCACTGATTTGAATTACGAAGGTTTATACATTTACATTCTGCGCGAAAGAAAATAAACTAAATTACGAAAATGTTATTCAGCTTAACATACATTAGAATTTTCAATTATTTAACCAAATGATAGTTACTATTAGAGCCTGGATTTCTAAGCAAAACGCTTTTTTGGGTTGAAATACGACGTTTGCTTGTTTATTTTATGCTTTTAATTAAAATTAATAATTACGAAACCATTCGTAAACAAAGATAAAATGTGACCAGACACGTTCTGCTAGGCCAGTAGGAAGTGCTTTGTTTCATGTCGGTCGAATTTAACAAACACTTTGGCTTATTCAAAGTAATTAAAAAGTTCCAAGGCACAGTGAAGAATGATAAGAGTAGGTAGAACCATCATTTGAAACCTCGTAGTGTCTAAAATGTTATGAAACTGATAAGCTGTATTTTTTTCTCTGTTACCATATGGTACAACTGGTGCAACACACCAGTTTTTCTGCTAGTCTATCACGACAATGATTGTTTCTTTTTTATATAAAGTACTGTACATACTATACATTGAAGCTTTTGTTCTAAAAATGCCTGTACATCTTGTACAATTTGTATATTTATATATGATGTGCCCTGGGTCTGTATTTACAGATAGGTTGAACATATTTCAACAAATGTCATCAGTAATCTGGAAATTGCGAAGTGAAATTATTTTAAAAATCATGGAACAGAATTCTGTTACATTGCTTCCTGTACAAGCCATTTTAACAATCTTGTGATCTGCAATACAATATAATTTACATATTCTAATCAATTCTTCTATTACGTCATGTTAAAACGCTTACATTCAGTTCCGAGTAATTATAAATATACGTACACACATACATGCCCACTAATAATGCTATTCATTACATTGCTTACGTCACAATGCAATGTTATAATATGATAGTACTTTATTTGTATTAGGAAAGCTGTTTGAGCAGAAAATATGGGTTTTTTTGCGGTTACGTTAAATACCTTACTCTCTCCTTCCTCATGGATCAGCTTTTACAAAATCTGAATTTTTGTTTCAGCGCAAATAGTATTTATTAGAGATTGATTAGTTTGGCGCTCGTCAGACACCACTTAATGCTTGTTTCACATAAGCTTGCCCCGTATCTCTTAACGGTCACGTGACCTTATCACCTCTCATTGGCTGCTGTTGTGCTGCAAACTGTTGTGCGGTAAAAATTAGTGCGTTATTTAACATGGTGCTACATCTTTATATGTTGGAAGAGAACTGTCAAATTTATATTTTCGTAACGGTTTGAATTAAATATATTACGCAACAGAGTTGATTTATCTGAAATGCATGTTAATTCTTAAACGAAGTATAGAGGAGGTTCCTTTGCTCTCAAGCACATGGCACGATAACACGTGATTTACCGGTAGTGATGACATATTTGTTTATATGACTTTTATCACTGCCCTTGTTTTGAACTGGATTAGTCATATATCGCCATTCGAATGTGTGTTGTGCCGAGTGAGAGAGCTAAATTATTTTATTTATCGTTTATTGCGCGTGTACTTATTATATGTATAATGGCAGAGTCTAGCGCCAGCTTTTCGCTGAAGCTCGCAAGGGTAAACCTTTACAAAGCGGCGAAAAATGAATTGTGGTGCATGTGTTTAATGCACTCACAGAGAAGAATCGGTCTTTGTCAGTGAGAGAAGTCGAACAGCTGTGCTCTGAACTTACAGGTGTGTTAGATGCGTAGGAACATCGCGACATGAAATTGAGACAACAGGAAAACTTACCACTCCAGGGGCGATATTGCTGTGTGGCGAATGATTTTATATATATATATATATATATATATAAGGGCGCTCAACTACGGCGGTCATCAGCGCCCTTTAACAGACTAGTCATGGCAAAAGCCACATATAAAATCTTCTAAAAGCTATACAAGTGTAACAAAACCTATTAAAAATACACGTACATAAAAAAACATCAATCAAAACCTACTAAAAAGTTCGTTCACAAAATCCTAAACTGTAAACTAGACAAGAATATAAAAACCTTCTCCACGGATCTCCACGCACGGCCTACACATGGGTGGGCCTGTTGACCGTCTCCCTCAACGACGAAGAGGAGCCCACACGAGGGAGACTGTTGGCTCGGGACCCCGGGTGCGCCAAACCCATACCTACCGAAGTAGGCTCCTGGGGGGTGTGTGGTGAAGTCGTTATTTAAGGACAATCAGACTGTACCGAGATACAAGGCGCAAAATATATTATCTTGACGAGACTTGGGTGAATGGGGAACACACGACAAGTATGGCGTGACACGACTTTTAAGACTGAAAGACAAGCATTTTTGCTAGGTATGTGTGGTGGTTTAAAAAATCCCAGTGGAAAAGGCCGAAGGCCTTTCATTATAAACTTGTTTCAGTTTCATTGCTCATTCATTCAGTTTCAACTTGCTCAGTTTCATTATAAACTTAATTATTTCTGCATGTCTTCATATTCTTATTTGTATGATTTTATCTATCTTCCTGGCAATTATTATGACGTTTACTGCAGGTTTAAATGTGGCGGGAAGGCACCGCCTATGGCCTATGGCGCTAAAGCATTAGCCAATTAGGATGAGGGGGAAGGTAGTTGCACGCGGAGTGATACATGTCAGCTGGGCAAGGTTATATGAAACAGAGGTTAAGCAGCACTCAAGGACAAACATCATCCAATTTGAAACACATAATAAGTGTATATACAGAATTTATATTATTAACTATTGCTCGGAAAGAGCACTGACAAAATTGCAACACATATTTATTATATCTATTTAACATTGTAATATATGAAAGTTACTTATTGCAGATACTTACCTATTTCTCGATCATTTATTTATAAAATTACTAATCTTACTAGACAGTAACTTCGTCATCAATCTACTAGCTGTCTAGTGAAGAAGAGGTTTACAATTTTCCTAAAATAAAATTTACCGAGAAGGTATGTTTTGATTTCAGCCTTTAGAAAACTTCCTTCACATTATCTTGATTCCTAAACTCTGAGATATAGTTTTAGTTAATTGAGGGAAATTAATCATTTCTCCACACTAGCCGTATATAGGCTAAGGTTTTTGATGGATAGTTAACATGAAAAACTCAATGCCATGGCCGGGATTAGAACCACGAATCTCCTGGTTTCCATCCAGTCGCTCTAACCCATTGAGCTACCATGGCCAGCGTGCCGTCCTGACATTAAGTTCTTCATTTGACTTGTATATTTCCCGGTAAACCACTAGGGGCTCTCGCATCCGAGATGCACCGTTTGTGGCGACTTACTATTGTAAGTACTTGAGTTCCAGGCTCCATGGCACGTTGGCCATGGTAGCTCAATGGGTTAGAGCGACTGGATGGAAACCAGGAGATTCGTGGTTCAAATGCCAGCCATGGCATTAAATTTTTCATGTTGACTCTATCCATCTGAGATATAGTTTTAACTTTTTGTAAATTTGCATTTGCATTTGTTCAACTATAAATGCAGTAAAAATTGTAAAATTATTTGGTCGTGGCGTTCGCGAGCAGTTTGTGATTAATTTGTTTATTTGAGCATCAAAACTAATTAGATGTTCAACTGTGGGTCCTTTATAAGTTTTTTTTGGAAGGGGAAAGGGATGTTTATTTTTATTATCAGCACCGCCCGTCATTGTGTCCGATATAACGCAAGTGACATATGCAATTACCATGCATATTCAGGGCGGTCAGTTGTTTTTGTCCAGTAATAGACTTCATGACCGACCACACCCAACCTCATTCCAGCATTATGATGATAATGATAATGGCAGTTGACGGTGACATCGGCCACCTATGTTCGAGAGCGGGAGAGGGAGGGACGCAACATACATATATTATAGCACTTAATTGAAAAATATCAGACCGAGCGGTAAATTTTCCGCGCTATGCCACTGCATGCCCAGCATAATGTGAAGGGAGGTACGGAACGGTTCAAATTCTGAATCGGGTTACGCTAATTGAACCCCTTCCCCCTTTTCTATTTCCGCAATCTAGGCCTCATTAATCGCAACATGCGTGAAAATGTGCTTTCATTTCATTTTCCCACTTCCTAGTCTATTTGCAGCATTTAACACAATATGCCACAGCAATAACTTTGTTGGGATTGATGTCGACTTTCTGAAGGCAATTTTGTTTAGAATGTTTCTTCATTGTCTAATGTGACAACATTCGTGATGTCTCTGCTCTTTTGTTTAAAAATTTGTACTAGTGTCTTAAAGTAGTCTACCCAACATTCCTGCCCAAAGAATTCTGAAGGACACAAATCACTTATTAACTGTGAATTTTTGAAGTTATTTAAGAATTTTGGTACCAACAATATCAAAATCCACTTATTGTCAATGCATCTTAAGCTACAGTTCATTTTTCTAAATTTACGTCTTCCAACGCTGTCATACGAGGGGGTGTCATAAAGTTTTAATAATCACCCTTTAAAATATATGATAGAGAGTTTGTGATGATATGTGCTTGTTAGTTCTTCTATTCGCAGTCACCATACAGATTTACACATTTTTCCCAGCGTTTCTTGACCTTCTGAATACCTTGATTGTAGATGTCTGCAGAATTCGCTTCAAACAACTCTTCCAGTTGATCAATGACGTCATTTCTGTTGTCAAATTAGCGAACACATAATGGATTCTTAATTTCCGGGAACAAAATAGTCACTTGGTGCTAGATCGGGCGAATAAGGCGGATACTGTAAAGTTTCAAAGCCACATTCTCTTGTTTTGTCAACCGCAATTGAGATGAATGAGCTGGTACATTGTCAGACAGAAGACGAACAACTTTGGAGAGCATACCGCGTGGTTTCTTATTCAGAGCTTCTCGTAACTTGTCTAGAAAATTGCAGTAGTATCTACCAGTGATGGTTTGACCCTTGGCGATATAATCTATAAGGATGACTCCACGACAGTCCCAGAAAACTGAAAGCATGACCTTCCCAGCTGACTTTAGTAAAGTCTGTTTAGTTAACGCGTGTGCACGTCGGCTTCTGCCTTTGACGAACCCTTATAATCGTTTTACAACCCCCCACCCTCCTTCACCCAGACCGTTCTGCAAGGTTGCCACCTTTCTCGATACGTCATGGGTGACGTACGAGGTTTCGTCTAAATAAATTATCTTATGTCCATTACTGCGAAACTTCCTTAGTTTTGACATTATATATATATATATATATATATATATATATATATATATATATATATATATATCGCCAAGCTACAAGTCTACTGGATTCTATAATAACCCTCATCAGACGTAGCCAAACTCTCTGCAAGAAAGCTTCCACCGCGCCACTGATGATGTCTACCGTAGTTGTGGACGAAACGTTTGGTTCTTACTCCAACAGACCACGGCAAAACAGCCCGGAAACAACCAATTGTATTAACCCTCATCTTATTTAAAGTGTAGTATTTGAAACCCAGCTGTTTAGGAGACCGCGCAAAGTGAAGCGCCCATAAGGAAAGTCACAAATTTCTTGCAAATGTGCAACCAATTCGTCTAAAGTAGGCGCTCTCCCTTTTGCATAGAATCTATAAATTTCTCGACGAATTAAGTCGCGTGTGAAATTATCTACTTTAGAGAAACGTTTCCTTTTGTTTTCGCACTTGATCGGCGTCTTTGGTATTCCTTTCGTCACAATATTTCTTACTGTATTTCTGTGAATACCCAGAATTTATCCTCTGGTTCATTGCATGGCCCCTTACCAAGATTATTTGTCAGCAAATATTTATATGTGTTCAAAACAAGCGCTTGAATTTGCTTAGAAAGAGTTGCCGTTATAACTTTGTTTTTTTTTTTAGGCTTTTCCAGTAATATAACTCGTCCCAGTTAGTCACACTGTCTTCACTTTGATTATTTTCACGTGACTGAAAGTTATCTCTACTTCATTTGCATTTACCACTGCATTTCCCTCCCACGGTCTCCACATCGTGACACACAACAAATTTCTGCACGTAATGAAACAGATCAACTGGAAGTTGGAACATTGGCAACTGAGACTCCACGTGGAGTAGACATGCGACTGTCACTTTGAGAAAATCAGGGTTGCTATTGGTCCTCAACGACAGTGTTCCATTTCTGAAGTGTGGAGATAGATTTATGACGGTCATTAGTGGGCGGGCGGCTCAGGTTCCTTTGACTCGGAACTGCACATGCGTTAACTAAACAGACTTTACCTTTGCCATTTTGGGATGGTGGAATCGGCATGTTTCCATTCCATGCTGATACCGAAATTAAAGGATTGAAATAAGTAAAGAATCATGATGGATTTCAAAGGAATGTTGGTTCTTTGTTACAACACGTGCAGGTGCATTTGAGTCGAACAGCAGTTTTGAGCAGGATAGTTGTTATAACAAAATAAATGTAAGAAACAGTGTCCTTAGCAGATTTCTTCTAACGGATAGCACTTGACTTGTTGAATGAGGTATTCTTCGGACCCTTCTTAATGGCATGACAAAATAGCCACAAAGGGAATCTTTGGTTGAATGAAGAGGGCTTCCAGAAAGTGAAAGTGACACACCCCTCGTGCAGCTGTGGACATCAGTCCTAGGCGTGAGGGCGATTAGGGCAGTCCTCTTGTTCTGTCTTGGGCCAGGCAGACCAGAACTGATGAGGGAAGATATTTGTCGGTTCATATGTACGTGAAGAACGAATTAAGTTTATCGAGTAATAAGCATTCCGCCTTCAGTAACTTTAAACAGTTATATTGGTAATCCTTGTTCGGCAACTTCGAGTTTAATGTAATAATAAAAGAAGTAGTCATTAAACAACAACACTGGCATTCCAGTGTCATTAAAACTATCCTTCTCACACATATCCACGCATACCTTGAGATTAACCTCATTGCTTTACCCTGAGATAAACATTATTGTTTCAAACTGTTGTCACAACGTGGTAACCCTTGCTCGCCAGTTATTAGTATCAAACCGTCGCCTCAACGTGGAACTTTGCTCGCCACATAATTAGTTTCAATGCTCATGGTTTATGTCTCTGGATCATACTGATAGATCGAGGATTCATCCATGCTTACCAGACGATCAAAAAAGTCATCTTCATCCTGTTCCAACAGCATCAACATCTGTCTTGAAAGGCCACGCCATGTTTGCTTTTGGAAAGGGGTTAGCAAACGTGGAACCCACCGTGCAGACACCTTAGACATGTGCAGTTCGTCCACACACTACCATAACTAAGATGTGTGTCATTCATGATCATTTGGATGGTTGCTCGTCTGTCACCCAGTATTAAACACTCCACTTTGTTCACTGTGACAACTGACGGTCTACCAGCTCTTGGCTGATCTGTCAGGGACATGTGATCAGTTTGAAAATTCCTTTTCCACCATACAATAGTGTCATACGATGGGCAATTATTTCCATAAACATTCATCATCTCATCATGGATTTCCCGGGCAGTTTTGCCCTTCAAATGCAGGAACTTGATCAAACTACGAGCCTCAATTTTCTCCATCTTACACCTCAGTCACTTCTGGCACTTACTGTAAAAAACAAAAGGACTCAATTCACTGAAACTATCAATATTATGTCCTGAGGGATCAATGATGACTCTGAAAAATTCTCATCATTCTAACATAACAACTACCGGGTGATAAATCATTTACACATCCTCGTATAGTGCGGGAATGAAATAATGCTCAAATGAGTCATGGTCCATAGATCTTTAAGTTATCCGACATATATCTGTCAAAATAAGAGAGAATCCGGGTAAAAACCTTTTTAAGATAACTCACCCTGATCCAGATTTGAACTCGGGATATCTTGAATGTGAGGCAGACATGCTAACACCCGAGTTACCAGCTACAGAGTTCTGGAATCTTTTACTAGATTTCTATTATTACTATCGATAGTAATGAAGTAAGTTTCGACCACTGAGGATCATTTGCAAGTCAGTTGTTACGTAAGTACTTACACGAGATCAAAACAGACGTATAATGTTGACTCAGGAATACCAAGAACAATCCTCAAGTAAATTTCACACTTTATAATGTTTAAGATAATTTCTTATTAAAGAAACTTCATCGTAATCTCAAAATAACTTTGAAATTCTCAATTACTAATTATATTGATTTAATATCTAAGATTCATTTTTTATTTGACTAAACTCCAGTAAATTTCCAAAATTTAATAATTAAATTTAACACTTAAGTAAATGAACCCATGAAGAAAGACAAACCACCTTTGGAAAGACTAACTTCTGTAATTATTATATTGTGACTTTGTGGATTCGTAGAATTAAAAGGCCGAGTTGCAGAAATTAAAAAACTCCTTTACTTTCGTAGAAATACTCTTATAGATTACAGCAACATTACGCTACGTACACCATCAGTCTACCAAGGTCGATGACAATAACAGTGATAGGAGATTACAATCCTTAGCTCTCAATTTACAACACTGTTTCACATGGCTGACCGTACAGGTACTTGTGGAAGTGCTCCAAGGCCTTTACTACCGCCAGTAACACAGAAGTTCTTCTCTGCATTGGCTGAAGACGCGCTGGTATTGTCTCAGCAGTTGTCGAACCTTCTCAAGCTGTTCTGCGGTCAGGTGATCGGCCGCTCTCTCCAGTAAATCTTCCAGCTGGGGCCCCAGGTGTTGCGTTGGCACCGGCTCCTGTGTCTTGTCGATTGCTGTCACGATGACCACGGGCTCGCATGTCCCCATCTCCGTTTCGGCCTGGACGTCGTGATCCGCCTCCTGATCTTCAGTTGAACGGCACACCCCTGCCATTTGTCTCGCACCTGAAGTTCTTGAGCCTCTACCTGGACAGACAACTCAATTGGGAGCACCACATTCGTCACCTTCGAGCCTCTTGCGATCGTTCTCTGCGGGTGCTGAATGTATTATCTGGAGCATCTTGGTGGGGGACGATCGCACGGTAATGTTGAGGCTGTACCGCTCTCTGGTTCGGTCCAAGCTTGACTACGGCAGTTTTATTTATGGCGCAGCGACCGCCTCTAAACTTCGCTTTTTAGACACCGTGCATCATACTGGTATCCCCCTTGCCACAGGAGCTTTCCGCACCAGTCGAGTCGACTGCCTGTATGCGGACTCAGGCGAACCTCCACTCCATATTCGTCGTTCGCTGTTACTCTGCTCATACGTCTCGAAGTTGGCAAGTTATCCCAATCATCCTTGTTTTAAACCAGTTCTCTGTCCAGATTTAGTCCACCGTTATATGCGCCCTAGTTTTCGGACACGCCCCATGGGAATAAGATTTCGGGATCTCCTACATTCGCATGGCCTCCGAATGCCTCGCGTGGAGAGGTCGTCCATCTGCCCTTATCCTGCATGGCAGCTCAATCGTGCGCGGTTTGATCTCGCACTTTCAAGCAACTCTAGACTCGCTACTCCACATTCGGTGTTCCAACAACTTTTTGCCGAACTACTGAGCCGTTACCTTAATTATGTTCCGGCCTTTACAGACGGTTCTCAGTTAGGTAGCACTACGGGTTGCGCGTTCTTCATTAACGGTGAGGCTCATAGATTTCACCTTCTGGACTCCACTTCAGTTGTCTCCGCAGAGCTGTATGCCATCCTCTATTTGCTCCTTTTTATTTGCAAGTTAGCTGCTGACTCTTTTATCGTCTGCACTGACTCTCTAAGTGCTCTTCAGGCCTTGCAACAGCACACTGCCGCTCACACCCTTGTTTTAAAAATACAGACCCAGATATCGCAAATGCTCAGTCGTGGTTACAATTTTGTTTTTACTTGGACCCCAGGCCATGTGAGCATTTCCGGGAACGAGGAGATGGACGCGGCTGCTAAGTCCGCTTGCCGTTTGCCCCGGAGTTTAACAACTACGGTGCCATACCAGGATGTGCAACGTTTTTTCCGTCGCCAACTCCTATCTGCTTGTCAGCACTCCTGGACAGCTTTGGAAGGCACACAACTCAAGGCAATAAAGGAGAGCGTACAACCCTGGCTAACTTCCTGCAGGGATAACCGGCGAGCCGAGGTGATACTCACCCGGCTGAGAATTGGGCACACACGAGCAACTCATGGTCATTTGTTAAGAGGGGAACCGGCTCCAGTGTGTGCTCCATGTGCAGTACGCCTCACTGTGCGGCACGTATTACTCGAGTGCCCGCAGTACGCCCGCGTTCGCCAGTCTTTGGGCTTGGGAACTAACTTGCTCAGTATTTTAGGGGACGACCCAGTGGCCGTGGTTAAGGCACTGCGGTTTGTTTCTGAAATAGGTTTTAATAAACAAGCCTGACTTGTATTTTATATTTATTACTTTTAGAGATTTTAAATTATTAGTCTTTAGATCGTTTTTTATGTCCTTTTAACAGTTGAGTGTTTTTATTATATTTTAACTTTTTAGCCAAATTTTTGTAGCTTTTAGGTTTTAATGTTGACTTCGGGCCCAAATGACCTTGAAGTCGACGGGCCCTAAAACACCACACACTCACTCACTCGATGTCCGCTAGGTTAAGCAGCCTAACTGGCACCTCTCGCCACGGCAACAATGTTCTGCATTCGCTGTCCTTCCAGTCGCGCCGTCACCACCACCTCCTTTCTCGCGGGGACCCACGTCTTCCTTCAAGATGACCCTGCAGATTCCAAGGCGTTCTTCGGGTTTCCGGAGTATGACCTCTTCTCCATTGAGCCGCAGGACCTTCCTGCCGTCGTCGACCGTTGCCTGAGGGCTCCTGAGGGCATCCAATTCCAGTATCACCTCCTCAGCCACCTCCACGACGAACACCCACTGACGCATGGCACTCCATCCAAAGGTCAACTGCAGCAGGACCTCCCTCTCCGCGGTCAAGGTTTCGCGCGATGCCGTCACTAGTTGGTATAGTCGGCTCGTCGGGCCTGGCTACGTCGGGTCTGATGACGGTCATGGCTACCCCGGTGTGTAGGAGCACGCAGCACGGCTTCCCTCGTACCCAACCGTCTGCGATGAGGCTGTCATCCATCCGTCGGCTGACGGCGCGCAGTGTCACTCGAGGAGATGGTGTAGACGGCTCCTTGCCACGCCGGTCCTTACTCGTTCCTCCGGCTGCTCTTCCTGGTGTCGGTCATCTTCGCGGTCATGGTCGCGCCCAAGTTGATATTTGCAACTTCCGTCTTCGTTGTTAATTCGGTCTTCATTTCTTCCATCTTCTCGGTGATGTTGTCGTCATCCCGCTTCCTGACACCAATTGTGACTTTGTGGATTCGTAGAATTAAAGGGCCGAGTTGCAGAAATTAAAAAGTTCCTTTATTTTCGTAGAAATACTCTTATAGATTACAGGAGCATTACGTTACGTACACCATCAGTCTACCAAGGTCGATCACAATAACAGTAACAGCAGTGGGGAAGGTGACGGGTGAGGGTTACGGATGGGGGAGGTTTACTGGATAGGTTGGGGTTTTCTTCGGGATTCGCTCTGCATGGACTCTCTTCTTTGTTCCAGGGTGTGGGATACGTCCTGACTGGATGTGGTATGATCAGCGAATAAAATACCTCGACTGTTCCATGATCGATTTATTCACTACTGTAATTAGATACCTCACACGCCACCTGTAAAGTCGCTGTTTGTAGACTCGTGTGTTGTGTTTGGCGACGATAGAGTTCTTTACATTAGACAAAAGTGTAGCATTCATCATCCCAGAGCTAAACTTTCTTGTTTTCAGAAAGATGTATATTATGAAACCATCAAAATATTTAACAGTCTTTCTTAAAGGAAAAATTATATCAGTGCTTTTAAAATTGCTGCTCTAGAGTGCCTATGCGAATAGGTATCTGCACTCCTTTTTTATCTAAAAGAGTATATCTTGCCATATATCGAAGTAATTTAATTTCTGTTGCTTCCAATCTGCTTAGTATGTTTTTGCTAAAAGAGTGGAACAACAAAACGGGTAAAACTTGAGGAAAGCTTCTCTACGGGTTTTCTTGTTCGAGGTATAATCCTTACGAGAGCTGTTCAATAAAGAATTATCATAATTTTTTTACGGTCATAAGTTTTCGCACTGGAATTCAATCTTATTATTTTCTGTTAGCTTAATGTGAAACAAACACGCCGTAGTGCTTCCATGGTTGGTACTCCTGGTTCCCGCCTGTGAGGACCAGGCAACTTCAGAAATGTTGAGTATCACCTATCGCTTCAATGGAGGTAACATGCAAGGAACAATATGCGGCTTTGAAAATCTGTTTTCGTCTCAACAAATCTTCAGTTGAGGCCTATACAATGTTACAGGAGGCCTATGGAGAGTCTGGTCTTTCCTGCAGCACAGCTCGAAGGAGGTTTAAAATGTTTAAAGAGGGGAGACAATCAATTTCAAAGGAAGGTGGACCCGGTACTCCAGTTACTGCTCTTACGGAAGAAAACATCAACACTGCTACTGCCATTGTGAGAGAGGATCGACGAATTACCTTAAGATCACTTTCTGAAATAGTCAATATTTCATTGGATGCCACCGACACGTTGATGACAGAAACATTACACACGAGACGTGTTTGTGCGCGATGGGTGCCAAGTCCGTTGATTTCCGAACAAAAGAACACTCACGTGCAGTTAAAGTTGATGTTAGAGGAAGATCCGGAGTTTCTTTTAAACGTAATCACTGCTGATGAAACTTGGTTACATCATTTTGATCCTGAGAGCAAACAACAAAGCTCAATGTGGAAATCTGCTTCATCACCAATTCCCCAGAAAGGCAAAAGTGTTTGCTTCTGCTGGGAAAGTTATGGTCATCTCATTCATTGATAATCATGGAATGGTTTATCAGCATGTTGTACCTGCACACAAATCAGTAACTGGACAATTCTACAGGGATATCCTGAAAACATTGCTAGTTCATATCAGGCGCAAAAGACCACATTTCCGTGAAGCAGGCTGGATGCTGCACCACGATAATGTGCGGCTGCATATTGCCAATATTGTTGCTGAATATCTTGCAAAAATCAACGTGAAGGGCATTCTTCACCCTCCCTATAGTCCGGATTTAGCCCCATGTGACTTTTTTCTATTCCCTAACTTGAAGAAACGCTTTCGTGGGAGGCATTATTCATCATCAGAAGCAGAGGTGAAGGCTGCGGAGACTATTTTGAAGGATCTCTCAAAAATAGGTGCCAGCATGTCTTAAGACTTGCAGAAACGCTGGGACAAGTGCATGACATTCAGGGGAGACTATTTTAAGTACGACCATCAAAATTGAGGATGAGTAAAGGTACGTTGTCGAAAAAAGTTGTGATCATTCCTTGTATATCCAAAATGTCTAAAACTTGAGACAATATTTAAGCATTATTTCCAAATCTACATGTAAAAATTGACGGAAGACATATATTATCTTCGCAGAATACACATACCGGGTAAGGTTTATAATCCTACCTGCGGATATTTCCTGCTATGGATAGGAGGCCTAGAAGGTAAAGTGATGAAGCTAGGAAGGATCTGTGTTCCCCTTGCACCATTGGATATGTATGGTACATCTACCTGGAGTGATACAGGCAGATAATGTTAGAGAGTCAGATGGGAAGTGGTAAAACATGAATTGAACCGCCTATTAAACCCGCCGCATCGCGTCGCTAGTGAGGGCAACAAGCACGTTAATTGGAGCGGATTGCATGCACTTACTCTCTCATGCACCACTGCAGACTCTGTAGGCGATATCATCATAACTCGGCCACCGCATTTCTAAAGGAATACACATATACACAGACGCAGAGAGCACTCTATGTGATGATGCTTTGAATTACATAGGAGCAACGCTTGCAATACGACGTTTCTAAAGATGACATAACCTCAATTTTAAAAGTGGTTGGTACTTCTGTCTCTCCTGAATACATGCCAACCCACAAAAATTGGTAAATAATAGGTACAAAAACTATTGATGTGTTGCATCCACGTGGCTTCCTCTACAGGCGTTTTTACGAATATTTTTTATCATGATTAATGATCTTTCCAGTAATTTTTCTGACGCGCCTATTTAACTTAATTATAGATGAGATAATACACAAGGTTAAAGAAGGAAATCAGCACTGTCCGGTAATAGCAAACAAAGAAACTCCTGGCCTGCTACATGCGGATGACTTTATGGTAGGATCTATAGCGATAGTAGGATTGCAGAAGGCAGTAAATGAAACCCAGAAGTTCTGTGAAGAGTGGGGAATAAAAATAAACATAAATAAGTCGAAGGTTATGGTCTACAAGATGGGAGTTAATCTAAAAAAAGATGAAAAGTGGGTACTAAATGGCAAAAGGGTAGAAGAGGTCAATGAATTTGAATATTTAGGAGTAAGGTTGAATAACAATGGAAAGTGGGGAGCACACAGGAGGAAAATTGAAGCAAAAGGAAGGTCGGCAATGAATGGGATAAGAATATACAAATATAAGCTAGAAATGACAACCAAGTGGTTAGAAAGAATGTATGAAGCACTAGTTGAATCCAAAATGTTATATGCAGTGGAGATCTGGGGGGGGGGGGGCACAGAGGTAAACAAAACTACATAAGGTTTTTGTAAAGAGCTACTAGGCTTACCAAGATCAGCACCTAGGGAAGTAGCCTTAGTAGAATTAAGAAAGATCAGAAGAAATGGAATAATAATGGAAAGAATAATAAAATTTTGGTATAGGTGTTTGGCCAAAGAAGAAGGGTAAATTATGAAAATTATGCATGAGACAGCAATAAATATTAGAGAACTCAAATAGTTTGTGGGTAGAGATAGAAGGAATTATGGAAAAAATAGGAATGAGAGATATATGGCGATTAGAGGAAAGGAATACAAGCAATGTGGGTAAATTGGTAAAATGCAGAATAGAAGACATAGAACGACAGGAAATCTGGGGAAGTCTAGGAAATATGAAATCATTACAATTTTACAAGCAAATAAAGATAAATTGGGACGAGAACCATATGTAGATTACTGCAATAGGCAAGAGTGGGAAGGGTTAGCTTGGATGAGAACAGGAACAATATTTCTAAGAGGGATATGAGGTAGAGAAAAGGGAATTTGTGAATTGTGTGGGGGAGGGTGGAAGAAAGCATAGAACACTATGTAACAGAATGCGAGGAGGCTGCAACGAGGAGGAAAATGGGAAAAATTAGAGAAGAGGATAGTAGCTATAAAATGTTAACAGGAAAGGAGGAAAAGAAAGTAAGAAGTATTGGTGAGTTCTTGCAGAAATGAAAAGAAAATGGGTCAGAAATGTAAATATATAAGAAAGGAAGATGAGGGGAAGAATGGGACTGATTAAGAAACAAGGAGACATGGAAGTTAAGAGCTACCTGCCAGAGCAGAAGACCAGGGTCATGTAAGACAAGGTAGCAACAAGGTAAACACAAATAAATGCAAAGAATATAAGAAAGGAAGATGAGGGGGAAGAATGGGGCTAATTAAGTAACAAGGAGGCATGGAGGTTAAGAGCTACCTGGCAGAGCAGAAGACCAGAGTGTCATGTAAGCCAAGGTAGCAACAAAGTAAACACAAATAAATCTAAATAATATAAGAAAGGAAGATTAGGGGGAAGAATGGGGCTAATTAAGTAACAAGGAGACATGGAGGTTAACAGTTACCTGGCAGAGCAGAAGACCAGGGTGTCATGTAAGACAAGGTAGCAACAAGGTAAACACAAATAAATGTAGCCAAAAGTTGTAAATTGTACAATTTTGGAATATGCATAATAAATCAAATCTTTAAGTCTTGAGATATTGTATGCTGATGACACCACCTTTCGAGTTAGACATGCTAATTTAAGTGAACTTGACTTTTTGTCCAGCTTAATGCTTAACAGAGCTCAACACTGGTTTTGAATTAATGGTTTGTTTATTGGATCAAAACGAAACTCAATTTATGTAACTTGGGTGCGTTAGTTTACTCTGTTTTAAGCTCGATACCAAGCTCACATGGAAAACCCTTGTTTTTGAAGTGTGTAATAAAATTACTAGCACTATACTTTTACTTTGTAAATTAAGATTTGCTCTTCCACTAGATGTTTTGAAAAATATTTATTTCAGTCTTATCACACTCATATATCATACGGTATACACTTATGGGGGCACTCACCTTACATTAACGATAATCTAATTTGTCAGAAAAGGGTATTAAAAATTGTGCTGAATAAATGTTCAACCGAGCCATGTGAACCACTGTTTGTTCAAATGAAAATTTTAACTTCTATTAATCTATATATCTATTCTGTTTTGTTGTATTTATACACAAAAGCAAATACGAGTACATGCTGAGATCTGATGTTCACAGTATTCACACGAGAAACCATTTTCAATGACATATTCCTCAATTTCTTCTCGGGCAACAAGCCAGGTGAAAAGACGATTAGATATCGACGTCTCGGGAGTGTACATCTCTCCCATCATCACGATATTTGTAAAGTGTTATAACCACAAATAAAATACTTGATATAACATAACTATAAACAAAGACAAAACACTATCAAAATTCGCATTACTGAACAAAAGACTGTTTTCAGTAAATTAAATGCCAGGTCAGGAGATGATGTTACTATAGAAAATTAATTGGGTCAAAGAAACGTAAGTACTTAACTTGATTATCAAGCTGTGTTGATCTGTGCTTCTTAAGTCGACGAATTTCAATTTTAAAGGCCGGTTTCCAAGAGGAGCTGATCTGAAATCCACCATCACGATTAAGCGTGCTTTTTGGAGGAAATGGGAAAAGCGTCCTTAATTCTCCTCTCCCAGTAACTATTGCATTTTGCCAAGATGGTCGTCTCTCGAAAGTTGGCTCTATAGTGGTTATCAAAACAATGCTCTGCCAGCCTAGACTTCTCAGGTTGCATTACACGAATGCTCCGTTCATGTTCGATTATTCTAGTAGGAATGTGGGACACTGTATATAGGACAAAGGTAGGAAATACTGTTAGGTATATATTACAAGTATGAATGGAAATCCATGTTAGCATATCCATGTTAGGTTTTCCAACGTTAAGTTATATCGGACGATGAATGAAATGATGTTCAAGTTAATACAGTATACATAGAGCTTAGAGATACCAGACATTCATCTTTAAAGATAAGGGAAAACCTCCAACGTTGTCATATCGGATGATGAATGAAATGATGTTCAAATGAATACAGTATACATAGAGCTTAGAGTTACCAGACATTCATCTTTAAAGATAAGGGAAAACCTCCAACGTTGTCATATCGGACGATAAATGAAATAATGTTTAAATGAATACAGGGTACATAGGGCTTAGAGTTTCCAGACATAAGGGAAAACCTCCAACGTTAAGTCATATCGGACGATAAATGAAATAATGTTTAAATGAATACAGGGTACATAGGGCTTAGAGTTTCCAGACATAAGGTAAAACCTCCAATGTTAAGTCATATCGGACGATAAATGAAATCATGTTCGAATGTATACAGGGTACATAGAGCTTAGGGCTACAGGAATTTCACATTCAGGATAAGGGAAGGCCCAGAAAGGACCTTATTCAAATAACTCATTCTGACCGACATTTTATCTCGGAACTTCTTGAACCAACAGACACGCTACACTTTCTCTACATAGAACAGCCGCTATTCTCCCGGTATGTTTGTCAAAATATATAATTAAGTTAATTGTGTAAATATTTATTTAATGAATTGGGTACGACACAGGAGCGTTGAATTGTATCAAAGAGGCATTAGAGGTTTATTGAAGATTATAGACCCAACGTAATTAGTTAAAAGAGTAATACTACTGTTATAGCAGATCACACTTCGAGATTATGTAAGCGATTTACCGAGCATGTTTTATATGTTGATAGGGGTCATCTGGTCTCGGCTGTGTTCGGGAAGTCCCCGTGCGCGTTTTGAGGTTCTCTGAAAACGATGGCTCCTGGCTTCTGCTTCTGCGGCTCTATCTCCGACGCGGAATGGGTATTTTCGGGACGAGGAATTTGATGGTGGTAGGTTTTGTTCGAGTACCTCGGCTTACTTAGGGACTTCGGGAAAGTAAGGAGGAAGGACTCATATGTGTATTACTTGCTACAGAGGCTGAAGATCCAGGGTCGTCGGACAGGCAGGAAGCTCCAATCACACGTCAAAGATTATCGGTTGCCACATGTAAATAAAAAAAAAAGTCGGGTACACTTTGATTTCTGTTGATGTCCTCTGCTTGCAGGTTTTACATCAACGAATTTCTTTTGCTGGTGGCTCGAATTATTTCTCCCGCCCACACTTATTCCTTTCATTAAATGTTGACACAATGGCCATTTTAGTCGCGATAAAATAATCACGAGTAGCGCAGGTTTCCCATCACTAGGTCTGAACAAAATCTGGGGGCTACTACAACTTTCTCCTAATATTTATACACAACTCTGCATCCCCGTGGCTTTAGCTCAGCTAAACCACCATTGGCCATATTTTGGCGTTATACATCACGTGGGTGGCGTTCTGCCTTCTGATAGGCTGCCAAAATATTTACTAATGTCTGTCTTTCCCTTGTTTTTCTTAACTTTCACCAAAATGAAACGCTCTGGTGCAACCTTAAACCTAAACTTCTACAAATGCCTTCTACCCTTAGGATATCGAGCGTGATGGCTCAGGCGGTTTCGTCTGTGGCCCGGATTCGGGGGGCCTGGGTTCGATTTTCGTGGCCGACCTACCTGACCAATGGTGTTTTTCGGGGCGTTTCCCGGGTCCTTGACAAATGCTGGGTAGGATAATTACATTACCCGAATGTCCTGGCCCTCCATTTCATCTCCAATATCATTTCATATCTCTCATCTGATGGTCACTTTCAGGGTAGAACTGTCGGCGGGAATCTCGGCGGTGCATGGCAGGATGATATGCTCTGAGGTAAACTACTTCCTCCTCCGGTAGGTCGGTTGCCAGCCTCAGCTCCTCTGCTGGGACCATTTCGGGAACTTTGTGGCACGGATCGTCTGCCTGGTACCATTAGGTTTCGGCTGCTGGGCTCGTTGCCTCCCGCTGTAGGGGGAGCGAGTTCGTTGTCCTGGCCCGTCGGGGAAAGTCTCTATCCAAGTACAGATGTATTTTTTTATCTTGAAAAGTGCAGAGCGATGCGCGTTGGTATCTGGACGAGTTCACCTCAGAACGGTTACAACTGGAGGGGAAGACAGGTCAGTTGCGTACCAGTTGCGAGCATCTAAACACGTGCAGAGCTACTCGGTAGCACTACAACTTGTTTCAAAATGTGCTTGTCTCTTGGTTCCAAGAGGGCATTTATAAATGACGCCTCCTAGCAGCATATTGGGAAATAAAGTGATACATTTAAAAGCACGAGAAGTAATAACCAATATCCATAGATTTATAAAAAAGGAACAATGGTTTGGGTCAGCTATAAATTTCTGGGGAAGGGTATCTGAGGCAACAGTTGTGTCTGAAAGCAGTTTAGGAGAGTTATTAAGGAAAGAAAAGCCATTGGTGCTAGTGCAACAACGTCCTTCTCTATGCCCAGTAAACAAAGATTAAGAACATGCACAAAATCTAATTTGGATGTTTTAATTCAGAAGTAGTTAGGCGAACTATGAATAATTTTAAAGCACAAAAAACAAAGGCCAACTTTGAAGAAAGTGCTTATGAAGCTTAAAAATTCTACTGACTTCCAAGGCAGTGTCTGAACATTAAGAAGAGTTCTTTTGAAGCTAGGATTATTTGGAAAAAAAATCACTAAGCGTGACAGACAAATTTTAATCGAACATCGCACCATACGTGAGAAAGGCTTAAGTATTTACGAAATATTCGGAGATATCGAAGTGACGTTTATATAGTTTATATGGATGAAACTTATATAAATACAGCACATACTGGACCATATGCCTGGAGTGAAATACGTTACAGGGACTCTGCAGCGATATTGAAAGGCCGACAGTTGTTTATCATGCCTGCTGGAGGAGAACAGGGCTTTGTTCCAAATGCCTATGTACTATTTAAGATCCAACATAAGCGTGGAGATTACTACCATAGTAAGAATTACAACTTAGTTTATAAGAGCTGCAAAAACTGGCTTCGAGAATGAAATTTGTTTTTAGACACCTTATGTACCGCCCTCCCCTCTCGTAATCTTACGCGTGGGACGCATTGTGGCGATAGGTGCACTATCCCCACCACAGTTGCTTCCCTACCCCGCAGGATTCCTGTCAAGATAAAATAATACTGTGGGGACCCTGCCCTCTGTACTGTCGTGGCTCCTTGTGACGGCCACACAAGGCCATCATCCTTCCTCCCGGGGGTGCCCCCACTTGGGGACATAGGAACAATGGGTCCAGCATGGTGGCCTACGAACCGAATACCCTCCGTAATGAAATCCCAATCCTGATCTAACATGTTGTAAGTTGACATTCAGTAGTTGTCTCGTGTGTTTATGAGAATTCCTAATGGTTTACGGTCAGCTGTAATATTTAACTTCATGCTGGCATGTTGCCATAGTAGTTTAATGGATAACAGCAACCGAAGACCGGGAGATACATGGTTCTAATCCCGGCTATGGCATTGAATTTTTGAGTCTTACAGTATCTTTTCAAAGTTTTCGACCTCTTTTAATATCTGAATACTATTTGTGCATGTATTGATTTATTTCATAAATTAGGTTATGTGACTAATTATTATTATTCTTTCTTCTTCACTCCAAGGTCTAGGCAATGCTGCCTGTTCGGGCTTAAAACATGTCTGACCATCGTTTTCGTGGTGTTCCCGGATGTCTCTTTCCTCTAGGTTTATAGTTTATAACTCTTCTTGGGATCCTATCTCTCGGCATTCTCTCAATATGCTCTCTCCATTCATTTCTATAATTTATTATTTTTTTTCTAAAGAACTTATTTCTAAATCTTCTCTTATTTTTTCATTTAGAAATTTATCTAAAAGAGTACATCCCTTTACTGCTCTTAAAAATCTCATTTCGACAGCCTGTATCTTGTTTTTGTCTGCTTTTGTTAATGTCCATGTTTCAGAACCAAAAACAAAAGCAGGCACAGCCATTACTATATAAAATTTCATCCTTGTTTCTTTTCTGGTTTTAGTTTTTAGACTTCTGTTTATTATGCCACATATTTGTTGAAACACTGGTAATTTATTTTTAAAATCATTTTCATATTTTATTATTATTATTATTATTATTATTATTATTATTATTATTATTATTATTATTATTATTATTATTATTATTATTATTATTATTATTATTATTATTATTATTATTATTATTATTATTATTATTATTATTATTATTATTATTATTATTATTATTATTATTATTATTATTATTATTATTATTATTATTATTATTATTATTATTATTATTATTATTATTATTATTATTATTATTATTATTATTATTATTATTATTATTATTATTATTATTATTATTATTATTATTATTATTATTATTATTATTATTATTATTATTATTACTATTACAAACGTTAAGAAATATGTTGTATACGTCACGTATTTTTAATGCTTATATAAATTACGTTACTGAACATAACCAACCAGAGATGGACTGTACCGCATCCCTCACTAGCGGTTTTCCTGTCTACATTTTCTAAATTTGGCAGCAGCCGAGGCCCTGTTCATGCCCCCATTTTGGATTTATTACTACGCCTCTTTTATTTTGTATGGCTCTCTTGGCTGCAGTGCAAGTTGAAATGACGTGCCATTATTTCACCGTGAAGTCTTTCGAATGTGCAAACACCGACCGACATTATTAGCACCGCCTCTCATCTGTCGAGATACTCGTGACGTCAGCACGTAAATGAATGTCGAAATATTCATCCGCAAAGAATTGTCAACGTCGAACTGCATAACATATGGGTACGGGGCCATCCATATCGTATACACATACATAATACAGAACGACGTGCCCCGGGGGTGGGGTGGGGCGGGCGCATGAAATGTCTATCACCACTCAAGGTAATGTTTTATCATATTGGTAATGTTACACATGCGGCAGATTGGAATTTACACAAGCTGAAGAGAGGGAGGGAGGGGAAATGAATTTGGTACAGCGCTCTGTCACGTTTCTCGCATTTATAACCCTAAAGTAATTAAATGATTAGTAACCTCCCGCTTCCATTATCAGTTTGTGCAGTGGTAAATTTTGCACCACCACTCCTCCTCCCCCTCCCCTGGAGGCAGTAAGATCAAAGTGTCGATCACAATGACTCTGGCATGTGCACGTTAATAAACTCCCTATGATACTGTAATAGTTTTGTGTCATAATAACCCTAATAAACATTCAGATTTATGTGTGTTTGGCGCGGTGACAGGGGTATAAGACAATAATGATACCGCCCTTGTGTTGTAGTGGGCTGTAGAAGGGCTCGCAGCTAAACCAACCCTTGTCAATTTTTGATTAACGGATAAACCGGCGTTGCATTTGATAGAAATTAGGCATCTATCTAAAACAACCCCGAAAAACCGATGTGAACATTCGCGTGACCTTATGTACCCTCTACTCCTTATTGTCATACAACTTCTACAAACTGAAGGTTCACTGAACATTTTTATATTTTCAAAAATGAGCCTAACGTCTTTGGTTTAAATACAATACTTTTATGATATATTTAAACAAATAAAATGTAGACCCTCTGAATGTACACCCTCACAATGTACCCTCCGAACTCTTCTTCATTCCAAGACATCTTAAATAACTCTAAATCCTAAAACAAAGACATAAAATGTAGCTGGCAACTTCAGGAGACAGAGATCCTTCAAAATAAAATGGCCATGCTTTCTGATTCCTTTTAGGAGCAGGCAAAGGATAAAAGGCTTTATTCACAAACAAAAACAGATTTTCTGAACTTCAGCGTCGGTTATTTTCTTGCACATCCAAAAGTTGATATGGAAGCTGCAAAACTGTTGGTGAACTGTCTAATTGAACATCAGTTTCCACGCCGGCTTCATCAAATAAAAATATCAAGGATGGACAGGTGCTGAACGTTATCTGAGGTGTGCACTATCACACTTGGAACCAAGCATTAAAAATACTGCCAGCTCTCTCATTATGTGTATCTTTACAAAATAAAATAAAAAGATATTTGAAATACTCATCGTTGAGAGTGAAAAATCATGTGTAATATAGGCTTAGTAAGCACTATCGGTTAATTGAAATATTATACAGGAACCCGCCTCGGTAGCGTGGTGGTAGCGAGTCTGCCTCACGTTCAAGAGGTCCCGAGTTCGAATCTCGGTCAAGGTGTGTTACCTGGATAAGGTTTTTTCCGGGTTTTCCCCTATTCTGAAAGACGAATGGCTGGTCACTTTAAGCTTTATGTGCCCTGTACTCATTTGAACATCATTCCATTCATCGTCCGATAAGACTTAACGTTGGAGGACGTAAAATTAAAAAAGAATATTAAAAAATAATTAATCTGTTTTATATATTAAGCATTTTATAATCTTTGTTTACATTGTATTGCCTCTTGTGTTTATTTGTATTGTTGGTTTTCTGTGATTTGTTTTGTTTTCTTGCTATATTATTATTTGTTTTTTTATGCTTTTTCGGTAAAATGATTTCATTTTAATTATCATTTTGAAATAAGAAATGCTATTTATTAATTAAGCACTCGTGTTCTGGCAGTTTATAAGTTTTACTTTGTGATTGCTTATATTTAATAAATAAACGAACATCAAGCCAATAGTTCTTTATAATGCAGAGGTAATAATTACATCAAACAGTTCTAACATAAATCACCTAGAAGTATGCCAAGATCAGGCCCTGCGACTAATAACTGGTGCAGCAAAGTCAACTCCAATCACGGCTATGCAAGCCTTAATTCGGAACTATCCAATACATCTAACTTTAGAGGAGCAGGCACTAATACAACATGAAAAAATGTTGCGGGAGAAAAGATTACTACAACCAATCAAGATGAAAACACAAACAAGTTTCCTACACAAAGTTACGGAATTAAAAACAGATCTGAATCTTCCTAATTCTAAAGAAAACATTTTAATCAAAGAAAACCCACTAACTTTTGAACCAATTAATATTCAATTAGATTTAGAAAAAATAGTTACAAAATCTGAAACTTCCAAACCTGTACTAAAAGCACTAGCATTAGAAACTGTGAACAATAGATACCCACCTGAGGAATGGTTACATATCTACACAGATGGATCTAACTTGGACAACAACTCAGGAGCAGGAATTAAGTGTGCACTGTTCTCATTCCATCAACCAGCAGGATACCACACAGTAAATTTTGATGCAGAGGTAACAGCTATTCATATTTCACTCCAACACCTTCTATACAGAATAGATAAATTCAAAAATGCTGTCATACTTTCTGATTCTAAAGCAGCATTATATGCAATAAGTTCATATAAAATGAGGTCAATTTAAATTAAAGAATGTCAAAAAATGATCCAACAACTTCAAAAACTACAGAAAAGAATTATATTACAGTGGATACCTGCACATTGTGGAATTGCTGGAAATGAATCAGCTGATTTTCTTACCAAGAAAGGTACAAATTTAATTCAGAACAAAAGTAAAAGCTTACTCTTTACATCCATAGAAAGATTAATCAAAAGCCAATATAAAAACAAACAACACCAATCAATATCTAGCAAAGCCAAAGATAAAAATGGAACATTTTAATTAAACATCCAGAAATTATTCCAGAAATCCCTCGTAAAGCTGCAGTAGCAAATTTTAGATTACTTACGGAACATGATTATTTGGCCAAACACCTACACAGAATAGGAATTTATGCAAGTCCAAATTGTCCTCTGTGTAACAAAGAAGAGGGAATGACTGAAGAACATCTTTTAACCTGTGAAGCCCTACCTGCCGGACCCACTACACAGAAATATTGGAGAGCAAGAGAGCTAATGGCTTCATTGCCAAAGCCTAGCATTTGACAACAAAGAACAGGAAATGAGTGAAGAACATCTTCTAACCTGTGAAGCCCTACCTGACGGACACACTACACAGAAATATTGGAGAGCAAGAGAGCTAATGGCTTCATTGCCAAAGCCTAGCATTTGACAACAAAGAAGAGGAAATGACTGAAGAACATCTTTTAACCTGTGAAGTCCTACCTGCCGGACCCACTACACAGAAATATTGGAGAGCAAGAGAGCTAATGGCTTCATTGCCAAAGCCTAGCATTTGACAACAAAGAAGAGGAAATGACTGAAGAACATCTTTTCACCTGTGAAGCTCTACCTGCCGGACCCACTACACAGAAATATTGGAGAGCAAGAGAGCTAATGGCTTCATTGCCAAAGCCTAGCATTTGACAACAAAGAACAGGAAATGAGTGAAGAACATCTTCTAACCTGTGAAGCCCTACCTGCCGGACACACTACACAGAAATATTGGAGAGCAAGAGAGCTAATGGCTTCATTGCCAAAGCCTAGCATTTGACAACAAAGAAGAGGAAATGACTGAAGAACATCTTTTAACCTGTGAAGTCCTACCTGCCGGACCCACTACACAGAAATATTGGAGAGCAAGAGAGCTAATGGCTTCATTGCCAAAGCCTAGCATTTGACAACAAAGAAGAGGAAATGACTGAAGAACATCTTTTCACCTGTGAAGCTCTACCTGCCGGACCCACTACACAGAAATATTGGAGAGCAAGAGAGCTAATGGCTTCATTGCCAAAGCCTAGCATTTGAAAACAACATAAATAAACCAATATTTTAATATGAGTAATAATAAAATTCTTATTAAGCCTTCTTTGTGTTACTTACCCTAACACCAAAGTAGGACATTTGCAGACCAATAATTCATGAGTGGGCATGAAGCAATTTAAAGTCTCAAAGAGGTTGATAACTACTGTACTAAATAATTAGACCATAATTTATTTAAGAACATGGGAGGTAAATTAGATGAAATAATTGTTATCCAGGTTTTAAAAAGTCTGATGTGATGCCTCACACGAGCTTCTCTACTCTGGTATAAACTATTCTTACAAACGCTTTTACCTTTATTTCGGTACTATGTAGAAAAATATTATTACTAATTATTTTGCAGGTACAAGGACAAAATGGAAATATAAATAGTTCAATCGATAGTCAGTTCCTTCAAGAGCTGTTCGCTATGTAATAGCTTTGAAATTTTATTCCCTTTCGATGACTGTAAGATAAAAAGTGAATAACGAGATAAATAACCAGACAGGTCTGGAAAATATTTCATTTCACAAAACCTAACGAAACAAAACAAAAAGGAAAATTGTCGTAAATTTCTGCATTAATGAGCTCTGCGTCTTTTATGTGGAAATATTTATACCGATCGCTTAGGGTTTTACTACTTATACAAATGTTATCAAGAATGCAGAGGACTTGTGAGGAAACTCCCAGAATATTCAAGATACACACTGTCATTATTTAAGTTAATTGATGGAAATTAATCATTTCTTCACACTAGCCGTACACAGGATAAGATTTTGGATTGCTAGAGTCGACATAAATATGCAATGCCACGGCAGATATGCAGATATGACGGCACGTTGGCCATGGTAACTCAATGGGTAAGAGCGACTGGACGGAAATCAGTAGATCTGTGGTTCAAATCCTGGCCGCGATATTGAATTTTTCATGTCGACTCTATCAATCCAATACCTTAGGCTGTATATGGCTAGTGTGAAGATATGAATAATTTCCATCAACCAACTTAAATAATAAGAGTTTAATGATGAAGCCTGGGACTCAAGTACTTACAATAGTAAGTCGCCACAAATGGTGTATCTCGGATACCAGAGACCCTAGTGGTTTACCGGGGAAATATATGAGTCAAATGGAGAATTTAGTGTCATGACGGCACGTTGGACATAGTAGCTCAATGTGTAGGAGCGACTGGAGAGAAACCAGTAGATCTGTGGTTCAAATCCCGGCCGTGGCATTGAATTTTTTAGTCTGACTGTATCTTGTTCACTCTATCTATTCAAAACCTTGCCTATATACGGCTAGTGTGAAGAAATTAATAATTTTCATCAATTTACTAAAATAATAAGAGTTAAGTGCTGAAGCCTGGGACTCGAGTAAGTCGCCACAAACGGCGTCTCCCGAATGCCGGAGCCCCTAGTGGTCTACCGGGGAAATATACGAATCAATTGGAGAATTTAATGTCATGACGGCAGGTTGGCCATGCTAGCTCAATGGGTAGGAGCGACTGGAGGGAACCAGTAGATCTGTGGTTCAAATCCCGGCCGTGGTATTGAATTTGTCAGCCTGACTGTATCTTGTTCACTCTATCTGTTCAAAACCTTGTCTATATACGGCTAGTGTGAAGAAATTAATAATTTTCATCAATTCACTAAAATAATAAGAGTTAAGTGCTGAAGACTGGGACTCGAGTAAGTCGCTAGAAACGGCGTATCTGGAATGCGGGAGCCCCTAGTGGTCTACTGGGGAAATATATGAGTCAAATGGAGAATTTAATGTCATGACGGCAAGTTGGCCATGCTAGCTCAATGGATTAGAGCGACTGGACGGAAACCAGGAGATCCGTGGTTCAAATCCCGGCCGTGGCATTGGATTTTTCATGTCAACTCTATTAATACACACTACCAGTCAAAAGTTTTCGATTACCTATGGAGAAAAGTAAATACTTTATTTCAATGCACAAACACGTCGTAAAAATTAAAAAGAGCAACAAAATTAATATTATCTTTCTCTGGTATTAAGTACAATACAATATGGTGTAAATTTTAGCGTCCTCAAAGTATCCACACCTAGCCCTCGTGGTTTGCTGCTCAAACTCTTGGTCTTCTGGAGATAAGATTATGTAGGTTTTTTGCAGATATTGCACTTCAACGCTTCTGTAAATTATTCCACAGATCTTCTACATTAGATTACATCAGTTTTCTCACTTCCCTGTCAAGTTTGTCCCATAAGAGCCCAATGAGATTTAAATGAGCTGATTGACTTGGCTAAATCAAATTTTCCAGTTCCCCACATTGCTCTTTTTATATTGTCATACATTCTGCACAACTTACATGAATGTTTCGGATCATTATCCTGCTGTTGAATAAATCCAAGACCAAGAATTCTCTTGCCAGGTAGATCAACAGTTTTTATCAGTATCCTGTGATATTATACCTTCTTTAACGTTTCATTAGTTCTCACTAGATCACTAACACTATCACCTGCAAAACACCATAACCAACCCTCCACCTTGCTTTACCGTTGGCATGAGACATTGACTCTTCATAACTTCACCATGAGGTCGACGAACAAATCTTCTACGCTGGCTTCCAAACATTAGAAACTGAGACTCATCAGTGAACAACACCTTGGACCATTGGCAAATGCTCCAGTTTTTATGTTGCTGAGTCAATATAATCTTTTCACCATATTTTGCTTGCCCAATATAGGTTTTTTAGCCTATATACACCCTTTTAAACCTTGTTCACGAAGGCGACATTGCACGGTTGAGATTGGAGCTTTTCTCATTCCATTAAATTCCTCGCGAATTTTAGGCGCTGTACAAGTTCATTGACGTTTACTCTGTACACATATCTACTGAACTTCCCTATATGATGTTACTCGAGGTCTTGCAGTTCGAGAAACTCTTACATTGGCACCAGTTTATTTGAACCGCTTCACCACTAGATTGGGCTACGCCAAGTTTTGATGTTATTGTCCTACTAAAATAGCCCTCTTGATGCAGAGGTACAATAACTACACATTTTTCAAATCCAATCTCCTTCTTTCGTCTCATTACGAGGTAATATGGCATAACCCTAATCAGACATATGTACAAACACACTGCGCGCAATTTACTCTAAACCAATGTAAACTGCTTGCTACACAGACTGCTGAAGAAATGAGGCTTGTTGCAATGGAAACGTCAAAGGCACGTCAAGTAGTTGTGGGAACCCATCAGCGCTCCTCTACGCGGACAACAATCAAATACAGAACAGAAGCAGACAGTATTTATATGTTTATACATATTTTATTATCACAACGAGAATATGATAGAATATTGAAAAGGAAATCCCTTTTTATCCACAAATCCATAGTTATATGTGATCGAAAACTTTTGACTGGTAGTGCACATTTTATTTGTCATGAATGTATCTTAAATATATGGCATTTTAATCAAAATTGATACAGTGGTTTTACAGAAAATCGAAATTTACGAGGTAGTTCCATGAAAATCGTACTCGTAGTTGGGGAGATATTCTAGAAAGTGTTCATACCGCATCCTCATGGAGGGACGTATGCAAATATTCAGGGTCTTACATAAATAGCCATAACATTCAAAGTTTTCAAGTTAGAGAAATGAAACTTAGTATACTCATTTAAGATAATACAGTTAATATGCACAAATGTTTTCCTAATTTTCCATTGTTTGTAACTAATGCTACATATTTTTCCTATATGCAGCGATATTTACAAACTTAAGCCCATTTTTTTTTCAAAATTCACATATACTACCTTTCGGAAATTTGGTATGTTATTTTAAAACACTGAAAATGAATTTTTTGGATTTAGATTTCTTATTGAAGCTGTATAGAATTTAAAAAAAAAGTTGATCATATGCATCCTTTAAAACTTAAAATATTTTCATACATTTTGTATCATCACATTCCATCTGGAACTTAATCTTAAATTCTAGAACAAACAAAATGTTCATTGTGGCATAAGAAAGCTGTGTGCTAAATTGCATCGCTATAGATGAAGTAATTTGAGAGAAAAATGGGTTGAGGTTGTAGAAAATGCAAGTTACGGGGAAAGGCAATTAAAAATACAATACGTATTATACAGTTTGTCTTTTAATTTTAAGTCAGAACTTCCCATATCCATAGTCTGTATCCTCATTCTGGTCTTCTTCAGCCTTTCTTTTTAAATTCCTCTTCTGTCTTGCTTCTTTCTGCATTAATTTCATAGCTCATTCTGCACCAGCGATGTGAATGTTGTCGATACTCTGCAAAATTGTTTCCATAAACACACCAGGTTGATACCCTAACTGATGCATAACTTTCTTTCTGCCAACATTCCCATCATTAAACACTATTGCAGCATCAAATGTAGCAATTTTCACCACTATGGAAGACACAAATGATGTTTTGGGACACCTTCTCCATATCAAACTGTTGAGGCTTTCATTTGGGTTTTGTGTCTTTCCATAGAGACATTTTTTTAGCAAGTCTGGGTGTGCTAAGAATTGGTAGGTGGGCTTTATAGATTCCAAGACAGCTGATGGAAGACTATGTGTTGCTACTATGCTACTATGCAACACTAGGGCATTTAATTTTTTAAAGGTGCATACAGATCACGTACAGTCATAATATTTTGGTGTTTGATAGCTAACACTATATACTATTTTACAAAACAATAAAAAATTATATTTTTTGAACTTTTTTTTCGTACGTCCGCCCTTACAATACGCTGAACTTAAATACCATGTTTTGTACTCGTATTTAACAAATTTTTCGTTTTGGGGTTAAATTGTTTGCAGTCACACATGTACGAATTTTTTATGTAAATGATCCTTTTTTTAACATTTAGAGTGTCCTAGAAATTTATTTCCGAGAAATCTGAATATTCCCCGTTAACACCACGACAGTGGTACAACTGGGGAAGTTAAACAAGAAGAAGAAGAAGAAGAAGAAGAAGAAGAAGAAGAAGAAGAAGAGCAGGAGGAGGAGGAGAAGAAGAAATCTGAATATCGAATTTTTGGGTGGAATGCAATGGTTTTCGTATTTTCCCTCATACATAATACAAAACACAGAATCATAACGGAGAACATGTGGTTTTATTTTCACCTTATTTTCGTCGACATTGTGATTATCTTCATACTTACAGGCATTTATAGAGCTTTTAGTACTCGTATGTGATAATATCCCCACAAAAAATCATTGGCAGTATTTTACGAGGGCTGTTCAATGAAGAATGATCATAATTTTTTACGGTCATAATTTTTCGCTCTAAAATTCAATCTTATTATATTATCTTAGCTCAATGTGAAACAAACACGCCGTAGTAGTTTCAATGTTGGTAATCCTGGTTCCCACCTGTGAGAACTACGTAACTTCAGACATGTTCAGTATCGCCTACCGCTGCAATGGAGGTAACATGCAGTTAAAGTTGATATTAGGGGAAGATCCGGAGTTTCTTTCAAACGTAATGACTGCTGATGAAACTTGGCTACATCATTTTGATCCTGAGAGCAAACAGCAAAGCTCAGTGTGGAAATCTCTTTCAACACCAACCCCCAAAAAGGCAAAAGCGGTTGCTTCTACCGGGAAAGTTATGGTTATCTCATTATTTGGTATTCATGGAATGATTTATCAGCATGTTGTACCTGCACACACATCAGTAACTGGACAATGCTACAGGGATGTCCTGAAAACATTGCAAGTCCATATTAGGAGCAAAAGACCACATTTCCGTGAAGCAGGCTGGATGCTGCACCACAATAATGTGCGGCCGCATATTGCCAATGTTGTTGCTGAATATCTTGCAAAAATCAACGGATAAGTGCATCCCTCACCCTCCCTATAGTCCGGATTTAGCTCCATGTGACTTTTTTCTATTCCCTAACTTGAAGAAACGCCTTCGTGGAGGTTTTATCTATCATCAGAAGCAGTGATGAAGTCTGCGGAGGCGATTTTGAAGGATCTCTCAAAAAATGATTTCCAGCATGTCTTTGAAGACTGGCAGAAACGCTGGAACAAGTACATCGCATTATGAGGACGAGTAAAGGTGCATTGTCAAAAAAAATTGTGATCATCTTTTATTGAACAGCCCTCGTAAATCTGTAAAAATCTTTCACTTCTGAAATAGCTGCTGCGAAATTCTTCGATCCAATAAACATTTTACTGCTGAACTCTCTAGCCTCTCTTATGCATTACTTATATCAACGTTAATTAATATTACAAGTATTTAGAAGGCTTATACATTGACAGGCTCTATTATATATTTGCACTTATTTTTAGATACCCCACAAGAAAAATCTGGTGGAGTTAGGTAAGGGGATCTGGGTGGGGGGTGGGCACAAACCTTTTGAGATTATTCGATTGTCAAAGAAACTGTACAAGAGAGAGCGTATAAGAACAGGCCTCGGACAATTGATGTTCTCAAGGAATCCATTGGAACCGAGATAAGTAACATTGGTGAGGATACTCTCCGTAAAACTTCAGAGAATATGGTGAGACGAGTTCAAACATGTATAGATACTGGTGGAGCACACTTGCAGCATTTTCTCTGATATGTAAATAGTGTAATGTAATCTCCCAATTGTGTATTATATTCTCCCAAAGTTACACGTGTGTCCTATTATTGGTTCAAAAGTTATGGCATATTGAAATGGTTCAGGTTTATATGGATCACGCTGTATAACTAACTGCAAATCAACATTTACATGTATACTTATGGTTTGTACTCACGAATGTGTTTCTACGCACTTTTGAAGATACTTTACAATGATTATCTATACTTTAACATTAATAGCTGATAAATATCACTGGAAAATGTCTACAAGGAAAACAAAATTAGTAATGATATTCTGTAGAAAAGAGCATGAAGGCAGCAAAACTTGTGTAAATAACTTGTGTTTATAAAAGGTTAGTGAATATAATTATCATGACTTTAAACGTTCCTTCTTATCCCATCGAGATATACCGCATAAAACTTCAATAAATATAAGGTATTTTTAAAAACATAATAAAACATTTCTTGGTCCAAAATTACACCCACACTCGCCACCACAAGACTTTGGCGAGTGAAAGCGAAGCTTGGATCTTACTCAGTGTGATTAAAATAAAATTACTGCCTGTGAAAGGAGCAGTCTATATAAAATGGGACCATCAAAGAAATCAACACGTTCTACAAAAACGGGAACTAGAATCTGTCATTTAGTACGAGGGCTGTTCAATAAAGAATAATCACATTTTTTTTGCCAACGTACCTTTAATTATCCTCATAATTTTGATGGTCTTTTTCAAAATAGACTCCCCTGAATACGATGCACTTGTCCCAGTGTTTCTGCCAGTCTTCAAAGACATCCTGGAAACCATTTTTGGGACATCCTTCAAAATCGTCTCCGCAGCCTTCACCACGGCTTCTGATGATGGACAATGCCTCCCAGGAAGGCGTTTCTTCAAGTAAGGAAATAGAAAAAAAGTCACGTGTGGCTAAATCCGGACTATAGGAAGGCTTAGGGATGCACTTCACGCAACAACATTGGCAATATG